>OX104028.1:12867943-13355600 GCA_944470205.2 Schistosoma margrebowiei | reverse complement strand
CTTTCTCACCTCGACAGAAACTGCCAAAACAGTGTGGCAGATGCCACTGAGTTGAGAAACACCCAAGAAAATACTCTCACAGAATCGGACACATCCACAGGTGCCTTGGTCAAAGTGACAACAACAACAATAATAATAATATTAATAACAATCTACACACGGACCGAAATTAGAAAACATACACGGATATGAAGACGTCTACCAGGAAAACTGAATCTTCACTGGTTAGCATACATCCAGGATTAACACAGGTCATCTGACCTACTATTATTCTTATTATGGACGACTATACTGCATCCTCAAGGTCGAGCGAATTCCCGTCTAGTTGATGTTAAATTTAGTTCTCGTGAAAATGTCAGTCCAAAAGCAGTGCGTGAGCAAACATGGTCATCCTTCTTATCCCAAGATGGTTGTACAGTGTCCACTTCTACTCTGGCCATTTGCTTAATGCAAACTTACGTTTTTCATTCTTATTCCAGAATGAGATCATGCTCATCAAATCAGTCTTCATGACTATGGTAAATGGCTGACTGACTAACGTTTTCCGTCATTTTACTCCTTACTTTCATCATCGTTTTCATAAATCACATTGATTTCAAACATACATTCTTGATTGATTTACAGCCACGTGACTCGATTGACTTTTTCTATTCAAATTTGAATGGGAATAGTCTAAACGTATGTCAAGTCTATATAATATCAGTCTAGAGCGATGATAATCAGTTTGTAAAAACGCACTTGCCGAGCGGTGTCACTGTGAACGCTCGCAAAAATATTATTATATCGATGAACAACAATATGGATTCCGCACAAACATGTCTCAAGGACTGTTATTACCACCACTACTGCTGCAACTACTACTACTACTGCTACCAATACTGCAAATGTGATTACTATTTCTATTGCTACAATTACCATTATTATTGTTACTACAATTGTTGTAATTATTATTATTACCACTATTCTCAAAAACAACCTACTCATTATCATGAACAAATGAAAGGAAAAAACACGGTTTTACATGGCGAATCCACATCATTAAAGCAAAATATGTCAAACAATAATGTCAAGCTGTGTAAAACCAGAACATGTTTAAAACGTCCAGGTCAAGCAATCAAAAAGCCTGGACGTCATGTCCATTTTGCAATATAAAAAATGAAAATAAATTTTCTAACTACTCACATTTGTGTTTTTGATTGTTTTACCGGTCGATAGTGTATGGGGTATCGTACGTGTTACTGTGCGATGAATGTAAATCGCATGGAATTCTCATGACTAATAAATTCCAGGAAGTCGAACATTGCAGAGCACAGATTCTAAGAAATCTCGACTACTGAGCGTTCACGACAGTATTTGATCTCGGATAAACAGAAGCAGCAATAGTAAAAAAATAGAAGTAGTAGTAGTAAAAGTAGTAGTATGGTAGTAGTAGTAGTAGTAGTTGTCGTCGTAGTATTAGTATTGGTAGTATTAGTAGTAGTAGTAGTCGGAGTAGTATTGTTAGTAGTAGTTTTTGAAATAGCAGTAGTTCTAATAGTAGCAGTAGTGGTATTATTATTATTACGAATGTTAACTTACTCAGTGAATTTCCTCCATGAATGGATGTTCATCATCTACTCTTATTGGATCACTTGATTTTATTTGTTTTTGCAACCACTTAGGTACATGTTCGCACACCCTAATTTGGAGATCACGATTACTCCTCCACATGTATATGTGGCCATACACACATTCAAATCGATAAACACAGTGGCATGTGACGCAATCATTTCCGTGTGTTTTACGTTTTCGCTGAGACATGGACATTGTTTTCTCTTTCATCAAGACCTTTGCTGCGTAATACGTCCTGTTAACAACTTATTTAAGCTTTTATTCAGAAAAAAGTTAATTGAATCACCTCCAAACCGAAAAATGATGTAGACAGGTTCCTTTCTGCAAAGGTTATAGTAGGCCTCAGTATACCGTGACCTTTCCATCTATTTATGAATTTTAAGGGATAGCCAGTTTCCACTAATGTTTTGTTTAGCAACCGAACGTCGTCATCGATAGCGTCGTTTGTGCGAATACGATTAATCCTATTAAACAGACCGCTCATCGAACCTCATTTGTATTGCACTGGGCAGTAACTATTGTGACTAAGGTATTGGCCCGTCAACGTTGGTTTTTGAAAGATGGAGCGTCTGCTCGAACCATCTTCTCGTCTACTTGTTAGCATATCTAATAAGAGAAGTCGGTCATTTTTCTCCTCTTCACATCAAAGGCTGATGTGATTTCGCAGAGTAATAAGTCTACTCAATAAACAATTCATTTCGTCCTTTCTTTCAAAGATAACTAAGGTGTCATATTCATATCTCTTATAAACAGACATGTTGAATAAAGCCATTAATAATAATAATAATAAATAATAATAATAATGTTTACGACTAGGTCTTCAGCTAGATTTGCAACATGTGTTATGAACACGTCTGCTATTAATGGTCTAATGGACCAACCATAGCAACCAGTCGATCTGGCAAAACTATTCACCTTCAAATATGAACTGGACGTTGTCAGTACATAATAGTGCTAAATCTTTAAGAATTTTTAAAGGAACAGGTAATTTTTTCAAGGCTGTTCAAAGAAGTGTGGTCACATAATATATCAATAGTCGTTTTCAGAGGTATATTTGTGAACAGGGAATTCACGTCAAATGAACACATTGTCTTTCTCTTGATATTAATATCACATAAATGATCGACCAAGTCAAAAGAATCGTTCACAGAATACTTATATAAACGTGTTCCAACAGTATCCAGTAATTTAGCTCGGTTATGTGTAGGTGATTGGCGCACTGATAAAATTGGGCGTAAACAAATGTTTGGCTTGTGCACTTTACGTAATCCATGTAGATGACCATACTCAGAACCAATAGGTTCCAGGAAATTAAATTCCTCTCTACCAATAATATTCATGTCTTCAGTAATAAGGATAGTAGGTTGGTGAACCTGTATTAATCCAGACACATTGCTTTCCAGTGAAGGTCCAGCTTTTCCTTGAAAGTATTCACTGATGGGGCTGATACCACTTGTTCGGGTAAGGCGTCACAATCATTGACTACTCGATGAGAAAAACGGGACCCCACTTTAAGTTTATTAGATCGTGGTTTATGAAAATTCTTGCTATGACCTCGGAGATTATTAGTGCTAGAGGGAGCAAAAAGATAAGACATATTATCACCCAAATCAGAATTAAAGATACGAAATGCCAGTATAAGGTCACCTCGTGTCCTACGATACGACAAGGTGAAAAGATTTAGGCGTTTTAAACGCTCACCGTAAGGGAGTCTAGAAAGACCCTTGACTAATTTCGTTCCTACACGCTGGAAGTGTAGCAGCTTCACTATGTTTGGATTTATTCTTCCCTCTACTTTGCTAATACCTGCAAATTCACCATCAGGCATAAATTTACTTTCATCACTGAGAATGCATAATGTCTTACCTTTACATTCACATTTGTTCTTGACAACCACGCCGGACCTTTTATCAGGCTTTAACAAGACAACATCAGGGTTGGTTCGTACTTATTTTAGTGACTTAAAATACTGAATAGTTAATATGCTTCTCTGCTTTGCTTCACGATTAAGCAATTGGTGCGCTATAACCAACAGTTTACATTGGTCTCAGCTTTGATTATTTAAAGACGTAGGGGTTAGTGTACTCAGTTGATCCAGTATCCGACACTGGATGTCAATTAGTCAAGTAAGAACAGGTGAAATCCCACATCCACTTAAAAACTAATTCATGCCCTCTGCTAAACAAACAAATTCGAACGTGACACGGATAAATATTCATCAAACTTTAGTTATTTCTACTGGAATTCAATAAGTATTTCGCTTTTATCCACTTTCATTACTAATATGATTGTCTGTGGATTCGAAACGGTCTAACGAATTACCAACAATCTCAAATAGCCTAGAACTTCCACAACACCCAATCAAAAAGTACAATTCTAATTAGTCAAAACAAAACTGTATTGGATAATTATGACAGATTAAAAGACAACACAAAACATTCAACTGTACGGTATTTATATTGTTCCATTGCATCAACTGACACAGACTGTTTATCTGTCCACGTGTCTATAATGTGCTCTTAGTTCATTGTAATTGTCAGATCCTCTCAATTGTTCAAAATTCACATTCTCGCTTTCTTCTCTTATCTGAAATCAGCATTTATCTACAGAGTCATCATTATTCAGAGAATCATTGATGTCCAAATTGCGACTACCTGTCTCAACTTCACAATTATCTACACCATAAAATTTAGTTAAACACAAAACAGAACTAAAATTAAAATCACTTACTTCATTAGCTTCCACTCGTTACACGTGTCCGCTATCAACTGAATGAGCAGTTCAATCAACAACCACTATCATCCGATTACACATACTCTGAATTATAATTCCCGTAGATGGTCGATAGCCCTCACTCACTTGTTCAAAATCGCGCGGATAACTGTACTGATAGATGGACTTT
The DNA here is from genome assembly GCA_944470205.2 of Schistosoma margrebowiei. Classification (NCBI taxonomy): domain Eukaryota; kingdom Metazoa; phylum Platyhelminthes; class Trematoda; order Strigeidida; family Schistosomatidae; genus Schistosoma; species Schistosoma margrebowiei. The sequence goes on along the minus strand of OX104028.1, from coordinate 13,351,087 downwards.
CTCACCTCGACAGAAACTGCCAAAACAGTGTGGCAGATGCCACTGAGTTGAGAAACACCCCACGAAAATACTCTCACAGAATCGGACACATCCACAGGTGCCTTGGTCAAAGTGACAACAACAACAATAATAATAATATTAATAACAATCTACACACGGACCGAAATTAGAAAACATACACGGATATGAAGACGTCTACCAGGAAAACTGAATCTTCACTGGTTAGCATACATCCAGGATTAACACAGGTCATCTGACCTACTATTATTCTTATTATGGACGACTATACTGCATTCTCAAGGTCGAGCGAATTCCCGTCTAGTTGATGTTAAATTTAGTTCTCGTGAAAATGTCAGTCCAAAAGCAGTGCGTGAGCAAACATGGTCATCCTTCTTATCCCAAGATGGTTGTACAGTGTCCACTTCTACTCTGGCCATTTGCTTAATGCAAACTTACGTTTTTCATTCTTATTCCAGAATGAGATCATGCTCATCAAATCAGTCTTCATGACTATGGTAAATGGCTGACTGACTAACGTTTTCCGTCATTTTACTCCTTACTTTCATCATCGTTTTCATAAATCACATTGATTTCAAACATACATTCTTGATTGATTTACAGCCACGTGACTCGATTGACTTTTTCTATTCAAATTTGAATGGGAATAGTCTAAACGTATGTCAAGTCTATATAATATCAGTCTAGAGCGATGATAATCAGTTTGTAAAAACGCACTTGCCGAGCGGTGTCACTGTGAACGCTCGCAAAAATATTATTATATCGATGAACAACAATATGGATTCCGCACAAACATGTCTCAAGGACTGTTATTACCACCACTACTGCTGCAACTACTACTACTACTGCTACCAATACTGCAAATGTGATTACTATTTCTATTGCTACAATTACCATTATTATTGTTACTACAATTGTTGTAATTATTATTATTACCACTATTCTCAAAAACAACCTACTCATTATCATGAACAAATGAAAGGAAAAAACACGGTTTTACATGCCGAATCCACATCATTAAAGCAAAATATGTCAAACAATAATGTCAAGCTGTGTAAAACCAGAACATGTTTAAAACGTCCAGGTCAAGCAATCAAAAAGCCTGGACGTCATGTCCATTTTGCAATATAAAAAATGAAAATAAATTTTCTAACTACTCACATTTGTGTTTTTGATTGTTTTACCGGTCGATAGTGTATGGGGTATCGTACGTGTTACTGTGCGATGAATGTAAATCGCATGGAATTCTCATGACTAATAAATTCCAGGAAGTCGAACATTGCAGAGCACAGATTCTAAGAAATCTCGACTACTGAGCGTTCACGACAGTATTTGATCTCGGATAAACAGAAGCAGCAATAGTAAAAAAATAGAAGTAGTAGTAGTAAAAGTAGTAGTATGGTAGTAGTAGTAGTAGTAGTTGTCGTCGTAGTATTAGTATTGGTAGTAGTAGTAGTAGTAGTAGTCGGAGTAGTATTGTTAGTAGTAGTTTTTGAAATAGCAGTAGTTCTAATAGTAGCAGTAGTGGTATTATTATTATTACGAATGTTAACTTACTCAGTGAATTTCCTCCATGAATGGATGTTCATCATCTACTCTTATTGGATCACTTGATTTTATTTGTTTTTGCAACCACTTAGGTACATGTTCGCACACCCTAATTTGGAGATCACGATTACTCCTCCACATGTATATGTGGCCATACACACATTCAAATCGATAAACACAGTGGCATGTGACGCAATCATTTCCGTGTGTTTTACGTTTTCGCTGAGACATGGACATTGTTTTCTCTTTCATCAAGACCTTTGCTGCGTAATACGTCCTGTTAACAACTTATTTAAGCTTTTATTCAGAAAAAAGTTAATTGAATCACCTCCAAACCGAAAAATGATGTAGACAGGTTCCTTTCTGCAAAGGTTATAGTAGGCCTCAGTATACCGTGACCTTTCCATCTATTTATGAATTTTAAGGGATAGCCAGTTTCCACTAATGTTTTGTTTAGCAACCGAACGTCGTCATCGATAGCGTCGTTTGTGCGAATACGATTAATCCTATTAAACAGACCGCTCATCGAACCTCATTTGTATTGCACTGGGCAGTAACTATTGTGACTAAGGTATTGGCCCGTCAACGTTGGTTTTTGAAAGATGGAGCGTCTGCTCGAACCATCTTCTCGTCTACTTGTTAGCATATCTAAGAAGAGAAGTCGGTCATTTTTCTCCTCTTCACATCAAAGGCTGATGTGATTTCGCAGAGTAATAAGTCTACTCAATAAACAATTCATTTCGTCCTTTCTTTCAAAGATAACTAAGGTGTCATATTCATATCTCTTATAAACAGACATGTTTACGACTAGGTCTTCAGCTAGATTTGCAACATGTGTTATGAACACGTCTGCTATTAATGGTCTAATGGACCAACCATAGCAACCAGTCGATCTGGCAAAACTATTCACCTTCAAATATGAACTGGACGTTGTCAGTACATAATAGTGCTAAATCTTTAAGAATTTTTAAAGGAACAGGTAATTTTTTCAAGGCTGTTCAAAGAAGTGTGGTCACATAATATATCAATAGTCGTTTTCAGAGGTATATTTGTGAACAGGGAATTCACGTCAAATGAACACATTGTCTTTCTCTTGATATTAATATCACATAAATGATCGACCAAGTCAAAAGAATCGTTCACAGAATACTTATATAAACGTGTTCCAACAGTATCCAGTAATTTAGCTCGGTTATGTGTAGGTGATTGGCGCACTGATAAAATTGGGCGTAAACAAATGTTTGGCTTGTGCACTTTACGTAATCCATGTAGATGACCATACTCAGAACCAATAGGTTCCAGGAAATTAAATTCCTCTCTACCAATAATATTCATGTCTTCAGTAATAAGGATAGTAGGTTGGTGAACCTGTATTAATCCAGACACATTGCTTTCCAGTGAAGGTCCAGCTTTTCCTTGAAAGTATTCACTGATGGGGCTGATACCACTTGTTCGGGTAAGGCGTCACAATCATTGACTACTCGATGAGAAAAACGGGACCCCACTTTTTTTTATTTTAACACATAAATATTGGTACAAGAGAGCGCCAATATATATGCGCCACACAAAACAATGTAACTTCGAAGAGATAGAAAAAAAAAAACTAAGGAGCACAAAAGAAAAAGAGAACGATAACGAAGAGATTGGTGTAATTTAGTGTGGTCTTAACAGTGGAACGGAAAAGTACAATCAGAAGAAATCTTTCAAGCGAGGGAGACACAACCACTTTTTATGAAGAAAGTAAAAGAAGGTTACAGCAGGATCGCCACTGGCTTCTATTTTGAGCCATATCTGATAACGTCTCTAGCCACTGTGTAGCACTATCTCTCAGACCCCAACCAGGGAGTCGTGAAGGACCAACACAAGCCAGTCCTCTGCAGCTTTCTTTCATACCACGACACCATGTCATGCACTCAGAACCAATAGGTTCCAGGAAATTAAATTCCTCTCTACCAATAATATTCATGTCTTCAGTAATAAGGATAGTAGGTTGGTGAACCTGTATTAATCCAGACACATTGCTTTCCAGTGAAGGTCCAGCTTTTCCTTGAAAGTATTCACTGATGGGGCTGATACCACTTGTTCGGGTAAGGCGTCACAATCATTGACTACTCGATGAGAAAAACGGGACCCCACTTTAAGTTTATTAGATCGTGGTTTATGAAAATTCTTGCTATGACCTCGGAGATTATTAGTGCTAGAGGGAGCAAAAAGATAAGACATATTATCACCCAAATCAGAATTAAAGATACGAAATGCCAGTATAAGGTCACCTCGTGTCCTACGATACGACAAGGTGAAAAGATTTAGGCGTTTTGAACGCTCACCGTAAGGGAGTCTAGAAAGACCCTTCACTAATTTCGTTCCTACACGCTGGAAGTGTAGCAGCTTCACTATGTTTGGATTTATTCTTCCCTCTACTTTGCTAATACCTGCAAATTCACCATCAGGCATAAATTTACTTTCATCACTGAGAATGCATAATGTCTTACCTTTACATTCACATTTGTTCTTGACAACCACGCCGGACCTTTTATCAGGCTTTAACAAGACAACATCAGGGTTGGTTCGTACTTATTTTAGTGACTTAAAATACTGAATAGTTAATATGCTTCTCTGCTTTGCTTCACGATTAAGCAATTGGTGCGCTATAACCAACAGTTTACATTGGTCTCAGCTTTGATTATTTAAAGACGTAGGGGTTAGTGTACTCAGTTGATCCAGTATCCGACACTGGATGTCAATTAGTCAAGTAAGAACAGGTGAAATCCCACATCCACTTAAAAACTAATTCATGCCCTCTGCTAAACAAACAAATTCGAACGTGACACGGATAAATATTCATCAAACTTTAGTTATTTCTACTGGAATTCAATAAGTATTTCGCTTTTATCCACTTTCATTACTAATATGATTGTCTGTGGATTCGAAACGGTCTAACGAATTACCAACAATCTCAAATAGCCTAGAACTTCCACAACACCCAATCAAAAAGTACAATTCTAATTAGTCAAAACAAAACTGTATTGGATAATTATGACAGATTAAAAGACAACACAAAACATTCAACTGTACGGTATTTATATTGTTCCATTGCATCAACTGACACAGACTGTTTATCTGTCCACGTGTCTATAATGTGCTCTTAGTTCATTGTAATTGTCAGATCCTCTCAATTGTTCAAAATTCACATTCTCGCTTTCTTCTCTTATCTGAAATCAGCATTTATCTACAGAGTCATCATTATTCAGAGAATCATTGATGTCCAAATTGCGACTACCTGTCTCAACTTCACAATTATCTACACCATAAAATTTAGTTAAACACAAAACAGAACTAAAATTAAAATCACTTACTTCATTAGCTTCCACTCGTTACACGTGTCCGCTATCAACTGAATGAGCAGTTCAATCAACAACCACTATCATCCGATTACACATACTCTGAATTATAATTCCCGTAGATGGTCGATAGCCCTCACTCACTTGTTCAAAATCGCGCGGATAACTGTACTGATAGATGGACTTTCTCACCTCGACAGAAACTGCCAAAACAGTGTGGCAGATGCCACTGAGTTGAGAAACACCCCACGAAAATACTCTCACAGAATCGGACACATCCACAGGTGCCTTGGTCAAAGTGACAACAACAACAATAATAATAATAATAATAACAATCTACACACGGACCGAAATTAGAAAACATACACGGATATGAAGACGTCTACCAGGAAAACTGAATCTTCACTGGTTAGCATACATCCAGGATTAACACAGGTCATCTGACCTACTATTATTCTTATTATGGACGACTATACTGCATCCTCAAGGTCGAGCGAATTCCCGTCTAGTTGATGTTAAATTTAGTTCTCGTGAAAATGTCAGTCCAAAAGCAGTGCGTGAGCAAACATGGTCATCCTTCTTATCCCAAGATGGTTGTACAGTGTCCACTTCTACTCTGGCCATTTGCTTAATGCAAACTTACGTTTTTCATTCTTATTCCAGAATGAGATCATGCTCATCAAATCAGTCTTCATGACTATGGTAAATGGCTGACTGACTAACGTTTTCCGTCATTTTACTCCTTACTTTCATCATCGTTTTCATAAATCACATTGATTTCAAACATACATTCTTGATTGATTTACAGCCACGTGACTCGATTGACTTTTTCTATTCAAATTTGAATGGGAATAGTCTAAACGTATGTCAAGTCTATATAATATCAGTCTAGAGCGATGATAATCAGTTTGTAAAAACGCACTTGCCGAGCGGTGTCACTGTGAACGCTCGCAAAAATATTATTATATCGATGAACAACAATATGGATTCCGCACAAACATGTCTCAAGGACTGTTATTACCACCACTACTGCTGCAACTACTACTACTACTGCTACCAATACTGCAAATGTGATTACTATTTCTATTGCTACAATTACCATTATTATTGTTACTACAATTGTTGTAATTATTATTATTACCACTATTCTCAAAAACAACCTACTCATTATCATGAACAAATGAAAGGTAAAAACACGGTTTTACATGGCGAATCCACATCATTAAAGCAAAATATGTCAAACAATAATGTCAAGCTGTGTAAAACCAGAACATGTTTAAAACGTCCAGGTCAAGCAATCAAAAAGCCTGGACGTCATGTCCATTTTGCAATATAAAAAATGAAAATAAATTTTCTAACTACTCACATTTGTGTTTTTGATTGTTTTACCGGTCGATAGTGTATGGGGTATCGTACGTGTTACTGTGCGATGAATGTAAATCGCATGGAATTCTCATGACTAATAAATTCCAGGAAGTCGAACATTTCAGAGCACAGATTCTAAGAAATCTCGACTACTGAGCGTTCACGACAGTATTTGATCTCGGATAAACAGAAGCAGCAATAGTAAAAAAATAGAAGTAGTAGTAGTAAAAGTAGTAGTATGGTAGTAGTAGTAGTAGTAGTTGTCGTCGTAGTATTAGTATTGGTAGTAGTAGTAGTAGTAGTCGGAGTAGTATTGTTAGTAGTAGTTTTTGAAATAGCAGTAGTTCTAATAGTAGCAGTAGTGGTATTATTATTATTACGAATGTTAACTTACTCAGTGAATTTCCTCCATGAATGGATGTTCATCATCTACTCTTATTGGATCACTTGATTTTATTTGTTTTTGCAACCACTTAGGTACATGTTCGCACACCCTAATTTGGAGATCACGATTACTCCTCCACATGTATATGTGGCCATACACACATTCAAATCGATAAACACAGTGGCATGTGACGCAATCATTTCCGTGTGTTTTACGTTTTCGCTGAGACATGGACATTGTTTTCTCTTTCATCAAGACCTTTGCTGCGTAATACGTCCTGTTAACAACTTATTTAAGCTTTTATTCAGAAAAAAGTTAATTGAATCACCTCCAAACCGAAAAATGATGTAGACAGGTTCCTTTCTGCAAAGGTTATAGTAGGCCTCAGTATACCGTGACCTTTCCATCTATTTATGAATTTTAAGGGATAGCCAGTTTCCACTAATGTTTTGTTTAGCAACCGAACGTCGTCATCGATAGCGTCGTTTGTGCGAATACGATTAATCCTATTAAACAGACCGCTCATCGAAGGATAGTAGGTTGGTGAACCTGTATTAATCCAGACACATTGCTTTCCAGTAAAGGTCCAGCTTTTCCTTGAAAGTATTCACTGATGGGGCTGATACCACTTGTTCGGGTAAGGCGTCACAATCATTGACTACTCGATGAGAAAAACGGGACCCCACTTTAAGTTTATTAGATCGTGGTTTATGAAAATTCTTGCTATGACCTCGGAGATTATTAGTGCTAGAGGGAGCAAAAAGATAAGACATATTATCACTCAAATCAGAATTAAAGATACGAAATGCCAGTATAAGGTCACCTCGTGTCCTACGATACGACAAGGTGAAAAGATTTAGGCGTTTTAAACGCTCACCGTAAGGGAGTCTAGAAAGACCCTTGACTAATTTCGTTCCTACACGCTGGAAGTGTAGCAGCTTCACTATGTTTGGATTTATTCTTCCCTCTACTTTGCTAATACCTGCAAATTCACCATCAGGCATAAATTTACTTTCATCACTGAGAATGCATAATGTCTTACCTTTACATTCACATTTGTTCTTGACAACCACGCCGGACCTTTTATCAGGCTTTAACAAGACAACATCAGGGTTGGTTCGTACTTATTTTAGTGACTTAAAATACTGAATAGTTAATATGCTTCTCTGCTTTGCTTCACGATTAAGCAATTGGTGCGCTATAACCAACAGTTTACATTGGTCTCAGCTTTGATTATTTAAAGACGTAGGGGTTAGTGTACTCAGTTGATCCAGTATCCGACACTGGATGTCAATTAGTCAAGTAAGAACAGGTGAAATCCCACATCCACTTAAAAACTAATTCATGCCCTCTGCTAAACAAACAAATTCGAACGTGACACGGATAAATATTCATCAAACTTTAGTTATTTCTACTGGAATTCAATAAGTATTTCGCTTTTATCCACTTTCATTACTAATATGATTGTCTGTGGATTCGAAACGGTCTAACGAATTACCAACAATCTCAAATAGCCTAGAACTTCCACAACACCCAATCAAAAAGTACAATTCTAATTAGTCAAAACAAAACTGTATTGGATAATTATGACAGATTAAAAGACAACACAAAACATTCAACTGTACGGTATTTATATTGTTCCATTGCATCAACTGACACAGACTGTTTATCTGTCCACGTGTCTATAATGTGCTCTTAGTTCATTGTAATTGTCTGATCCTCTCAATTGTTCAAAATTCACATTCTCGCTTTCTTCTCTTATCTGAAATCAGCATTTATCTACAGAGTCATCATTATTCAGAGAATCATTGATGTCCAAATTGCGACTACCTGTCTCAACTTCACAATTATCTACACCATAAAATTTAGTTAAACACAAAACAGAACTAAAATTAAAATCACTTACTTCATTAGCTTCCACTCGTTACACGTGTCCGCTATCAACTGAATGAGCAGTTCAATCAACAACCACTATCATCCGATTACACATACTCTGAATTATAATTCCCGTAGATGGTCGATAGCCTTCACTCACTTGTTCAAAATCGCGCGGATAACTGTACTGATAGATGGACTTTCTCACCTCGACAGAAACTGCCAAAACAGTGTGGCAGATGCCACTGAGTTGAGAAACACCCCACGAAAATACTCTCACAGAATCGGACACATCCACAGGTGCCTTGGTCAAAGTGACAACAACAACAATAATAATAATAATAATAACAATCTACACACGGACCGAAATTAGAAAACATACACGGATATGAAGACGTCTACCAGGAAAACTGAATCTTCACTGGTTAGCATACATCCAGGATTAACACAGGTCATCTGACCTACTATTATTCTTATTATGGACGACTATACTGCATCCTCAAGGTCGAGCGAATTCCCGTCTAGTTGATGTTAAATTTAGTTCTCGTGAAAATGTCAGTCCAGAAGCAGTGCGTGAGCAAACATGGTCATCCTTCTTATCCCAAGATGGTTGTACAGTGTCCACTTCTACTCTGGCCATTTGCTTAATGCAAACTTACGTTTTTCATTCTTATTCCAGAATGAGATCATGCTCATCAAATCAGTCTTCATGACTATGGTAAATGGCTGACTGACTAACGTTTTCCGTCATTTTAATCCTTACTTTCATCATCGTTTTCATAAATCACATTGATTTCAAACATACATTCTTGATTGATTTACAGCCACGTGACTCGATTGACTTTTTCTATTCAAATTTGAATGGGAATAGTCTAAACGTATGTCAAGTCTATATAATATCAGTCTAGAGCGATGATAATCAGTTTGTAAAAACGCACTTGCCGAGCGGTGTCACTGTGAACGCTCGCAAAAATATTATTATATCGATGAACAACAATATGGATTCCGCACAAACATGTCTCAAGGACTGTTATTACCACCACTACTGCTGCAACTACTACTACTACTGCTACCAATACTGCAAATGTGATTACTATTTCTATTGCTACAATTACCATTATTATTGTTACTACAATTGTTGTAATTATTATTATTACCACTATTCTCAAAAACAACCTACTCATTATCATGAACAAATGAAAGGTAAAAACACGGTTTTACATGGCGAATCCACATCATTAAAGCAAAATATGTCAAACAATAATGTCAAGCTGTGTAAAACCAGAACATGTTTAAAACGTCCAGGTCAAGCAATCAAAAAGCCTGGACGTCATGTCCATTTTGCAATATAAAAAATGAAAATAAATTTTCTAACTACTCACATTTGTGTTTTTGATTGTTTTACCGGTCGATAGTGTATGGGGTATCGTACGTGTTACTGTGCGATGAATGTAAATCGCATGGAATTCTCATGACTAATAAATTCCAGGAAGTCGAACATTTCAGAGCACAGATTCTAAGAAATCTCGACTACTGAGCGTTCACGACAGTATTTGATCTCGGATAAACAGAAGCAGCAATAGTAAAAAAATAGAAGTAGTAGTAGTAAAAGTAGTAGTATGGTAGTAGTAGTAGTAGTAGTTGTCGTCGTAGTATTAGTATTGGTAGTAGTAGTAGTAGTAGTCGGAGTAGTAGTAGTAGTAGTAGTAGTAGTAGTCGGAGTAGTATTGTTAGTAGTAGTTTTTGAAATAGCAGTAGTTCTAATAGTAGCAGTAGTGGTATTATTATTATTACGAATGTTAACTTACTCAGTGAATTTCCTCCATGAATGGATGTTCATCATCTACTCTTATTGGATCACTTGATTTTATTTGTTTTTGCAACCACTTAGGTACATGTTCGCACACCCTAATTTGGAGATCACGATTACTCCTCCACATGTATATGTGGCCATACACACATTCAAATCGATAAACACAGTGGCATGTGACGCAATCATTTCCGTGTGTTTTACGTTTTCGCTGAGACATGGACATTGTTTTCTCTTTCATCAAGACCTTTGCTGCGTAATACGTCCTGTTAACAACTTATTTAAGCTTTTATTCAGAAAAAAGTTAATTGAATCACCTCCAAACCGAAAAATGATGTAGACAGGTTCCTTTCTGAAAAGGTTATAGTAGGCCTCAGTATACCGTGACCTTTCCATCTATTTATGAATTTTAAGGGATAGCCAGTTTCCACTAATGTTTTGTTTAGCAACCGAACGTCGTCATCGATAGCGTCGTTTGTGCGAATACGATTAATCCTATTAAACAGACCGCTCATCGAAGGATAGTAGGTTGGTGAACCTGTATTAATCCAGACACATTGCTTTCCAGTGAAGGTCCAGCTTTTCCTTCAAAGTATTCACTGATGGGGCTGATACCACTTGTTCGGGTAAGGCGTCACAATCATTGACTACTCGATGAGAAAAACGTGACCCCACTTTAAGTTTATTAGATCGTGGTTTATGAAAATTCTTGCTATGACCTCGGAGATTATTAGTGCTAGAGGGAGCAAAAAGATAAGACATATTATCACTCAAATCAGAATTAAAGATACGAAATGCCAGTATAAGGTCACCTCGTGTCCTACGATACGACAAGGTGAAAAGATTTAGGCGTTTTAAACGCTCACCGTAAGGGAGTCTAGAAAGACCCTTGACTAATTTCGTTCCTACACGCTGGAAGTGTAGCAGCTTCACTATGTTTGGATTTATTCTTCCCTCTACTTTGCTAATACCTGCAAATTCACCATCAGGCATAAATTTACTTTCATCACTGAGAATGCATAATGTCTTACCTTTACATTCACATTTGTTCTTGACAACCACGCCGGACCTTTTATCAGGCTTTAACAAGACAACATCAGGGTTGGTTCGTACTTATTTTAGTGACTTAAAATACTGAATAGTTAATATGCTTCTCTGCTTTGCTTCACGATTAAGCAATTGGTGCGCTATAACCAACAGTTTACATTGGTCTCAGCTTTGATTATTTAAAGACGTAGGGGTTAGTGTACTCAGTTGATCCAGTATCCGACACTGGATGTCAATTAGTCAAGTAAGAACAGGTGAAATCCCACATCCACTTAAAAACTAATTCATGCCCTCTGCTAAACAAACAAATTCGAACGTGACACGGATAAATATTCATCAAACTTTAGTTATTTCTACTGGAATTCAATAAGTATTTCGCTTTTATCCACTTTCATTACTAATATGATTGTCTGTGGATTCGAAACGGTCTAACGAATTACCAACAATCTCAAATAGCCTAGAACTTCCACAACACCCAATCAAAAAGTACAATTCTAATTAGTCAAAACAAAACTGTATTGGATAATTATGACAGATTAAAAGACAACACAAAACATTCAACTGTACGGTATTTATATTGTTCCATTGCATCAACTGACACAGACTGTTTATCTGTCCACGTGTCTATAATGTGCTCTTAGTTCATTGTAATTGTCAGATCCTCTCAATTGTTCAAAATTCACATTCTCGCTTTCTTCTCTTATCTGAAATCAGCATTTATCTACAGAGTCATCATTATTCAGAGAATCATTGATGTCCAAATTGCGACTACCTGTCTCAACTTCACAATTATCTACACCATAAAATTTAGTTAAACACAAAACAGAACTAAAATTAAAATCACTTACTTCATTAGCTTCCACTCGTTACACGTGTCCGCTATCAACTGAATGAGCAGTTCAATCAACAACCACTATCATCCGATTACACATACTCTGAATTATAATTCCCGTAGATGGTCGATAGCCCTCACTCACTTGTTCAAAATCGCGCGGATAACTGTACTGATAGATGGACTTTCTCACCTCGACAGAAACTGCCAAAACAGTGTGGCAGATGCCACTGAGTTGAGAAACACCCCACGAAAATACTCTCACAGAATCGGACACATCCACAGGTGCCTTGGTCAAAGTGACAACAACAACAACAACAACAATAATAATAATAATAATAATAATAATAATAATAATAACAATCTACACACGGACCGAAATTAGAAAACATACACGGATATGAAGACGTCTACCAGGAAAACTGAATCTTCACTGGTTAGCATACATCCAGGATTAACACAGGTCATCTGACCTACTATTATTCTTATTATGGACGACTATACTGCATCCTCAAGGTCGAGCGAATTCCCGTCTAGTTGATGTTAAATTTAGTTCTCGTGAAAATGTCAGTCCAAAAGCAGTGCGTGAGCAAACATGGTCATCCTTCTTATCCCAAGATGGTTGTACAGTGTCCGCTTCTACTCTGGCCATTTGCTTAATGCAAACTTACGTTTTTCATTCTTATTCCAGAATGAGATCATGCTCATCAAATCCGTCTTCATGACTATGGTAAATGGCTGACTGACTAACGTTATCCGTCATTTTACTCCTTACTTTCATCATCGTTTTCATAAATCACATTGATTTCAAACATACATTCTTGATTGATTTACAGCCACGTGACTCGATTGACTTTTTCTATTCAAATTTGAATGGGAATAGTCTAAACGTATGTCAAGTCTATATAATATCAGTCTAGAGCGATGATAATCAGTTTGTAAAAACGCACTTGCCGAGCGGTGTCACTGTGAACGCTCGCAAAAATATTATTATATCGATGAACAACAATATGGATTCCGCACAAACATGTCTCAAGGACTGTTATTACCACCACTACTGCTGCAACTACTACTACTACTGCTACCAATACTGCAAATGTGATTACTATTTCTATTGCTACAATTACCATTATTATTGTTACTACAATTGTTGTAATTATTATTATTACCACTATTCTCAAAAACAACCTACTCATTATCATGAACAAATAAAAGGAAAAAACACGGTTTTACATGGCGAATCCACATCATTAAAGCAAAAAATGTCAAACAATAATGTCAAGCTGTGTAAAACCAGAACATGTTTAAAACGTCCAGGTCAAGCAATCAAAAAGCCTGGACGTCATGTCCATTTTGCAATATAAAAAATGAAAATAAATTTTCTAACTACTCACATTTGTGTTTTTGATTGTTTTACCGGTCGATAGTGTATGGGGTATCGTACGTGTTACTGTGCGATGAATGTAAATCGCATGGAATTCTCATGACTAATAAATTCCAGGAAGTCGAACAATTCAGAGCACAGATTCTAAGAAATCTCGACTACTGAGCGTTCACGACAGTACTTGATCTCGGATAAACAGAAGCAGCAATAGTAAAAAAATAGAAGTAGTAGTAGTAAAAGTAGTAGTATGGTAGTAGTAGTAGTAGTAGTAGTTGTCGTCGTAGTATTAGTATTGGTAGTAGTAGTAGTAGTAGTAGTAGTAGTAGTAGTAGTAGTAGTAGTCGGAGTAGTATTGTTAGTAGTAGTTTTTGAAATAGCAGTAGTTCTAATAGTAGCAGTAGTGGTATTATTATTATTACGAATGTTAACTTACTCAGTGAATTTCCTCCATGAATGGATGTTCATCATCTACTCTTATTGGATCACTTGATTTTATTTGTTTTTGCAACCACTTAGGTACATGTTCGCACACCCTAATTTGGAGATCACGATTACTCCTCCACATGTATATGTGGCCATACACACATTCAAATCGATAAACACAGTGGCATGTGACGCAATCATTTCCGTGTGTTTTACGTTTTCGCTGAGACATGGACATTGTTTTCTCTTTCATCAAGACCTTTGCTGCGTAATACGTCCTGTTAACAACTTATTTAAGCTTTTATTCAGAAAAAAGTTAATTGAATCACCTCCAAACCGAAAAATGATGTAGACAGGTTCCTTTCTGCAAAGGTTATAGTAGGCCTCAGTATACCGTGACCTTTCCATCTATTTATGAATTTTAAGGGATAGCCAGTTTCCACTAATGTTTTGTTTAGCAACCGAACGTCGTCATCGATAGCGTCGTTTGTGCGAATACGATTAATCCTATTAAACAGACCGCTCATCGAACCTCATTTGTATTGCACTGGGCAGTAACTATTGTGACTAAGGTATTGGCCCGTCAACGTTGGTTTTTGAAAGATGGAGCGTCTGCTCGAACCATCTTCTCGTCTACTTGTTAGCATATCTAAGAAGAGAAGTCGGTCATTTTTCTCCTCTTCACATCAAAGGCTGATGTGATTTCGCAGAGTAATAAGTCTACTCAATAAACAATTCATTTCGTCCTTTCTTTCAAAGATAACTAAGGTGTCATATTCATATCTCTTATAAACAGACATGTTGAATAAAGCCATTAATAATAATAATAATAAATAATAATAATAATGTTTACGACTAGGTCTTCAGCTAGATTTGCAACATGTGTTATGAACACGTCTGCTATTAATGGTCTAATGGACCAACCATAGCAACCAGTCGACCTGGCAAAACTATTCACCTTCAAATATGAACTGGACGTTGTCAGTACATAATAGTGCTAAATCTTTAAGAATTTTTAAAGGAACAGGTAATTTTTTCAAGGCTGTTCAAAGAAGTGTGGTCACATAATATATCAATAGTCGTTTTCAGAGGTATATTTGTGAACAGGGAATTCACGTCAAATGAACACATTGTCTTTCTCTTGATATTAATATCACATAAATGATCGACCAAGTCAAAAGAATCGTTCACAGAATACTTATATAAACGTGTTCCAACAGTATCCAGTAATTTAGCTCGGTTATGTGTAGGTGATTGGCGCACTGATAAAATTGGGCGTAAACAAATGTTTGGCTTGTGCACTTTACGTAATCCATGTAGATGACCATACTCAGAACCAATAGGTTCCAGGAAATTAAATTCCTCTCTACCAATAATATTCATGTCTTCAGTAATAAGGATAGTAGGTTGGTGAACCTGTATTAATCCAGACACATTGCTTTCCAGTGAAGGTCCAGCTTTTCCTTGAAAGTATTCACTGATGGGGCTGATACCACTTGTTCGGGTAAGGCGTCACAATCATTGACTACTCGATGAGAAAAACGGGACCCCACTTTAAGTTTATTAGATCGTGGTTTATGAAAATTCTTGCTATGACCTCGGAGATTATTAGTGCTAGAGGGAGCAAAAAGATAAGACATATTATCACCCAAATCAGAATTAAAGATACGAAATGCCAGTATAAGGTCACCTCGTGTCCTACGATACGACAAGGTGAAAAGATTTAGGCGTTTTAAACGCTCACCGTAAGGGAGTCTAGAAAGACCCTTGACTAATTTCGTTCCTACACGCTGGAAGTGTAGCAGCTTCACTATGTTTGGATTTATTCTTCCCTCTACTTTGCTAATACCTGCAAATTCACCATCAGGCATAAATTTACTTTCATCACTGAGAATGCATAATGTCTTACCTTTACATTCACATTTGTTCTTGACAACCACGCCGGACCTTTTATCAGGCTTTAACAAGACAACATCAGGGTTGGTTCGTACTTATTTTAGTGACTTAAAATACTGAATAGTTAATATGCTTCTCTGCTTTGCTTCACGATTAAGCAATTGGTGCGCTATAACCAACAGTTTACATTGGTCTCAGCTTTGATTATTTAAAGACGTAGGGGTTAGTGTACTCAGTTGATCCAGTATCCGACACTGGATGTCAATTAGTCAAGTAAGAACAGGTGAAATCCCACATCCACTTAAAAACTAATTCATGCCCTCTGCTAAACAAACAAATTCGAACGTGACACGGATAAATATTCATCAAACTTTAGTTATTTCTACTGGAATTCAATAAGTATTTCGCTTTTATCCACTTTCATTACTAATATGATTGTCTGTGGATTCGAAACGGTCTAACGAATTACCAACAATCTCAAATAGCCTAGAACTTCCACAACACTCAATCAAAAAGTACAATTCTAATTAGTCAAAACAAAACTGTATTGGATAATTATGACAGATTAAAAGACAACACAAAACATTCAACTGTACGGTATTTATATTGTTCCATTGCATCAACTGACACAGACTGTTTATCTGTCCACGTGTCTATAATGTGCTCTTAGTTCATTGTAATTGTCAGATCCTCTCAATTGTTCAAAATTCACATTCTCGCTTTCTTCTCTTATCTGAAATCAGCATTTATCTACAGAGTCATCATTATTCAGAGAATCATTGATGTCCAAATTGCGACTACCTGTCTCAACTTCACAATTATCTACACCATAAAATTTAGTTAAACACAAAACAGAACTAAAATTAAAATCACTTACTTCATTAGCTTCCACTCGTTACACGTGTCCGCTATCAACTGAATGAGCAGTTCAATCAACAACCACTATCATCCGATTACACATACTCTGAATTATAATTCCCGTAGATGGTCGATAGCCTTCACTCACTTGTTCAAAATCGCGCGGATAACTGTACTGATAGATGGACTTTCTCACCTCGACAGTAACTGCCAAAACAGTGTGGCAGATGCCACTGAGTTGAGAAACACCCCACGAAAATACTCTCACAGAATCGGACATATCCACAGGTGCCTTGGTCAAAGTGACAACAACAACAACAAAAATAATAATAATAATAATAATAATAATAACAATCTATACACGGACCGAAATTAGAAAACATACACGGATATGAAGACGTCTACCAGGAAAACTGAATCTTCACTGAATAGCATACATCCAGGATTAACACAGGTCATCTGACCTACTATTATTCTTATTATGGACGACTATACTGCATCCTCAAGGTCGAGCGAATTCCCGTCTAGTTGATGTTAAATTTAGTTCTCGTGAAAATGTCAGTCCAAAAGCAGTGCGTGAGCGAACATGGTCATCCTTCTTATCCCAAGATGGTTGTACAGTGTCCACTTCTACTCTGGCCATTTGCTTAATGCAAACTTACGTTTTTCATTCTTATTCCAGAATGAGATCATGCTCATCAAATCAGTCTTCATGACTATGGTAAATGGCTGACTGACTAACGTTTTCCGTCATTTTACTCCTTACTTTCATCATCGTTTTCATAAATCAC
This sequence comes from Schistosoma margrebowiei, assembly GCA_944470205.2. NCBI lineage: Eukaryota > Metazoa > Platyhelminthes > Trematoda > Strigeidida > Schistosomatidae > Schistosoma > Schistosoma margrebowiei. The sequence goes on along the minus strand of OX104028.1, from coordinate 13,333,514 downwards.
ATTGATTTCAAACATACATTCTTGATTGATTTACAGCCACGTGACTCGATTGACTTTTTCTATTCAAATTTGAATGGGAATAGTCTAAACGTATGTCAAGTCTATATAATATCAGTCTAGAGCGATGATAATCAGTTTGTAAAAACGCACTTGCCGAGCGGTGTCACTGTGAACGCTCGCAAAAATATTATTATATCGATGAACAACAATATGGATTCCGCACAAACATGTCTCAAGGACTGTTATTACCACCACTACTGCTGCAACTACTACTACTACTGCTACCAATACTGCAAATGTGATTACTATTTCTATTGCTACAATTACCATTATTATTGTTACTACAATTGTTGTAATTATTATTATTACCACTATTCTCAAAAACAACCTACTCATTATCATGAACAAATGAAAGGAAAAAACACGGTTTTACATGGCGAATCCACATCATTAAAGCAAAAAATGTCAAACAATAATGTCAAGCTGTGTAAAACCAGAACATGTTTAAAACGTCCAGGTCAAGCAATCAAAAAGCCTGGACGTCATGTCCATTTTGCAATATAAAAAATGAAAATAAATTTTCTAACTACTCACATTTGTGTTTTTGATTGTTTTACCGGTCGATAGTGTATGGGGTATCGTACGTGTTACTGTGCGATGAATGTAAATCGCATGGAATTCTCATGACTAATAAATTCCAGGAAGTCGAACATTTCAGAGCACAGATTCTAAGAAATCTCGACTACTGAGCGTTCACGACAGTATTTGATCTCGGATAAACAGAAGCAGCAATAGTAAAAAAATAGAAGTAGTAGTAGTAAAAGTAGTAGTATGGTAGTAGTAGTAGTAGTTGTCGTCGTAGTATTAGTATTGGTAGTAGTAGTAGTAGTAGTAGTAGTAGTAGTAGTAGTAGTAGTAGTAGTCGGAGTAGTATTGTTAGTAGTAGTTTTTGAAATAGCAGTAGTTCTAATAGTAGCAGTAGTGGTATTATTATTATTACGAATGTTAACTTACTCAGTGAATTTCCTCCATGAATGGATGTTCATCATCTACTCTTATTGGATCACTTGATTTTATTTGTTTTTGCAACCACTTAGGTACATGTTCGCACACCCTAATTTGGAGATCACGATTACTCCTCCACATGTATATGTGGCCATACACACATTCAAATCGATAAACACAGTGGCATGTGACGCAATCATTTCCGTGTGTTTTACGTTTTCGCTGAGACATGGACATTGTTTTCTCTTTCATCAAGACCTTTGCTGCGTAATACGTCCTGTTAACAACTTATTTAAGCTTTTATTCAGAAAAAAGTTAATTGAATCACCTCCAAACCGAAAAATGATGTAGACAGGTTCCTTTCTGCAAAGGTTATAGTAGGCCTCAGTATACCGTGACCTTTCCATCTATTTATGAATTTTAAGGGATAGCCAGTTCCCACTAATGTTTTGTTTAGCAACCGAACGTCGTCATCGATAGCGTCGTTTGTGCGAATACGATTAATCCTATTAAACAGACCGCTCATCGAACCTCATTTGTATTGCACTGGGCAGTAACTATTGTGACTAAGGTATTGGCCCGTCAACGTTGGTTTTTGAAAGATGGAGCGTCTGCTCGAACCATCTTCTCGTCTACTTGTTAGCATATCTAAGAAGAGAAGTCGGTCATTTTTCTCCTCTTCACATCAAAGGCTGATGTGATTTCGCAGAGTAATAAGTCTACTCAATAAACAATTCATTTCGTCCTTTCTTTCAAAGATAACTAAGGTGTCATATTCATATCTCTTATAAACAGACATGTTTACGACTAGGTCTTCAGCTAGATTTGCAACATGTGTTATGAACACGTCTGCTATTAATGGTCTAATGGACCAACCATAGCAACCAGTCGACCTGGCAAAACTATTCACCTTCAAATATGAACTGGACGTTGTCAGTACATAATAGTGCTAAATCTTTAAGAATTTTTAAAGGAACAGGTAATTTTTTCAAGGCTGTTCAAAGAAGTGTGGTCACATAATATATCAATAGTCGTTTTCAGAGGTATATTTGTGAACAGGGAATTCACGTCAAATGAACACATTGTCTTTCTCTTGATATTAATATCACATAAATGATCGACCAAGTCAAAAGAATCGTTCACAGAATACTTATATAAACGTGTTCCAACAGTATCCAGTAATTTAGCTCGGTTATGTGTAGGTGATTGGCGCACTGATAAAATTGGGCGTAAACAAATGTTTGGCTTGTGCACTTTACGTAATCCATGTAGATGACCATACTCAGAACCAATAGGTTCCAGGAAATTAAATTCCTCTCTACCAATAATATTCATGTCTTCAGTAATAAGGATAGTAGGTTGGTGAACCTGTATTAATCCAGACACATTGCTTTCCAGTGAAGGTCCAGCTTTTCCTTGAAAGTATTCACTGATGGGGCTGATACCACTTGTTCGGGTAAGGCGTCACAATCATTGACTACTCGATGAGAAAAACGGGACCCCACTTTAAGTTTATTAGATCGTGGTTTATGAAAATTCTTGCTATGACCTCGGAGATTATTAGTGCTAGAGGGAGCAAAAAGATAAGACATATTATCACCCAAATCAGAATTAAAGATACGAAATGCCAGTATAAGGTCACCTCGTGTCCTACGATACGACAAGGTGAAAAGATTTAGGCGTTTTAAACGCTCACCGTAAGGGAGTCTAGAAAGACCCTTCACTAATTTCGTTCCTACACGCTGGAAGTGTAGCAGCTTCACTATGTTTGGATTTATTCTTCCCTCTACTTTGCTAATACCTGCAAATTCACCATCAGGCATAAATTTACTTTCATCACTGAGAATGCATAATGTCTTACCTTTACATTCACATTTGTTCTTGACAACCACGCCGGACCTTTTATCAGGCTTTAACAAGACAACATCAGGGTTGGTTCGTACTTATTTTAGTGACTTAAAATACTGAATAGTTAATATGCTTCTCTGCTTTGCTTCACGATTAAGCAATTGGTGCGCTATAACCAACAGTTTACATTGGTCTCAGCTTTGATTATTTAAAGACGTAGGGGTTAGTGTACTCAGTTGATCCAGTATCCGACACTGGATGTCAATTAGTCAAGTAAGAACAGGTGAAATCCCACATCCACTTAAAAACTAATTCATGCCCTCTGCTAAACAAACAAATTCGAACGTGACACGGATAAATATTCATCAAACTTTAGTTATTTCTACTGGAATTCAATAAGTATTTCGCTTTTATCCACTTTCATTACTAATATGATTGTCTGTGGATTCGAAACGGTCTAACGAATTACCAACAATCTCAAATAGCCTAGAACTTCCACAACACCCAATCAAAAAGTACAATTCTAATTAGTCAAAACAAAACTGTATTGGATAATTATGACAGATTAAAAGACAACACAAAACATTCAACTGTACGGTATTTATATTGTTCCATTGCATCAACTGACTCAGACTGTTTATCTGTCCACGTGTCTATAATGTGCTCTTAGTTCATTGTAATTGTCAGATCCTCTCAATTGTTCAAAATTCACATTCTCGCTTTCTTCTCTTATCTGAAATCAGCATTTATCTACAGAGTCATCATTATTCAGAGAATCATTGATGTCCAAATTGCGACTACCTGTCTCAACTTCACAATTATCTACACCATAAAATTTAGTTAAACACAAAACAGAACTAAAATTAAAATCACTTACTTCATTAGCTTCCACTCGTTACACGTGTCCGCTATCAACTGAATGAGCAGTTCAATCAACAACCACTATCATCCGATTACACATACTCTGAATTATAATTCCCGTAGATGGTCGATAGCCTTCACTCACTTGTTCAAAATCGCGCGGATAACTGTACTGATAGATGGACTTTCTCACCTCGACAGAAACTGCCAAAACAGTGTGGCAGATGCCACTGAGTTGAGAAACACCCCACGAAAATACTCTCACAGAATCGGACACATCCACAGGTGCCTTGGTCAAAGTGACAACAACAACAACAACAACAATAATAATAATAATAATAATAATAATCTATACACGGACCGAAATTAGAAAACATACACGGATATGAAGACGTCTACCAGGAAAACTGAATCTTCACTGGTTAGCATACATCCAGGATTAACACAGGTCATCTGACCTACTATTATTCTTATTATGGACGACTATACTGCATCCTCAAGGTCGAGCGAATTCCCGTCTAGTTGATGTTAAATTTAGTTCTCGTGAAAATGTCAGTCCAAAAGCAGTGCGTGAGCAAACATGGTCATCCTTCTTATCCCAAGATGGTTGTACAGTGTCCACTTCTACTCTGGCCATTTGCTTAATGCAAACTTACGTTTTTCATTCTTATTCCAGAATGAGATCATGCTCATCAAATCAGTCTTCATGACTATGGTAAATGGCTGACTGACTAACGTTTTCCGTCATTTTACTCCTTACTTTCATCATCGTTTTCATAAATCACATTGATTTCAAACATACATTCTTGATTGATTTACAGCCACGTGACTCGATTGACTTTTTCTATTCAAATTTGAATGGGAATAGTCTAAACGTATGTCAAGTCTATATAATATCAGTCTAGAGCGATGATAATCAGTTTGTAAAAACGCACTTGCCGAGCGGTGTCACTGTGAACGCTCGCAAAAATATTATTATATCGATGAACAACAATATGGATTCCGCACAAACATGTCTCAAGGACTGTTATTACCACCACTACTGCTGCAACTACTACTACTACTGCTACCAATACTGCAAATGTGATTACTATTTCTATTGCTACAATTACCATTATTATTGTTACTACAATTGTTGTAATTATTATTATTACCACTATTCTCAAAAACAACCTACTCATTATCATGAACAAATGAAAGGAAAAAACACGGTTTTACATGGCGAATCCACATCATTAAAGCAAAATATGTCAAACAATAATGTCAAGCTGTGTAAAACCAGAACATGTTTAAAACGTCCAGGTCAAGCAATCAAAAAGCCTGGACGTCATGTCCATTTTGCAATATAAAAAATGAAAATAAATTTTCTAACTACTCACATTTGTGTTTTTGATTGTTTTACCGGTCGATAGTGTATGGGGTATCGTACGTGTTACTGTGCGATGAATGTAAATCGCATGGAATTCTCATGACTAATAAATTCCAGGAAGTCGAACATTTCAGAGCACAGATTCTAAGAAATCTCGACTACTGAGCGTTCACGACAGTATTTGATCTCGGATAAACAGAAGCAGCAATAGTAAAAAAATAGAAGTAGTAGTAGTAAAAGTAGTAGTATGGTAGTAGTAGTAGTTGTCGTCGTAGTATTAGTATTGGTAGTAGTAGTAGTAGTAGTAGTAGTAGTAGTAGTAGTAGTCGGAGTAGTATTGTTAGTAGTAGTTTTTGAAATAGCAGTAGTTCTAATAGTAGCAGTAGTGGTATTATTATTATTACGAATGTTAACTTACTCAGTGAATTTCCTCCATGAATGGATGTTCATCATCTACTCTTATTGGATCACTTGATTTTATTTGTTTTTGCAACCACTTAGGTACATGTTCGCACACCCTAATTTGGAGATCACGATTACTCCTCCACATGTATATGTGGCCATACACACATTCAAATCGATAAACACAGTGGCATGTGACGCAATCATTTCCGTGTGTTTTACGTTTTCGCTGAGACATGGACATTGTTTTCTCTTTCATCAAGACCTTTGCTGCGTAATACGTCCTGTTAACAACTTATTTAAGCTTTTATTCAGAAAAAAGTTAATTGAATCACCTCCAAACCGAAAAATGATGTAGACAGGTTCCTTTCTGCAAAGGTTATAGTAGGCCTCAGTATACCGTGACCTTTCCATCTATTTATGAATTTTAAGGGATAGCCAGTTTCCACTAATGTTTTGTTTAGCAACCGAACGTCGTCATCGATAGCGTCGTTTGTGCGAATACGATTAATCCTATTAAACAGACCGCTCATCGAACCTCATTTGTATTGCACTGGGCAGTAACTATTGTGACTAAGGTATTGGCCCGTCAACGTTGGTTTTTGAAAGATGGAGCGTCTGCTCGAACCATCTTCTCGTCTACTTGTTAGCATATCTAAGAAGAGAAGTCGGTCATTTTTCTCCTCTTCACATCAAAGGCTGATGTGATTTCGCAGAGTAATAAGTCTACTCAATAAACAATTCATTTCGTCCTTTCTTTCAAAGATAACTAAGGTGTCATATTCATATCTCTTATAAACAGACATGTTTACGACTAGGTCTTCAGCTAGATTTGCAACATGTGTTATGAACACGTCTGCTATTAATGGTCTAATGGACCAACCATAGCAACCAGTCGATCTGGCAAAACTATTCACCTTCAAATATGAACTGGACGTTGTCAGTACATAATAGTGCTAAATCTTTAAGAATTTTTAAAGGAACAGGTAATTTTTTCAAGGCTGTTCAAAGAAGTGTGGTCACATAATATATCAATAGTCGTTTTCAGAGGTATATTTGTGAACAGGGAATTCACGTCAAATGAACACATTGTCTTTCTCTTGATATTAATATCACATAAATGATCGACCAAGTCAAAAGAATCGTTCACAGAATACTTATATAAACGTGTTCCAACAGTATCCAGTAATTTAGCTCGGTTATGTGTAGGTGATTGGCGCACTGATAAAATTGGGCGTAAACAAATGTTTGGCTTGTGCACTTTACGTAATCCATGTAGATGACCATACTCAGAACCAATAGGTTCCAGGAAATTAAATTCCTCTCTACCAATAATATTCATGTCTTCAGTAATAAGGATAGTAGGTTGGTGAACCTGTATTAATCCAGACACATTGCTTTCCAGTGAAGGTCCAGCTTTTCCTTGAAAGTATTCACTGATGGGGCTGATACCACTTGTTCGGGTAAGGCGTCACAATCATTGACTACTCGATGAGAAAAACGGGACCCCACTTTAAGTTTATTAGATCGTGGTTTATGAAAATTCTTGCTATGACCTCGGAGATTATTAGTGCTAGAGGGAGCAAAAAGATAAGACATATTATCACCCAAATCAGAATTAAAGATACGAAATGCCAGTATAAGGTCACCTCGTGTCCTACGATACGACAAGGTGAAAAGATTTAGGCGTTTTAAACGCTCACCGTAAGGGAGTCTAGAAAGACCCTTCACTAATTTCGTTCCTACACGCTGGAAGTGTAGCAGCTTCACTATGTTTGGATTTATTCTTCCCTCTACTTTGCTAATACCTGCAAATTCACCATCAGGCATAAATTTACTTTCATCACTGAGAATGCATAATGTCTTACCTTTACATTCACATTTGTTCTTGACAACCACGCCGGACCTTTTATCAGGCTTTAACAAGACAACATCAGGGTTGGTTCGTACTTATTTTAGTGACTTAAAATACTGAATAGTTAATATGCTTCTCTGCTTTGCTTCACGATTAAGCAATTGGTGCGCTATAACCAACAGTTTACATTGGTCTCAGCTTTGATTATTTAAAGACGTAGGGGTTAGTGTACTCAGTTGATCCAGTATCCGACACTGAATGTCAATTAGTCAAGTAAGAACAGGTGAAATCCCACATCCACTTAAAAACTAATTCATGCCCTCTGCTAAACAAACAAATTCGAACGTGACACGGATAAATATTCATCAAACTTTAGTTATTTCTACTGGAATTCAATAAGTATTTCGCTTTTATCCACTTTCATTACTAATATGATTGTCTGTGGATTCGAAACGGTCTAACGAATTACCAACAATCTCAAATAGCCTAGAACTTCCACAACACCCAATCAAAAAGTACAATTCTAATTAGTCAAAACAAAACTGTATTGGATAATTATGACAGATTAAAAGACAACACAAAACATTCAACTGTACGGTATTTATATTGTTCCATTGCATCAACTGACACAGACTGTTTATCTGTCCACGTGTCTATAATGTGCTCTTAGTTCATTGTAATTGTCAGATCCTCTCAATTGTTCAAAATTCACATTCTCGCTTTCTTCTCTTATCTGAAATCAGCATTTATCTACAGAGTCATCATTATTCAGAGAATCATTGATGTCCAAATTGCGACTACCTGTCTCAACTTCACAATTATCTACACCATAAAATTTAGTTAAACACAAAACAGAACTAAAATTAAAATCACTTACTTCATTAGCTTCCACTCGTTACACGTGTCCGCTATCAACTGAATGAGCAGTTCAATCAACAACCACTATCATCCGATTACACATACTCTGAATTATAATTCCCGTAGATGGTCGATAGCCCTCACTCACTTGTTCAAAATCGCGCGGATAACTGTACTGATAGATGGACTTTCTCACCTCGACAGAAACTGCCAAAACAGTGTGGCAGATGCCACTGAGTTGAGAAACACCCCACGAAAATACTCTCACAGAATCGGACACATCCACAGGTGCCTTGGTCAAAGTGACAACAACAATAATAATAATAATAATAATAATAATAATAACAATCTATACACGGACCGAAATTAGAAAACATACACGGATATGAAGACGTCTACCAGGAAAACTGAATCTTCACTGGTTAGCATACATCCAGGATTAACACAGGTCATCTGACCTACTATTATTCTTATTATGGACGACTATACTGCATCCTCAAGGTCGAGCGAATTCCCGTCTAGTTGATGTTAAATTTAGTTCTCGTGAAAATGTCAGTCCAAAAGCAGTGCGTGAGCAAACATGGTCATCCTTCTTATCCCAAGATGGTTGTACAGTGTCCACTTCTACTCTGGCCATTTGCTTAATGCAAACTTACGTTTTTCATTCTTATTCCAGAATGAGATCATGCTCATCAAATCAGTCTTCATGACTATGGTAAATGGCTGACTGACTAACGTTTTCCGTCATTTTACTCCTTACTTTCATCATCGTTTTCATAAATCACATTGATTTCAAACATACATTCTTGATTGATTTACAGCCACGTGACTCGATTGACTTTTTCTATTCAAATTTGAATGGGAATAGTCTAAACGTATGTCAAGTCTATATAATATCAGTCTAGAGCGATGATAATCAGTTTGTAAAAACGCACTTGCCGAGCGGTGTCACTGTGAACGCTCGCAAAAATATTATTATATCGATGAACAACAATATGGATTCCGCACAAACATGTCTCAAGGACTGTTATTACCACCACTACTGCTGCAACTACTACTACTACTGCTACCAATACTGCAAATGTGATTACTATTTCTATTGCTACAATTACCATTATTATTGTTACTACAATTGTTGTAATTATTATTATTACCACTATTCTCAAAAACAACCTACTCATTATCATGAACAAATGAAAGGAAAAAACACGGTTTTACATGGCGAATCCACATCATTAAAGCAAAATATGTCAAACAATAATGTCAAGCTGTGTAAAACCAGAACATGTTTAAAACGTCCAGGTCAAGCAATCAAAAAGCCTGGACGTCATGTCCATTTTGCAATATAAAAAATGAAAATAAATTTTCTAACTACTCACATTTGTGTTTTTGATTGTTTTACCGGTCGATAGTGTATGGGGTATCGTACGTGTTACTGTGCGATGAATGTAAATCGCATGGAATTCTCATGACTAATAAATTCCAGGAAGTCGAACACTTCAGAGCACAGATTCTAAGAAATCTCGACTACTGAGCGTTCACGACAGTATTTGATCTCGGATAAACAGAAGCAGCAATAGTAAAAAAATAGAAGTAGTAGTAGTAAAAGTAGTAGTATGGTAGTAGTAGTAGTTGTCGTCGTAGTATTAGTATTGGTAGTAGTAGTAGTAGTAGTAGTAGTAGTAGTAGTAGTCGGAGTAGTATTGTTAGTAGTAGTTTTTGAAATAGCAGTAGTTCTAATAGTAGCAGTAGTGGTATTATTATTATTACGAATGTTAACTTACTCAGTGAATTTCCTCCATGAATGGATGTTCATCATCTACTCTTATTGGATCACTTGATTTTATTTGTTTTTGCAACCACTTAGGTACATGTTCGCACACCCTAATTTGGAGATCACGATTACTCCTCCACATGTATATGTGGCCATACACACATTCAAATCGATAAACACAGTGGCATGTGACGCAATCATTTCCGTGTGTTTTACGTTTTCGCTGAGACATGGACATTGTTTTCTCTTTCATCAAGACCTTTGCTGCGTAATACGTCCTGTTAACAACTTATTTAAGCTTTTATTCAGAAAAGGTTAATTGAATCACCTCCAAACCGAAAAATGATGTAGACAGGTTCCTTTCTGCAAAGGTTATAGTAGGCCTCAGTATACCGTGACCTTTCCATCTATTTATGAATTTTAAGGGATAGCCAGTTTCCACTAATGTTTTGTTTAGCAACCGAACGTCGTCATCGATAGCGTCGTTTGTGCGAATACGATTAATCCTATTAAACAGACCGCTCATCGAACCTCATTTGTATTGCACTGGGCAGTAACTATTGTGACTAAGGTATTGGCCCGTCAACGTTGGTTTTTGAAAGATGGAGCGTCTGCTCGAACCATCTTCTCGTCTACTTGTTAGCATATCTAAGAAGAGAAGTCGGTCATTTTTCTCCTCTTCACATCAAAGGCTGATGTGATTTCGCAGAGTAATAAGTCTACTCAATAAACAATTCATTTCGTCCTTTCTTTCAAAGATAACTAAGGTGTCATATTCATATCTCTTATAAACAGACATGTTTACGACTAGGTCTTCAGCTAGATTTGCAACATGTGTTATGAACACGTCTGCTATTAATGGTCTAATGGACCAACCATAGCAACCAGTCGATCTGGCAAAACTATTCACCTTCAAATATGAACTGGACGTTGTCAGTACATAATAGTGCTAAATCTTTAAGAATTTTTAAAGGAACAGGTAATTTTTTCAAGGCTGTTCAAAGAAGTGTGGTCACATAATATATCAATAGTCGTTTTCAGAGGTATATTTGTGAACAGGGAATTCACGTCAAATGAACACATTGTCTTTCTCTTGATATTAATATCACATAAATGATCGACCAAGTCAAAAGAATCGTTCACAGAATACTTATATAAACGTGTTCCAACAGTATCCAGTAATTTAGCTCGGTTATGTGTAGGTGATTGGCGCACTGATAAAATTGGGCGTAAACAAATGTTTGGCTTGTGCACTTTACGTAATCCATGTAGATGACCATACTCAGAACCAATAGGTTCCAGGAAATTAAATTCCTCTCTACCAATAATATTCATGTCTTCAGTAATAAGGATAGTAGGTTGGTGAACCTGTATTAATCCAGACACATTGCTTTCCAGTGAAGGTCCAGCTTTTCCTTGAAAGTATTCACTGATGGGGCTGATACCACTTGTTCGGGTAAGGCGTCACAATCATTGACTACTCGATGAGAAAAACGGGACCCCACTTTAAGTTTATTAGATCGTGGTTTATGAAAATTCTTGCTATGACCTCGGAGATTATTAGTGCTAGAGGGAGCAAAAAGATAAGACATATTATCACCCAAATCAGAATTAAAGATACGAAATGCCAGTATAAGGTCACCTCGTGTCCTACGATACGACAAGGTGAAAAGATTTAGGCGTTTTAAACGCTCACCGTAAGGGAGTCTAGAAAGACCCTTCACTAATTTCGTTCCTACACGCTGGAAGTGTAGCAGCTTCACTATGTTTGGATTTATTCTTCCCTCTACTTTGCTAATACCTGCAAATTCACCATCAGGCATAAATTTACTTTCATCACTGAGAATGCATAATGTCTTACCTTTACATTCACATTTGTTCTTGACAACCACGCCGGACCTTTTATCAGGCTTTAACAAGACAACATCAGGGTTGGTTCGTACTTATTTTAGTGACTTAAAATACTGAATAGTTAATATGCTTCTCTGCTTTGCTTCACGATTAAGCAATTGGTGCGCTATAACCAACAGTTTACATTGGTCTCAGCTTTGATTATTTAAAGACGTAGGGGTTAGTGTACTCAGTTGATCCAGTATCCGACACTGGATGTCAATTAGTCAAGTAAGAACAGGTGAAATCCCACATCCACTTAAAAACTAATTCATGCCCTCTGCTAAACAAACAAATTCGAACGTGACACGGATAAATATTCATCAAACTTTAGTTATTTCTACTGGAATTCAATAAGTATTTCGCTTTTATCCACTTTCATTACTAATATGATTGTCTGTGGATTCGAAACGGTCTAACGAATTACCAACAATCTCAAATAGCCTAGAACTTCCACAACACCCAATCAAAAAGTACAATTCTAATTAGTCAAAACAAAACTGTATTGGATAATTATGACAGATTAAAAGACAACACAAAACATTCAACTGTACGGTATTTATATTGTTCCATTGCATCAACTGACACAGACTGTTTATCTGTCCACGTGTCTATAATGTGCTCTTAGTTCATTGTAATTGTCAGATCCTCTCAATTGTTCAAAATTCACATTCTCGCTTTCTTCTCTTATCTGAAATCAGCATTTATCTACAGAGTCATCATTATTCAGAGAATCATTGATGTCCAAATTGCGACTACCTGTCTCAACTTCACAATTATCTACACCATAAAATTTAGTTAAACACAAAACAGAACTAAAATTAAAATCACTTACTTCATTAGCTTCCACTCGTTACACGTGTCCGCTATCAACTGAATGAGCAGTTCAATCAACAACCACTATCATCCGATTACACATACTCTGAATTATAATTCCCGTAGATGGTCGATAGCCCTCACTCACTTGTTCAAAATCGCGCGGATAACTGTACTGATAGATGGACTTTCTCACCTCGACAGAAACTGCCAAAACAGTGTGGCAGATGCCACTGAGTTGAGAAACACCCCACGAAAATACTCTCACAGAATCGGACACATCCACAGGTGCCTTGGTCAAAGTGACAACAACAACAACAATAATAATAATATTAATAACAATATACACACGGACCGAAATTAGAAAACATACACAGATATGAAGACGTCTACCAGGAAAACTGAATCTTCACTGGTTAGCATACATCCAGGATTAACACAGGTCATCTGACCTACTATTATTCTTATTATGGACGACTATACTGCATCCTCAAGGTCGAGCGAATTCCCGTCTAGTTGATGTTAAATTTAGTTCTCGTGAAAATGTCAGTCCAAAAGCAGTTCGTGAGCAAACATGGTCATCCTTCTTATCCCAAGATGGTTGTACAGTGTCCACTTCTACTCTGGCCATTTGCTTAATGCAAACTTACGTTTTTCATTCTTATTCCAGAATGAGATCATGCTCATCAAATCAGTCTTCATGACTATGGTAAATGGCTGACTGACTAACGTTTTCCGTCATTTTACTCCTTACTTTCATCATCGTTTTCATAAATCACATTGATTTCAAACATACATTCTTGATTGATTTACAGCCACGTGACTCGATTGACTTTTTCTATTCAAATTTGAATGGGAATAGTCTAAACGTATGTCAAGTCTATATAATATCAGTCTAGAGCGATGATAATCAGTTTGTAAAAACGCACTTGCCGAGCGGTGTCACTGTGAACGCTCGCAAAAATATTATTATATCGATGAACAACAATATGGATTCCGCACAAACATGTCTCAAGGACTGTTATTACCACCACTACTGCTGCAACTACTACTACTACTGCTACCAATACTGCAAATGTGATTACTATTTCTATTGCTACAATTACCATTATTATTGTTACTACAATTGTTGTAATTATTATTATTACCACTATTCTCAAAAACAACCTACTCATTATCATGAACAAATGAAAGGAAAAAACACGGTTTTACATGGCGAATCCACATCATTAAAGCAAAATATGTCAAACAATAATGTCAAGCTGTGTAAAACCAGAACATGTTTAAAACGTCCAGGTCAAGCAATCAAAAAGCCTGGACGTCATGTCCATTTTGCAATATAAAAAATGAAAATAAATTTTCTAACTACTCACATTTGTGTTTTTGATTGTTTTACCGGTCGATAGTGTATGGGGTATCGTACGTGTTACTGTGCGATGAATGTAAATCGCATGGAATTCTCATGACTAATAAATTCCAGGAAGTCGAACAATTCAGAGCACAGATTCTAAGAAATCTCGACTACTGAGCGTTCACGACAGTATTTGATCTCGGATAAACAGAAGCAGCAATAGTAAAAAAATAGAAGTAGTAGTAGTAAAAGTAGTAGTATGGTAGTAGTAGTAGTTGTCGTCGTAGTATTAGTATTGGTAGTAGTAGTAGTAGTAGTAGTAGTAGTAGTAGTAGTAGTAGTAGTAGTAGTAGTAGTCGGAGTAGTATTGTTAGTAGTAGTTTTTGAAATAGCAGTAGTTCTAATAGTAGCAGTAGTGGTATTATTATTATTACGAATGTTAACTTACTCAGTGAATTTCCTCCATGAATGGATGTTCATCATCTACTCTTATTGGATCACTTGATTTTATTTGTTTTTGCAACCACTTAGGTACATGTTCGCACACCCTAATTTGGAGATCACGATTACTCCTCCACATGTATATGTGGCCATACACACATTCAAATCGATAAACACAGTGGCATGTGACGCAATCATTTCCGTGTGTTTTACGTTTTCGCTTAGACATGGACATTGTTTTCTCTTTCATCAAGACCTTTGCTGCGTAATACGTCCTGTTAACAACTTATTTAAGCTTTTATTCAGAAAAAAGTTAATTGAATCACCTCCAAACCGAAAAATGATGTAGACAGGTTCCTTTCTGCAAAGGTTATAGTAGGCCTCAGTATACCGTGACCTTTCCATCTATTTATGAATTTTAAGGGATAGCCAGTTTCCACTAATGTTTTGTTTAGCAACCGAACGTCGTCATCGATAGCGTCGTTTGTGCGAATACGATTAATCCTATTAAACAGACCGCTCATCGAACCTCATTTGTATTGCACTGGGCAGTAACTATTGTGACTAAGGTATTGGCCCGTCAACGTTGGTTTTTGAAAGATGGAGCGTCTGCTCGAACCATCTTCTCGTCTACTTGTTAGCATATCTAAGAAGAGAAGTCGGTCATTTTTCTCCTCTTCACATCAAAGGCTGATGTGATTTCGCAGAGTAATAAGTCTACTCAATAAACAATTCATTTCGTCCTTTCTTTCAAAGATAACTAAGGTGTCATATTCATATCTCTTATAAACAGACATGTTTACGACTAGGTCTTCAGCTAGATTTGCAACATGTGTTATGAACACGTCTGCTATTAATGGTCTAATGGACCAACCATAGCAACCAGTCGATCTGGCAAAACTATTCACCTTCAAATATGAACTGGACGTTGTCAGTACATAATAGTGCTAAATCTTTAAGAATTTTTAAAGGAACAGGTAATTTTTTCAAGGCTGTTCAAAGAAGTGTGGTCACATAATATATCAATAGTCGTTTTCAGAGGTATATTTGTGAACAGGGAATTCACGTCAAATGAACACATTGTCTTTCTCTTGATATTAATATCACATAAATGATCGACCAAGTCAAAAGAATCGTTCACAGAATACTTATATAAACGTGTTCCAACAGTATCCAGTAATTTAGCTCGGTTATGTGTAGGTGATTGGCGCACTGATAAAATTGGGCGTAAACAAATGTTTGGCTTGTGCACTTTACGTAATCCATGTAGATGACCATACTCAGAACCAATAGGTTCCAGGAAATTAAATTCCTCTCTACCAATAATATTCATGTCTTCAGTAATAAGGATAGTAGGTTGGTGAACCTGTATTAATCCAGACACATTGCTTTCCAGTGAAGGTCCAGCTTTTCCTTGAAAGTATTCACTGATGGGGCTGATACCACTTGTTCGGGTAAGGCGTCACAATCATTGACTACTCGATGAGAAAAACGGGACCCCACTTTAAGTTTATTAGATCGTGGTTTATGAAAATTCTTGCTATGACCTCGGAGATTATTAGTGCTAGAGGGAGCAAAAAGATAAGACATATTATCACCCAAATCAGAATTAAAGATACGAAATGCCAGTATAAGGTCACCTCGTGTCCTACGATACGACAAGGTGAAAAGATTTAGGCGTTTTAAACGCTCACCGTAAGGGAGTCTAGAAAGACCCTTCACTAATTTCGTTCCTACACGCTGGAAGTGTAGCAGCTTCACTATGTTTGGATTTATTCTTCCCTCTACTTTGCTAATACCTGCAAATTCACCATCAGGCATAAATTTACTTTCATCACTGAGAATGCATAATGTCTTACCTTTACATTCACATTTGTTCTTGACAACCACGCCGGACCTTTTATCAGGCTTTAACAAGACAACATCAGGGTTGGTTCGTACTTATTTTAGTGACTTAAAATACTGAATAGTTAATATGCTTCTCTGCTTTGCTTCACGATTAAGCAATTGGTGCGCTATAACCAACAGTTTACATTGGTCTCAGCTTTGATTATTTAAAGACGTAGGGGTTAGTGTACTCAGTTGATCCAGTATCCGACACTGGATGTCAATTAGTCAAGTAAGAACAGGTGAAATCCCACATCCACTTAAAAACTAATTCATGCCCCCTGCTAAACAAACAAATTCGAACGTGACACGGATAAATATTCATCAAACTTTAGTTATTTCTACTGGAATTCAATAAGTATTTCGCTTTTATCCACTTTCATTACTAATATGATTGTCTGTGGATTCGAAACGGTCTAACGAATTACCAACAATCTCAAATAGCCTAGAACTTCCACAACACCCAATCAAAAAGTACAATTCTAATTAGTCAAAACAAAACTGTATTGGATAATTATGACAGATTAAAAGACAACACAAAACATTCAACTGTACGGTATTTATATTGTTCCATTGCATCAACTGACACAGACTGTTTATCTGTCCACGTGTCTATAATGTGCTCTTAGTTCATTGTAATTGTCAGATCCTCTCAATTGTTCAAAATTCACATTCTCGCTTTCTTCTCTTATCTGAAATCAGCATTTATCTACAGAGTCATCATTATTCAGAGAATCATTGATGTCCAAATTGCGACTACCTGTCTCAACTTCACAATTATCTACACCATAAAATTTAGTTAAACACAAAACAGAACTAAAATTAAAATCACTTACTTCATTAGCTTCCACTCGTTACACGTGTCCGCTATCAACTGAATGAGCAGTTCAATCAACAACCACTATCATCCGATTACACATACTCTGAATTATAATTCCCGTAGATGGTCGATAGCCCTCACTCACTTGTTCAAAATCGCGCGGATAACTGTACTGATAGATGGACTTTCTCACCTCGACAGAAACTGCCAAAACAGTGTGGCAGATGCCACTGAGTTGAGAAACACCCCACGAAAATACTCTCACAGAATCGGACACATCCACAGGTGCCTTGGTCAAAGTGACAACAACAACAACAACAACAACAACAACAACAATAATAATAATAATAATAATAACAATCTACACACGGACCGAAATTAGAAAACATACACGGATATGAAGACGTCTACCAGGAAAACTGAATCTTCACTGGTTAGCATACATCCAGGATTAACACAGGTCATCTGACCTACTATTATTCTTATTATGGACGACTATACTGCATCCTCAAGGTCGAGCGAATTCCCGTCTAGTTGATGTTAAATTTAGTTCTCGTGAAAATGTCAGTCCAAAAGCAGTGCGTGAGCAAACATGGTCATCCTTCTTATCCCAAGATGGTTGTACAGTGTCCACTTCTACTCTGGCCATTTGCTTAATGCAAACTTACGTTTTTCATTCTTATTCCAGAATGAGATCATGCTCATCAAATCAGTCTTCATGACTATGGTAAATGGCTGACTGACTAACGTTTTCCGTCATTTTACTCCTTACTTTCATCATCGTTTTCATAAATCACATTGATTTCAAACATACATTCTTGATTGATTTACAGCCACGTGACTCGATTGACTTTTTCTATTCAAATTTGAATGGGAATAGTCTAAACGTATGTCAAGTCTATATAATATCAGTCTAGAGCGATGATAATCAGTTTGTAAAAACGCACTTGCCGAGCGGTGTCACTGTGAACGCTCGCAAAAATATTATTATATCGATGAACAACAATATGGATTCCGCACAAACATGTCTCAAGGACTGTTATTACCACCACTACTGCTGCAACTACTACTACTACTGCTACCAATACTGCAAATGTGATTACTATTTCTATTGCTACAATTACCATTATTATTGTTACTACAATTGTTGTAATTATTATTATTACCACTATTCTCAAAAACAACCTACTCATTATCATGAACAAATGAAAGGAAAAAACACGGTTTTACATGGCGAATCCACATCATTAAAGCAAAAAATGTCAAACAATAATGTCAAGCTGTGTAAAACCAGAACATGTTTAAAACGTCCAGGTCAAGCAATCAAAAAGCCTGGACGTCATGTCCATTTTGCAATATAAAAAATGAAAATAAATTTTCTAACTACTCACATTTGTGTTTTTGATTGTTTTACCGGTCGATAGTGTATGGGGTATCGTACGTGTTACTGTGCGATGAATGTAAATCGCATGGAATTCTCATGACTAATAAATTCCAGGAAGTCGAACATTTCAGAGCACAGATTCTAAGAAATCTCGACTACTGAGCGTTCACGACAGTATTTGATCTCGGATAAACAGAAGCAGCAATAGTAAAAAAATAGAAGTAGTAGTAGTAAAAGTAGTAGTATGGTAGTAGTAGTAGTAGTAGTTGTCGTCGTAGTATTAGTATTGGTAGTAGTAGTAGTAGTAGTAGTAGTAGTAGTAGTAGTAGTAGTAGTAGTAGTAGTAGTAGTCGGAGTAGTATTGTTAGTAGTAGTTTTTGAAATAGCAGTAGTTCTAATAGTAGCAGTAGTGGTATTATTATTATTACGAATGTTAACTTACTCAGTGAATTTCCTCCATGAATGGATGTTCATCATCTACTCTTATTGGATCACTTGATTTTATTTGTTTTTGCAACCACTTAGGTACATGTTCGCACACCCTAATTTGGAGATCACGATTACTCCTCCACATGTATATGTGGCCATACACACATTCAAATCGATAAACACAGTGGCATGTGACGCAATCATTTCCGTGTGTTTTACGTTTTCGCTGAGACATGGACATTGTTTTCTCTTTCATCAAGACCTTTGCTGCGTAATACGTCCTGTTAACAACTTATTTAAGCTTTTATTCAGAAAAAAGTTAATTGAATCACCTCCAAACCGAAAAATGATGTAGACAGGTTCCTTTCTGCAAAGGTTATAGTAGGCCTCAGTATACCGTGACCTTTCCATCTATTTATGAATTTTAAGGGATAGCCAGTTTCCACTAATGTTTTGTTTAGCAACCGAACGTCGTCATCGATAGCGTCGTTTGTGCGAATACGATTAATCCTATTAAACAGACCGCTCATCGAACCTCATTTGTATTGCACTGGGCAGTAACTATTGTGACTAAGGTATTGGCCCGTCAACGTTGGTTTTTGAAAGATGGAGCGTCTGCTCGAACCATCTTCTCGTCTACTTGTTAGCATATCTAATAAGAGAAGTCGGTCATTTTTCTCCTCTTCACATCAAAGGCTGATGTGATTTCGCAGAGTAATAAGTCTACTCAATAAACAATTCATTTCGTCCTTTCTTTCAAAGATAACTAAGGTGTCATATTCATATCTCTTATAAACAGACATGTTTACGACTAGGTCTTCAGCTAGATTTGCAACATGTGTTATGAACACGTCTGCTATTAATGGTCTAATGGACCAACCATAGCAACCAGTCGATCTGGCAAAACTATTCACCTTCAAATATGAACTGGACGTTGTCAGTACATAATAGTGCTAAATCTTTAAGAATTTTTAAAGGAACAGGTAATTTTTTCAAGGCTGTTCAAAGAAGTGTGGTCACATAATATATCAATAGTCGTTTTCAGAGGTATATTTGTGAACAGGGAATTCACGTCAAATGAACACATTGTCTTTCTCTTGATATTAATATCACATAAATGATCGACCAAGTCAAAAGAATCGTTCACAGAATACTTATATAAACGTGTTCCAACAGTATCCAGTAATTTAGCTCGGTTATGTGTAGGTGATTGGCGCACTGATAAAATTGGGCGTAAACAAATGTTTGGCTTGTGCACTTTACGTAATCCATGTAGATGACCATACTCAGAACCAATAGGTTCCAGGAAATTAAATTCCTCTCTACCAATAATATTCATGTCTTCAGTAATAAGGATAGTAGGTTGGTGAACCTGTATTAATCCAGACACATTGCTTTCCAGTGAAGGTCCAGCTTTTCCTTGAAAGTATTCACTGATGGGGCTGATACCACTTGTTCGGGTAAGGCGTCACAATCATTGACTACTCGATGAGAAAAACGGGACCCCACTTTAAGTTTATTAGATCGTGGTTTATGAAAATTCTTGCTATGACCTCGGAGATTATTAGTGCTAGAGGGAGCAAAAAGATAAGACATATTATCACCCAAATCAGAATTAAAGATACGAAATGCCAGTATAAGGTCACCTCGTGTCCTACGATACGACAAGGTGAAAAGATTTAGGCGTTTTAAACGCTCACCGTAAGGGTGTCTAGAAAGACCCTTCACTAATTTCGTTCCTACACGCTGGAAGTGTAGCAGCTTCACTATGTTTGGATTTATTCTTCCCTCTACTTTGCTAATACCTGCAAATTCACCATCAGGCATAAATTTACTTTCATCACTGAGAATGCATAATGTCTTACCTTTACATTCACATTTGTTCTTGACAACCACGCCGGACCTTTTATCAGGCTTTAACAAGACAACATCAGGGTTGGTTCGTACTTATTTTAGTGACTTAAAATACTGAATAGTTAATATGCTTCTCTGCTTTGCTTCACGATTAAGCAATTGGTGCGCTATAACCAACAGTTTACATTGGTCTCAGCTTTGATTATTTAAAGACGTAGGGGTTAGTGTACTCAGTTGATCCAGTATCCGACACTGGATGTCAATTAGTCAAGTAAGAACAGGTGAAATCCCACATCCACTTAAAAACTAATTCATGCCCTCTGCTAAACAAACAAATTCGAACGTGACACGGATAAATATTCATCAAACTTTAGTTATTTCTACTGGAATTCAATAAGTATTTCGCTTTTATCCACTTTCATTACTAATATGATTGTCTGTGGATTCGAAACGGTCTAACGAATTACCAACAATCTCAAATAGCCTAGAACTTCCACAACACCCAATCAAAAAGTACAATTCTAATTAGTCAAAACAAAACTGTATTGGATAATTATGACAGATTAAAAGACAACACAAAACATTCAACTGTACGGTATTTATATTGTTCCATTGCATCAACTGACACAGACTGTTTATCTGTCCACGTGTCTATAATGTGCTCTTAGTTCATTGTAATTGTCAGATCCTCTCAATTGTTCAAAATTCACATTCTCGCTTTCTTCTCTTATCTGAAATCAGCATTTATCTACAGAGTCATCATTATTCAGAGAATCATTGATGTCCAAATTGCGACTACCTGTCTCAACTTCACAATTATCTACACCATAAAATTTAGTTAAACACAAAACAGAACTAAAATTAAAATCACTTACTTCATTAGCTTCCACTCGTTACACGTGTCCGCTATCAACTGAATGAGCAGTTCAATCAACAACCACTATCATCCGATTACACATACTCTGAATTATAATTCCCGTAGATGGTCGATAGCCTTCACTCACTTGTTCAAAATCGCGCGGATAACTGTACTGATAGATGGACTTTCTCACCTCGACAGAAACTGCCAAAACAGTGTGGCAGATGCCACTGAGTTGAGAAACACCCCACGAAAATACTCTCACAGAATCGGACACATCCACAGGTGCCTTGGTCAAAGTGACAACAACAACAACAACAACAACAACAACAATAATAATAATAATAATAATAACAATCTACACACGGACCGAAATTAGAAAACATACACGGATATGAAGACGTCTACCAGGAAAACTGAATCTTCACTGGTTAGCATACATCCAGGATTAACACAGGTCATCTGACCTACTATTATTCTTATTATGGACGACTATACTGCATCCTCAAGGTCGAGCGAATTCCCGTCTAGTTGATGTTAAATTTAGTTCTCGTGAAAATGTCAGTCCAAAAGCAGTGCGTGGGCAAACATGGTCATCCTTCTTATCCCAAGATGGTTGTACAGTGTCCACTTCTACTCTGGCCATTTGCTTAATGCAAACTTACGTTTTTCATTCTTATTCCAGAATGAGATCATGCTCATCAAATCAGTCTTCATGACTATGGTAAATGGCTGACTGACTAACGTTTTCCGTCATTTTACTCCTTACTTTCATCATCGTTTTCATAAATCACATTGATTTCAAACATACATTCTTGATTGATTTACAGCCACGTGACTCGATTGACTTTTTCTATTCAAATTTGAATGGGAATAGTCTAAACGTATGTCAAGTCTATATAATATCAGTCTAGAGCGATGATAATCAGTTTGTAAAAACGCACTTGCCGAGCGGTGTCACTGTGAACGCTCGCAAAAATATTATTATATCGATGAACAACAATATGGATTCCGCACAAACATGTCTCAAGGACTGTTATTACCACCACTACTGCTGCAACTACTACTACTACTGCTACCAATACTGCAAATGTGATTACTATTTCTATTGCTACAATTACCATTATTATTGTTACTACAATTGTTGTAATTGTTATTATTACCACTATTCTCAAAAACAACCTACTCATTATCATGAACAAATGAAAGGAAAAAACACGGTTTTACATGGCGAATCCACATCATTAAAGCAAAATATGTCAAACAATAATGTCAAGCTGTGTAAAACCAGAACATGTTTAAAACGTCCAGGTCAAGCAATCAAAAAGCCTGGACGTCATGTCCATTTTGCAATATAAAAAATGAAAATAAATTTTCTAACTACTCACATTTGTGTTTTTGATTGTTTTACCGGTCGATAGTGTATGGGGTATCGTACGTGTTACTGTGCGATGAATGTAAATCGCATGGAATTCTCATGACTAATAAATTCCAGGAAGTCGAACATTTCAGAGCACAGATTCTAAGAAATCTCGACTACTGAGCGTTCACGACAGTATTTGATCTCGGATAAAAAGAAGCAGCAATAGTAAAAAAATAGAAGTAGTAGTAGTAAAAGTAGTAGTATGGTAGTAGTAGTAGTTGTCGTCGTAGTATTAGTATTGGTAGTAGTAGTAGTAGTAGTAGTAGTAGTAGTAGTAGTCGGAGTAGTATTGTTAGTAGTAGTTTTTGAAATAGCAGTAGTTCTAATAGTAGCAGTAGTGGTATTATTATTATTACGAATGTTAACTTACTCAGTGAATTTCCTCCATGAATGGATGTTCATCATCTACTCTTATTGGATCACTTGATTTTATTTGTTTTTGCAACCACTTAGGTACATGTTCGCACACCCTAATTTGGAGATCACGATTACTCCTCCACATGTATATGTGGCCATACACACATTCAAATCGATAAACACAGTGGCATGTGACGCAATCATTTCCGTGTGTTTTACGTTTTCGCTGAGACATGGACATTGTTTTCTCTTTCATCAAGACCTTTGCTGCGTAATACGTCCTGTTAACAACTTATTTAAGCTTTTATTCAGAAAAAAGTTAATTGAATCACCTCCAAACCGAAAAATGATGTAGACAGGTTCCTTTCTGCAAAGGTTATAGTAGGCCTCAGTATACCGTGACCTTTCCATCTATTTATGAATTTTAAGGGATAGCCAGTTTCCACTAATGTTTTGTTTAGCAACCGAACGTCGTCATCGATAGCGTCGTTTGTGCGAATACGATTAATCCTATTAAACAGACCGCTCATCGAACCTCATTTGTATTGCACTGGGCAGTAACTATTGTGACTAAGGTATTGGCCCGTCAACGTTGGTTTTTGAAAGATGGAGCGTCTGCTCGAACCATCTTCTCGTCTACTTGTTAGCATATCTAATAAGAGAAGTCGGTCATTTTTCTCCTCTTCACATCAAAGGCTGATGTGATTTCGCAGAGTAATAAGTCTACTCAATAAACAATTCATTTCGTCCTTTCTTTCAAAGATAACTAAGGTGTCATATTCATATCTCTTATAAACAGACATGTTTACGACTAGGTCTTCAGCTAGATTTGCAACATGTGTTATGAACACGTCTGCTATTAATGGTCTAATGGACCAACCATAGCAACCAGTCGATCTGGCAAAACTATTCACCTTCAAATATGAACTGGACGTTGTCAGTACATAATAGTGCTAAATCTTTAAGAATTTTTAAAGGAACAGGTAATTTTTTCAAGGCTGTTCAAAGAAGTGTGGTCACATAATATATCAATAGTCGTTTTCAGAGGTATATTTGTGAACAGGGAATTCACGTCAAATGAACACATTGTCTTTCTCTTGATATTAATATCACATAAATGATCGACCAAGTCAAAAGAATCGTTCACAGAATACTTATATAAACGTGTTCCAACAGTATCCAGTAATTTAGCTCGGTTATGTGTAGGTGATTGGCGCACTGATAAAATTGGGCGTAAACAAATGTTTGGCTTGTGCACTTTACGTAATCCATGTAGATGACCATACTCAGAACCAATAGGTTCCAGGAAATTAAATTCCTCTCTACCAATAATATTCATGTCTTCAGTAATAAGGATAGTAGGTTGGTGAACCTGTATTAATCCAGACACATTGCTTTCCAGTGAAGGTCCAGCTTTTCCTTGAAAGTATTCACTGATGGGGCTGATACCACTTGTTCGGGTAAGGCGTCACAATCATTGACTACTCGATGAGAAAAACGGGACCCCACTTTAAGTTTATTAGATCGTGGTTTATGAAAATTCTTGCTATGACCTCGGAGATTATTAGTGCTAGAGGGAGCAAAAAGATAAGACATATTATCACCCAAATCAGAATTAAAGATACGAAATGCCAGTATAAGGTCACCTCGTGTCCTACGATACGACAAGGTGAAAAGATTTAGGCGTTTTAAACGCTCACCGTAAGGGAGTCTAGAAAGACCCTTCACTAATTTCGTTCCTACACGCTGGAAGTGTAGCAGCTTCACTATGTTTGGATTTATTCTTCCCTCTACTTTGCTAATACCTGCAAATTCACCATCAGGCATAAATTTACTTTCATCACTGAGAATGCATAATGTCTTACCTTTACATTCACATTTGTTCTTGACAACCACGCCGGACCTTTTATCAGGCTTTAACAAGACAACATCAGGGTTGGTTCGTACTTATTTTAGTGACTTAAAATACTGAATAGTTAATATGCTTCTCTGCTTTGCTTCACGATTAAGCAATTGGTGCGCTATAACCAACAGTTTACATTGGTCTCAGCTTTGATTATTTAAAGACGTAGGGGTTAGTGTACTCAGTTGATCCAGTATCCGACACTGGATGTCAATTAGTCAAGTAAGAACAGGTGAAATCCCACATCCACTTAAAAACTAATTCATGCCCTCTGCTAAACAAACAAATTCGAACGTGACACGGATAAATATTCATCAAACTTTAGTTATTTCTACTGGAATTCAATAAGTATTTCGCTTTTATCCACTTTCATTACTAATATGATTGTCTGTGGATTCGAAACGGTCTAACGAATTACCAACAATCTCAAATAGCCTAGAACTTCCACAACACCCAATCAAAAAGTACAATTCTAATTAGTCAAAACAAAACTGTATTGGATAATTATGACAGATTAAAAGACAACACAAAACATTCAACTGTACGGTATTTATATTGTTCCATTGCATCAACTGACACAGACTGTTTATCTGTCCACGTGTCTATAATGTGCTCTTAGTTCATTGTAATTGTCAGATCCTCTCAATTGTTCAAAATTCACATTCTCGCTTTCTTCTCTTATCTGAAATCAGCATTTATCTACAGAGTCATCATTATTCAGAGAATCATTGATGTCCAAATTGCGACTACCTGTCTCAACTTCACAATTATCTACACCATAAAATTTAGTTAAACACAAAACAGAACTAAAATTAAAATCACTTACTTCATTAGCTTCCACTCGTTACACGTGTCCGCTATCAACTGAATGAGCAGTTCAATCAACAACCACTATCATCCGATTACACATACTCTGAATTATAATTCCCGTAGATGGTCGATAGCCCTCACTCACTTGTTCAAAATCGCGCGGATAACTGTACTGATAGATGGACTTTCTCACCTCGACAGAAACTGCCAAAACAGTGTGGCAGATGCCACTGAGTTGAGAAACACCCCACGAAAATACTCTCACAGAATCGGACACATCCACAGGTGCCTTGGTCAAAGTGACAACAACAACAACAACAACAATAATAATAATAATAATAATAACAATCTACACACGGACCGAAATTAGAAAACATACACGGATATGAAGACGTCTACCAGGAAAACTGAATCTTCACTGGTTAGCATACATCCAGGATTAACACAGGTCATCTGACCTACTATTATTCTTATTATGGACGACTATACTGCATCCTCAAGGTCGAGCGAATTCCCGTCTAGTTGATGTTAAATTTAGTTCTCGTGAAAATGTCAGTCCAAAAGCAGTGCGTGAGCAAACATGGTCATCCTTCTTATCCCAAGATGGTTGTACAGTGTCCACTTCTACTCTGGCCATTTGCTTAATGCAAACTTACGTTTTTCATTCTTATTCCAGAATGAGATCATGCTCATCAAATCAGTCTTCATGACTATGGTAAATGGCTGACTGACTAACGTTTTCCGTCATTTTACTCCTTACTTTCATCATCGTTTTCATAAATCACATTGATTTCAAACATACATTCTTGATTGATTTACAGCCACGTGACTCGATTGACTTTTTCTATTCAAATTTGAATGGGAATAGTCTAAACGTATGTCAAGTCTATATAATATCAGTCTAGAGCGATGATAATCAGTTTGTAAAAACGCACTTGCCGAGCGGTGTCACTGTGAACGCTCGCAAAAATATTATTATATCGATGAACAACAATATGGATTCCGCACAAACATGTCTCAAGGACTGTTATTACCACCACTACTGCTGCAACTACTACTACTACTGCTACCAATACTGCAAATGTGATTACTATTTCTATTGCTACAATTACCATTATTATTGTTACTACAATTGTTGTAATTATTATTATTACCACTATTCTCAAAAACAACCTACTCATTATCATGAACAAATGAAAGGAAAAAACACGGTTTTACATGGCGAATCCACATCATTAAAGCAAAAAATGTCAAACAATAATGTCAAGCTGTGTAAAACCAGAACATGTTTAAAACGTCCAGGTCAAGCAATCAAAAAGCCTGGACGTCATGTCCATTTTGCAATATAAAAAATGAAAATAAATTTTCTAACTACTCACATTTGTGTTTTTGATTGTTTTACCGGTCGATAGTGTATGGGGTATCGTACGTGTTACTGTGCGATGAATGTAAATCGCATGGAATTCTCATGACTAATAAATTCCAGGAAGTCGAACAATTCAGAGCACAGATTCTAAGAAATCTCGACTACTGAGCGTTCACGACAGTATTTGATCTCGGATAAACAGAAGCAGCAATAGTAAAAAAATAGAAGTAGTAGTAGTAAAAGTAGTAGTATGGTAGTAGTAGTAGTAGTTGTCGTCGTAGTATTAGTATTGGTAGTAGTAGTAGTAGTAGTAGTAGTAGTAGTAGTAGTAGTAGTAGTAGTAGTAGTAGTAGTAGTCGGAGTAGTATTGTTAGTAGTAGTTTTTGAAATAGCAGTAGTTCTAATAGTAGCAGTAGTGGTATTATTATTATTACGAATGTTAACTTACTCAGTGAATTTCCTCCATGAATGGATGTTCATCATCTACTCTTATTGGATCACTTGATTTTATTTGTTTTTGCAACCACTTAGGTACATGTTCGCACACCCTAATTTGGAGATCACGATTACTCCTCCACATGTATATGTGGCCATACACACATTCAAATCGATAAACACAGTGGCATGTGACGCAATCATTTCCGTGTGTTTTACGTTTTCGCTGAGACATGGACATTGTTTTCTCTTTCATCAAGACCTTTGCTGCGTAATACGTCCTGTTAACAACTTATTTAAGCTTTTATTCAGAAAAAAGTTAATTGAATCACCTCCAAACCGAAAAATGATGTAGACAGGTTCCTTTCTGCAAAGGTTATAGTAGGCCTCAGTATACCGTGACCTTTCCATCTATTTATGAATTTTAAGGGATAGCCAGTTTCCACTAATGTTTTGTTTAGCAACCGAACGTCGTCATCGATAGCGTCGTTTGTGCGAATACGATTAATCCTATTAAACAGACCGCTCATCGAACCTCATTTGTATTGCACTGGGCAGTAACTATTGTGACTAAGGTATTGGCCCGTCAACGTTGGTTTTTGAAAGATGGAGCGTCTGCTCGAACCATCTTCTCGTCTACTTGTTAGCATATCTAATAAGAGAAGTCGGTCATTTTTCTCCTCTTCACATCAAAGGCTGATGTGATTTCGCAGAGTAATAAGTCTACTCAATAAACAATTCATTTCGTCCTTTCTTTCAAAGATAACTAAGGTGTCATATTCATATCTCTTATAAACAGACATGTTTACGACTAGGTCTTCAGCTAGATTTGCAACATGTGTTATGAACACGTCTGCTATTAATGGTCTAATGGACCAACCATAGCAACCAGTCGATCTGGCAAAACTATTCACCTTCAAATATGAACTGGACGTTGTCAGTACATAATAGTGCTAAATCTTTAAGAATTTTTAAAGGAACAGGTAATTTTTTCAAGGCTGTTCAAAGAAGTGTGGTCACATAATATATCAATAGTCGTTTTCAGAGGTATATTTGTGAACAGGGAATTCACGTCAAATGAACACATTGTCTTTCTCTTGATATTAATATCACATAAATGATCGACCAAGTCAAAAGAATCGTTCACAGAATACTTATATAAACGTGTTCCAACAGTATCCAGTAATTTAGCTCGGTTATGTGTAGGTGATTGGCGCACTGATAAAATTGGGCGTAAACAAATGTTTGGCTTGTGCACTTTACGTAATCCATGTAGATGACCATACTCAGAACCAATAGGTTCCAGGAAATTAAATTCCTCTCTACCAATAATATTCATGTCTTCAGTAATAAGGATAGTAGGTTGGTGAACCTGTATTAATCCAGACACATTGCTTTCCAGTGAAGGTCCAGCTTTTCCTTGAAAGTATTCACTGATGGGGCTGATACCACTTGTTCGGGTAAGGCGTCACAATCATTGACTACTCGATGAGAAAAACGGGACCCCACTTTAAGTTTATTAGATCGTGGTTTATGAAAATTCTTGCTATGACCTCGGAGATTATTAGTGCTAGAGGGAGCAAAAAGATAAGACATATTATCACCCAAATCAGAATTAAAGATACGAAATGCCAGTATAAGGTCACCTCGTGTCCTACGATACGACAAGGTGAAAAGATTTAGGCGTTTTAAACGCTCACCGTAAGGGAGTCTAGAAAGACCCTTCACTAATTTCGTTCCTACACGCTGGAAGTGTAGCAGCTTCACTATGTTTGGATTTATTCTTCCCTCTACTTTGCTAATACCTGCAAATTCACCATCAGGCATAAATTTACTTTCATCACTGAGAATGCATAATGTCTTACCTTTACATTCACATTTGTTCTTGACAACCACGCCGGACCTTTTATCAGGCTTTAACAAGACAACATCAGGGTTGGTTCGTACTTATTTTAGTGACTTAAAATACTGAATAGTTAATATGCTTCTCTGCTTTGCTTCACGATTAAGCAATTGGTGCGCTATAACCAACAGTTTACATTGGTCTCAGCTTTGATTATTTAAAGACGTAGGGGTTAGTGTACTCAGTTGATCCAGTATCCGACACTGGATGTCAATTAGTCAAGTAAGAACAGGTGAAATCCCACATCCACTTAAAAACTAATTCATGCCCTCTGCTAAACAAACAAATTCGAACGTGACACGGATAAATATTCATCAAACTTTAGTTATTTCTACTGGAATTCAATAAGTATTTCGCTTTTATCCACTTTCATTACTAATATGATTGTCTGTGGATTCGAAACGGTCTAACGAATTACCAACAATCTCAAATAGCCTAGAACTTCCACAACACCCAATCAAAAAGTACAATTCTAATTAGTCAAAACAAAACTGTATTGGATAATTATGACAGATTAAAAGACAACACAAAACATTCAACTGTACGGTATTTATATTGTTCCATTGCATCAACTGACACAGACTGTTTATCTGTCCACGTGTCTATAATGTGCTCTTAGTTCATTGTAATTGTCAGATCCTCTCAATTGTTCAAAATTCACATTCTCGCTTTCTTCTCTTATCTGAAATCAGCATTTATCTACAGAGTCATCATTATTCAGAGAATCATTGATGTCCAAATTGCGACTACCTGTCTCAACTTCACAATTATCTACACCATAAAATTTAGTTAAACACAAAACAGAACTAAAATTAAAATCACTTACTTCATTAGCTTCCACTCGTTACACGTGTCCGCTATCAACTGAATGAGCAGTTCAATCAACAACCACTATCATCCGATTACACATACTCTGAATTATAATTCCCGTAGATGGTCGATAGCCCTCACTCACTTGTTCAAAATCGCGCGGATAACTGTACTGATAGATGGACTTTCTCACCTCGACAGAAACTGCCAAAACAGTGTGGCAGATGCCACTGAGTTGAGAAACACCCCACGAAAATACTCTCACAGAATCGGACACATCCACAGGTGCCTTGGTCAAAGTGACAACAACAACAACAATAATAATAATAATATTAATAACAATCTACACACGGACCGAAATTAGAAAACATACACGGATATGAAGACGTCTACCAGGAAAACTGAATCTTCACTGGTTAGCATACATCCAGGATTAACACAGGTCATCTGACCTACTATTATTCTTATTATGGACGACTATACTGCATCCTCAAGGTCGAGCGAATTCCCGTCTAGTTGATGTTAAATTTAGTTCTCGTGAAAATGTCAGTCCAAAAGCAGTGCGTGAGCAAACATGGTCATCCTTCTTATCCCAAGATGGTTGTACAGTGTCCACTTCTACTCTGGCCATTTGCTTAATGCAAACTTACGTTTTTCATTCTTATTCCAGAATGAGATCATGCTCATCAAATCAGTCTTCATGACTATGGTAAATGGCTGACTGACTAACGTTTTCCGTCATTTTACTCCTTACTTTCATCATCGTTTTCATAAATCACATTGATTTCAAACATACATTCTTGATTGATTTACAGCCACGTGACTCGATTGACTTTTTCTATTCAAATTTGAATGGGAATAGTCTAAACGTATGTCAAGTCTATATAATATCAGTCTAGAGCGATGATAATCAGTTTGTAAAAACGCACTTGCCGAGCGGTGTCACTGTGAACGCTCGCAAAAATATTATTATATCGATGAACAACAATATGGATTCCGCACAAACATGTCTCAAGGACTGTTATTACCACCACTACTGCTGCAACTACTACTACTACTGCTACCAATACTGCAAATGTGATTACTATTTCTATTGCTACAATTACCATTATTATTGTTACTACAATTGTTGTAATTATTATTATTACCACTATTCTCAAAAACAACCTACTCATTATCATGAACAAATGAAAGGAAAAAACACGGTTTTACATGGCGAATCCACATCATTAAAGCAAAAAATGTCAAACAATAATGTCAAGCTGTGTAAAACCAGAACATGTTTAAAACGTCCAGGTCAAGCAATCAAAAAGCCTGGACGTCATGTCCATTTTGCAATATAAAAAATGAAAATAAATTTTCTAACTACTCACATTTGTGTTTTTGATTGTTTTACCGGTCGATAGTGTATGGGGTATCGTACGTGTTACTGTGCGATGAATGTAAATCGCATGGAATTCTCATGACTAATAAATTCCAGGAAGTCGAACATTTCAGAGCACAGATTCTAAGAAATCTCGACTACTGAGCGTTCACGACAGTATTTGATCTCGGATAAACAGAAGCAGCAATAGTAAAAAAATAGAAGTAGTAGTAGTAAAAGTAGTAGTATGGTAGTAGTAGTAGTAGTTGTCGTCGTAGTATTAGTATTGGTAGTAGTAGTAGTAGTAGTAGTAGTAGTAGTAGTAGTAGTAGTCGGAGTAGTATTGTTAGTAGTAGTTTTTGAAATAGCAGTAGTTCTAATAGTAGCAGTAGTGGTATTATTATTATTACGAATGTTAACTTACTCAGTGAATTTCCTCCATGAATGGATGTTCATCATCTACTCTTATTGGATCACTTGATTTTATTTGTTTTTGCAACCACTTAGGTACATGTTCGCACACCCTAATTTGGAGATCACGATTACTCCTCCACATGTATATGTGGCCATACACACATTCAAATCGATAAACACAGTGGCATGTGACGCAATCATTTCCGTGTGTTTTACGTTTTCGCTGAGACATGGACATTGTTTTCTCTTTCATCAAGACCTTTGCTGCGTAATACGTCCTGTTAACAACTTATTTAAGCTTTTATTCAGAAAAAAGTTAATTGAATCACCTCCAAACCGAAAAATGATGTAGACAGGTTCCTTTCTGCAAAGGTTATAGTAGGCCTCAGTATACCGTGACCTTTCCATCTATTTATGAATTTTAAGGGATAGCCAGTTTCCACTAATGTTTTGTTTAGCAACCGAACGTCGTCATCGATAGCGTCGTTTGTGCGAATACGATTAATCCTATTAAACAGACCGCTCATCGAACCTCATTTGTATTGCACTGGGCAGTAACTATTGTGACTAAGGTATTGGCCCGTCAACGTTGGTTTTTGAAAGATGGAGCGTCTGCTCGAACCATCTTCTCGTCTACTTGTTAGCATATCTAAGAAGAGAAGTCGGTCATTTTTCTCCTCTTCACATCAAAGGCTGATGTGATTTCGCAGAGTAATAAGTCTACTCAATAAACAATTCATTTCGTCCTTTCTTTCAAAGATAACTAAGGTGTCATATTCATATCTCTTATAAACAGACATGTTTACGACTAGGTCTTCAGCTAGATTTGCAACATGTGTTATGAACACGTCTGCTATTAATGGTCTAATGGACCAACCATAGCAACCAGTCGATCTGGCAAAACTATTCACCTTCAAATATGAACTGGACGTTGTCAGTACATAATAGTGCTAAATCTTTAAGAATTTTTAAAGGAACAGGTAATTTTTTCAAGGCTGTTCAAAGAAGTGTGGTCACATAATATATCAATAGTCGTTTTCAGAGGTATATTTGTGAACAGGGAATTCACGTCAAATGAACACATTGTCTTTCTCTTGATATTAATATCACATAAATGATCGACCAAGTCAAAAGAATCGTTCACAGAATACTTATATAAACGTGTTCCAACAGTATCCAGTAATTTAGCTCGGTTATGTGTAGGTGATTGGCGCACTGATAAAATTGGGCGTAAACAAATGTTTGGCTTGTGCACTTTACGTAATCCATGTAGATGACCATACTCAGAACCAATAGGTTCCAGGAAATTAAATTCCTCTCTACCAATAATATTCATGTCTTCAGTAATAAGGATAGTAGGTTGGTGAACCTGTATTAATCCAGACACATTGCTTTCCAGTGAAGGTCCAGCTTTTCCTTGAAAGTATTCACTGATGGGGCTGATACCACTTGTTCGGGTAAGGCGTCACAATCATTGACTACTCGATGAGAAAAACGGGACCCCACTTTAAGTTTATTAGATCGTGGTTTATGAAAATTCTTGCTATGACCTCGGAGATTATTAGTGCTAGAGGGAGCAAAAAGATAAGACATATTATCACCCAAATCAGAATTAAAGATACGAAATGCCAGTATAAGGTCACCTCGTGTCCTACGATACGACAAGGTGAAAAGATTTAGGCGTTTTAAACGCTCACCGTAAGGGAGTCTAGAAAGACCCTTCACTAATTTCGTTCCTACACGCTGGAAGTGTAGCAGCTTCACTATGTTTGGATTTATTCTTCCCTCTACTTTGCTAATACCTGCAAATTCACCATCAGGCATAAATTTACTTTCATCACTGAGAATGCATAATGTCTTACCTTTACATTCACATTTGTTCTTGACAACCACGCCGGACCTTTTATCAGGCTTTAACAAGACAACATCAGGGTTGGTTCGTACTTATTTTAGTGACTTAAAATACTGAATAGTTAATATGCTTCTCTGCTTTGCTTCACGATTAAGCAATTGGTGCGCTATAACCAACAGTTTACATTGGTCTCAGCTTTGATTATTTAAAGACGTAGGGGTTAGTGTACTCAGTTGATCCAGTATCCGACACTGGATGTCAATTAGTCAAGTAAGAACAGGTGAAATCCCACATCCACTTAAAAACTAATTCATGCCCTCTGCTAAACAAACAAATTCGAACGTGACACGGATAAATATTCATCAAACTTTAGTTATTTCTACTGGAATTCAATAAGTATTTCGCTTTTATCCACTTTCATTACTAATATGATTGTCTGTGGATTCGAAACGGTCTAACGAATTACCAACAATCTCAAATAGCCTAGAACTTCCACAACACCCAATCAAAAAGTACAATTCTAATTAGTCAAAACAAAACTGTATTGGATAATTATGACAGATTAAAAGACAACACAAAACATTCAACTGTACGGTATTTATATTGTTCCATTGCATCAACTGACACAGACTGTTTATCTGTCCACGTGTCTATAATGTGCTCTTAGTTCATTGTAATTGTCAGATCCTCTCAATTGTTCAAAATTCACATTCTCGCTTTCTTCTCTTATCTGAAATCAGCATTTATCTACAGAGTCATCATTATTCAGAGAATCATTGATGTCCAAATTGCGACTACCTGTCTCAACTTCACAATTATCTACACCATAAAATTTAGTTAAACACAAAACAGAACTAAAATTAAAATCACTTACTTCATTAGCTTCCACTCGTTACACGTGTCCGCTATCAACTGAATGAGCAGTTCAATCAACAACCACTATCATCCGATTACACATACTCTGAATTATAATTCCCGTAGATGGTCGATAGCCCTCACTCACTTGTTCAAAATCGCGCGGATAACTGTACTGATAGATGGACTTTCTCACCTCGACAGAAACTGCCAAAACAGTGTGGCAGATGCCACTGAGTTGAGAAACACCCCACGAAAATACTCTCACAGAATCGGACACATCCACAGGTGCCTTGGTCAAAGTGACAACAACAACAACAAAATAATAATAATAATAATAACAATCTACACACGGACCGAAATTAGAAAACATACACGGATATGAAGACGTCTACCAGGAAAACTGAATCTTCACTGGTTAGCATACATCCAGGATTAACACAGGTCATCTGACCTACTATTATTCTTATTATGGACGACTATACTGCATCCTCAAGGTCGAGCGAATTCCCGTCTAGTTGATGTTAAATTTAGTTCTCGTGAAAATGTCAGTCCAAAAGCAGTGCGTGAGCAAACATGGTCATCCTTCTTATCCCAAGATGGTTGTACAGTGTCCACTTCTACTCTGGCCATTTGCTTAATGCAAACTTACGTTTTTCATTCTTATTCCAGAATGAGATCATGCTCATCAAATCAGTCTTCATGACTATGGTAAATGGCTGACTGACTAACGTTTTCCGTCATTTTACTCCTTACTTTCATCATCGTTTTCATAAATCACATTGATTTCAAACATACATTCTTGATTGATTTACAGCCACGTGACTCGATTGACTTTTTCTATTCAAATTTGAATGGGAATAGTCTAAACGTATGTCAAGTCTATATAATATCAGTCTAGAGCGATGATAATCAGTTTGTAAAAACGCACTTGCCGAGCGGTGTCACTGTGAACGCTCGCAAAAATATTATTATATCGATGAACAACAATATGGATTCCGCACAAACATGTCTCAAGGACTGTTATTACCACCACTACTGCTGCAACTACTACTACTACTGCTACCAATACTGCAAATGTGATTACTATTTCTATTGCTACAATTACCATTATTATTGTTACTACAATTGTTGTAATTATTATTATTACCACTATTCTCAAAAACAACCTACTCATTATCATGAACAAATGAAAGGAAAAAACACGGTTTTACATGGCGAATCCACATCATTAAAGCAAAAAATGTCAAACAATAATGTCAAGCTGTGTAAAACCAGAACATGTTTAAAACGTCCAGGTCAAGCAATCAAAAAGCCTGGACGTCATGTCCATTTTGCAATATAAAAAATGAAAATAAATTTTCTAACTACTCACATTTGTGTTTTTGATTGTTTTACCGGTCGATAGTGTATGGGGTATCGTACGTGTTACTGTGCGATGAATGTAAATCGCATGGAATTCTCATGACTAATAAATTCCAGGAAGTCGAACATTTCAGAGCACAGATTCTAAGAAATCTCGACTACTGAGCGTTCACGACAGTATTTGATCTCGGATAAACAGAAGCAGCAATAGTAAAAAAATAGAAGTAGTAGTAGTAAAAGTAGTAGTATGGTAGTAGTAGTAGTTGTCGTCGTAGTATTAGTATTGGTAGTAGTAGTAGTAGTAGTAGTAGTAGTAGTAGTAGTAGTAGTAGTCGGAGTAGTATTGTTAGTAGTAGTTTTTGAAATAGCAGTAGTTCTAATAGTAGCAGTAGTGGTATTATTATTATTACGAATGTTAACTTACTCAGTGAATTTCCTCCATGAATGGATGTTCATCATCTACTCTTATTGGATCACTTGATTTTATTTGTTTTTGCAACCACTTAGGTACATGTTCGCACACCCTAATTTGGAGATCACGATTACTCCTCCACATGTATATGTGGCCATACACACATTCAAATCGATAAACACAGTGGCATGTGACGCAATCATTTCCGTGTGTTTTACGTTTTCGCTGAGACATGGACATTGTTTTCTCTTTCATCAAGACCTTTGCTGCGTAATACGTCCTGTTAACAACTTATTTAAGCTTTTATTCAGAAAAAAGTTAATTGAATCACCTCCAAACCGAAAAATGATGTAGACAGGTTCCTTTCTGCAAAGGTTATAGTAGGCCTCAGTATACCGTGACCTTTCCATCTATTTATGAATTTTAAGGGATAGCCAGTTTCCACTAATGTTTTGTTTAGCAACCGAACGTCGTCATCGATAGCGTCGTTTGTGCGAATACGATTAATCCTATTAAACAGACCGCTTATCGAACCTCATTTGTATTGCACTGGGCAGTAACTATTGTGACTAAGGTATTGGCCCGTCAACGTTGGTTTTTGAAAGATGGAGCGTCTGCTCGAACCATCTTCTCGTCTACTTGTTAGCATATCTAAGAAGAGAAGTCGGTCATTTTTCTCCTCTTCACATCAAAGGCTGATGTGATTTCGCAGAGTAATAAGTCTACTCAATAAACAATTCATTTCGTCCTTTCTTTCAAAGATAACTAAGGTGTCATATTCATATCTCTTATAAACAGACATGTTTACGACTAGGTCTTCAGCTAGATTTGCAACATGTGTTATGAACACGTCTGCTATTAATGGTCTAATGGACCAACCATAGCAACCAGTCGATCTGGCAAAACTATTCACCTTCAAATATGAACTGGACGTTGTCAGTACATAATAGTGCTAAATCTTTAAGAATTTTTAAAGGAACAGGTAATTTTTTCAAGGCTGTTCAAAGAAGTGTGGTCACATAATATATCAATAGTCGTTTTCAGAGGTATATTTGTGAACAGGGAATTCACGTCAAATGAACACATTGTCTTTCTCTTGATATTAATATCACATAAATGATCGACCAAGTCAAAAGAATCGTTCACAGAATACTTATATAAACGTGTTCCAACAGTATCCAGTAATTTAGCTCGGTTATGTGTAGGTGATTGGCGCACTGATAAAATTGGGCGTAAACAAATGTTTGGCTTGTGCACTTTACGTAATCCATGTAGATGACCATACTCAGAACCAATAGGTTCCAGGAAATTAAATTCCTCTCTACCAATAATATTCATGTCTTCAGTAATAAGGATAGTAGGTTGGTGAACCTGTATTAATCCAGACACATTGCTTTCCAGTGAAGGTCCAGCTTTTCCTTGAAAGTATTCACTGATGGGGCTGATACCACTTGTTCGGGTAAGGCGTCACAATCATTGACTACTCGATGAGAAAAACGGGACCCCACTTTAAGTTTATTAGATCGTGGTTTATGAAAATTCTTGCTATGACCTCGGAGATTATTAGTGCTAGAGGGAGCAAAAAGATAAGACATATTATCACCCAAATCAGAATTAAAGATACGAAATGCCAGTATAAGGTCACCTCGTGTCCTACGATACGACAAGGTGAAAAGATTTAGGCGTTTTAAACGCTCACCGTAAGGGAGTCTAGAAAGACCCTTCACTAATTTCGTTCCTACACGCTGGAAGTGTAGCAGCTTCACTATGTTTGGATTTATTCTTCCCTCTACTTTGCTAATACCTGCAAATTCACCATCAGGCATAAATTTACTTTCATCACTGAGAATGCATAATGTCTTACCTTTACATTCACATTTGTTCTTGACAACCACGCCGGACCTTTTATCAGGCTTTAACAAGACAACATCAGGGTTGGTTCGTACTTATTTTAGTGACTTAAAATACTGAATAGTTAATATGCTTCTCTGCTTTGCTTCACGATTAAGCAATTGGTGCGCTATAACCAACAGTTTACATTGGTCTCAGCTTTGATTATTTAAAGACGTAGGGGTTAGTGTACTCAGTTGATCCAGTATCCGACACTGGATGTCAATTAGTCAAGTAAGAACAGGTGAAATCCCACATCCACTTAAAAACTAATTCATGCCCTCTGCTAAACAAACAAATTCGAACGTGACACGGATAAATATTCATCAAACTTTAGTTATTTCTACTGGAATTCAATAAGTATTTCGCTTTTATCCACTTTCATTACTAATATGATTGTCTGTGGATTCGAAACGGTCTAACGAATTACCAACAATCTCAAATAGCCTAGAACTTCCACAACACCCAATCAAAAAGTACAATTCTAATTAGTCAAAACAAAACTGTATTGGATAATTATGACAGATTAAAAGACAACACAAAACATTCAACTGTACGGTATTTATATTGTTCCATTGCATCAACTGACACAGACTGTTTATCTGTCCACGTGTCTATAATGTGCTCTTAGTTCATTGTAATTGTCAGATCCTCTCAATTGTTCAAAATTCACATTCTCGCTTTCTTCTCTTATCTGAAATCAGCATTTATCTACAGAGTCATCATTATTCAGAGAATCATTGATGTCCAAATTGCGACTACCTGTCTCAACTTCACAATTATCTACACCATAAAATTTAGTTAAACACAAAACAGAACTAAAATTAAAATCACTTACTTCATTAGCTTCCACTCGTTACACGTGTCCGCTATCAACTGAATGAGCAGTTCAATCAACAACCACTATCATCCGATTACACATACTCTGAATTATAATTCCCGTAGATGGTCGATAGCCCTCACTCACTTGTTCAAAATCGCGCGGATAACTGTACTGATAGATGGACTTTCTCACCTCGACAGAAACTGCCAAAACAGTGTGGCAGATGCCATTGAGTTGAGAAACACCCCACGAAAATACTCTCACAGAATCGGACACATCCACAGGTGCCTTGGTCAAAGTGACAACAACAACAACAATAATAATAATAATATTAATAACAATATACACACGGACCGAAATTAGAAAACATACACAGATATGAAGACGTCTACCAGGAAAACTGAATCTTCACTGGTTAGCATACATCCAGGATTAACAAAGGTCATCTGACCTACTATTATTCTTATTATGGACGACTATACTGCATCCTCAAGGTCGAGCGAATTCCCGTCTAGTTGATGTTAAATTTAGTTCTCGTGAAAATGTCAGTCCAAAAGCAGTGCGTGAGCAAACATGGTCATCCTTCTTATCCCAAGATGGTTGTACAGTGTCCACTTCTACTCTGGCCATTTGCTTAATGCAAACTTACGTTTTTCATTCTTATTCCAGAATGAGATCATGCTCACCAAATCAGTCTTCATGACTATGGTAAATGGCTGACTGACTAACGTTTTCCGTCATTTTACTCCTTACTTTCATCATCGTTTTCATAAATCACATTGATTTCAAACATACATTCTTGATTGATTTACAGCCACGTGACTCGATTGACTTTTTCTATTCAAATTTGAATGGGAATAGTCTAAACGTATGTCAAGTCTATATAATATCAGTCTAGAGCGATGATAATCAGTTTGTAAAAACGCACTTGCCGAGCGGTGTCACTGTGAACGCTCGCAAAAATATTATTATATCGATGAACAACAATATGGATTCCGCACAAACATGTCTCAAGGACTGTTATTACCACCACTACTGCTGCAACTACTACTACTACTGCTACCAATACTGCAAATGTGATTACTATTTCTATTGCTACAATTACCATTATTATTGTTACTACAATTGTTGTAATTATTATTATTACCACTATTCTCAAAAACAACCTACTCATTATCATGAACAAATGAAAGGAAAAAACACGGTTTTACATGGCGAATCCACATCATTAAAGCAAAAAATGTCAAACAATAATGTCAAGCTGTGTAAAACCAGAACATGTTTAAAACGTCCAGGTCAAGCAATCAAAAAGCCTGGACGTCATGTCCATTTTGCAATATAAAAAATGAAAATAAATTTTCTAACTACTCACATTTGTGTTTTTGATTGTTTTACCGGTCGATAGTGTATGGGGTATCGTACGTGTTACTGTGCGATGAATGTAAATCGCATGGAATTCTCATGACTAATAAATTCCAGGAAGTCGAACATTTCAGAGCACAGATTCTAAGAAATCTCGACTACTGAGCGTTCACGACAGTATTTGATCTCGGATAAACAGAAGCAGCAATAGTAAAAAAATAGAAGTAGTAGTAGTAAAAGTAGTAGTATGGTAGTAGTAGTAGTAGTTGTCGTCGTAGTATTAGTATTGGTAGTAGTAGTAGTAGTAGTAGTAGTAGTAGTAGTAGTAGTAGTAGTAGTAGTCGGAGTAGTATTGTTAGTAGTAGTTTTTGAAATAGCAGTAGTTCTAATAGTAGCAGTAGTGGTATTATTATTATTACGAATGTTAACTTACTCAGTGAATTTCCTCCATGAATGGATGTTCATCATCTACTCTTATTGGATCACTTGATTTTATTTGTTTTTGCAACCACTTAGGTACATGTTCGCACACCCTAATTTGGAGATCACGATTACTCCTCCACATGTATATGTGGCCATACACACATTCAAATCGATAAACACAGTGGCATGTGACGCAATCATTTCCGTGTGTTTTACGTTTTCGCTGAGACATGGACATTGTTTTCTCTTTCATCAAGACCTTTGCTGCGTAATACGTCCTGTTAACAACTTATTTAAGCTTTTATTCAGAAAAAAGTTAATTGAATCACCTCCAAACCGAAAAATGATGTAGACAGGTTCCTTTCTGCAAAGGTTATAGTAGGCCTCAGTATACCGTGACCTTTCCATCTATTTATGAACTTTAAGGGATAGCCAGTTTCCACTAATGTTTTGTTTAGCAACCGAACGTCGTCATCGATAGCGTCGTTTGTGCGAATACGATTAATCCTATTAAACAGACCGCTCATCGAACCTCATTTGTATTGCACTGGGCAGTAACTATTGTGACTAAGGTATTGGCCCGTCAACGTTGGTTTTTGAAAGATGGAGCGTCTGCTCGAACCATCTTCTCGTCTACTTGTTAGCATATCTAAGAAGAGAAGTCGGTCATTTTTCTCCTCTTCACATCAAAGGCTGATGTGATTTCGCAGAGTAATAAGTCTACTCAATAAACAATTCATTTCGTCCTTTCTTTCAAAGATAACTAAGGTGTCATATTCATATCTCTTATAAACAGACATGTTTACGACTAGGTCTTCAGCTAGATTTGCAACATGTGTTATGAACACGTCTGCTATTAATGGTCTAATGGACCAACCATAGCAACCAGTCGATCTGGCAAAACTATTCACCTTCAAATATGAACTGGACGTTGTCAGTACATAATAGTGCTAAATCTTTAAGAATTTTTAAAGGAACAGGTAATTTTTTCAAGGCTGTTCAAAGAAGTGTGGTCACATAATATATCAATAGTCGTTTTCAGAGGTATATTTGTGAACAGGGAATTCACGTCAAATGAACACATTGTCTTTCTCTTGATATTAATATCACATAAATGATCGACCAAGTCAAAAGAATCGTTCACAGAATACTTATATAAACGTGTTCCAACAGTATCCAGTAATTTAGCTCGGTTATGTGTAGGTGATTGGCGCACTGATAAAATTGGGCGTAAACAAATGTTTGGCTTGTGCACTTTACGTAATCCATGTAGATGACCATACTCAGAACCAATAGGTTCCAGGAAATTAAATTCCTCTCTACCAATAATATTCATGTCTTCAGTAATAAGGATAGTAGGTTGGTGAACCTGTATTAATCCAGACACATTGCTTTCCAGTGAAGGTCCAGCTTTTCCTTGAAAGTATTCACTGATGGGGCTGATACCACTTGTTCGGGTAAGGCGTCACAATCATTGACTACTCGATGAGAAAAACGGGACCCCACTTTAAGTTTATTAGATCGTGGTTTATGAAAATTCTTGCTATGACCTCGGAGATTATTAGTGCTAGAGGGAGCAAAAAGATAAGACATATTATCACCCAAATCAGAATTAAAGATACGAAATGCCAGTATAAGGTCACCTCGTGTCCTACGATACGACAAGGTGAAAAGATTTAGGCGTTTTAAACGCTCACCGTAAGGGAGTCTAGAAAGACCCTTCACTAATTTCGTTCCTACACGCTGGAAGTGTAGCAGCTTCACTATGTTTGGATTTATTCTTCCCTCTACTTTGCTAATACCTGCAAATTCACCATCAGGCATAAATTTACTTTCATCACTGAGAATGCATAATGTCTTACCTTTACATTCACATTTGTTCTTGACAACCACGCCGGACCTTTTATCAGGCTTTAACAAGACAACATCAGGGTTGGTTCGTACTTATTTTAGTGACTTAAAATACTGAATAGTTAATATGCTTCTCTGCTTTGCTTCACGATTAAGCAATTGGTGCGCTATAACCAACAGTTTACATTGGTCTCAGCTTTGATTATTTAAAGACGTAGGGGTTAGTGTACTCAGTTGATCCAGTATCCGACACTGGATGTCAATTAGTCAAGTAAGAACAGGTGAAATCCCACATCCACTTAAAAACTAATTCATGCCCTCTGCTAAACAAACAAATTCGAACGTGACACGGATAAATATTCATCAAACTTTAGTTATTTCTACTGGAATTCAATAAGTATTTCGCTTTTATCCACTTTCATTACTAATATGATTGTCTGTGGATTCGAAACGGTCTAACGAATTACCAACAATCTCAAATAGCCTAGAACTTCCACAACACCCAATCAAAAAGTACAATTCTAATTAGTCAAAACAAAACTGTATTGGATAATTATGACAGATTAAAAGACAACACAAAACATTCAACTGTACGGTATTTATATTGTTCCATTGCATCAACTGACACAGACTGTTTATCTGTCCACGTGTCTATAATGTGCTCTTAGTTCATTGTAATTGTCAGATCCTCTCAATTGTTCAAAATTCACATTCTCGCTTTCTTCTCTTATCTGAAATCAGCATTTATCTACAGAGTCATCATTATTCAGAGAATTGTGGAGATTATTTTGTAAATAGTTTTCAATGTTAAATATACACATTGATGTCCAAATTGCGACTACCTGTCTCAACTTCACAATTATCTACACCATAAAATTTAGTTAAACACAAAACAGAACTAAAATTAAAATCACTTACTTCATTAGCTTCCACTCGTTACACGTGTCCGCTATCAACTGAATGAGCAGTTCAATCAACAACCACTATCATCCGATTACACATACTCTGAATTATAATTCCCGTAGATGGTCGATAGCCCTCACTCACTTGTTCAAAATCGCGCGGATAACTGTACTGATAGATGGACTTTCTCACCTCGACAGAAACTGCCAAAACAGTGTGGCAGATGCCATTGAGTTGAGAAACACCCCACGAAAATACTCTCACAGAATCGGACACATCCACAGGTGCCTTGGTCAAAGTGACAACAACAACAACAATAATAATAATAATAATATTAATAACAA
Source organism: Schistosoma margrebowiei (assembly GCA_944470205.2). Taxonomy (NCBI): domain Eukaryota; kingdom Metazoa; phylum Platyhelminthes; class Trematoda; order Strigeidida; family Schistosomatidae; genus Schistosoma; species Schistosoma margrebowiei. The sequence continues at coordinate 13,288,947 of OX104028.1, read as the reverse complement.
TATACACACGGACCGAAATTAGAAAACATACACAGATATGAAGACGTCTACCAGGAAAACTGAATCTTCACTGGTTAGCATACATCCAGGATTAACACAGGTCATCTGACCTACTATTATTCTTATTATGGACGACTATACTGCATCCTCAAGGTCGAGCGAATTCCCGTCTAGTTGATGTTAAATTTAGTTCTCGTGAAAATGTCAGTCCAAAAGCAGTGCGTGAGCAAACATGGTCATCCTTCTTATCCCAAGATGGTTGTACAGTGTCCACTTCTACTCTGGCCATTTGCTTAATGCAAACTTACGTTTTTCATTCTTATTCCAGAATGAGATCATGCTCACCAAATCAGTCTTCATGACTATGGTAAATGGCTGACTGACTAACGTTTTCCGTCATTTTACTCCTTACTTTCATCATCGTTTTCATAAATCACATTGATTTCAAACATACATTCTTGATTGATTTACAGCCACGTGACTCGATTGACTTTTTCTATTCAAATTTGAATGGGAATAGTCTAAACGTATGTCAAGTCTATATAATATCAGTCTAGAGCGATGATAATCAGTTTGTAAAAACGCACTTGCCGAGCGGTGTCACTGTGAACGCTCGCAAAAATATTATTATATCGATGAACAACAATATGGATTCCGCACAAACATGTCTCAAGGACTGTTATTACCACCACTACTGCTGCAACTACTACTACTACTGCTACCAATACTGCAAATGTGATTACTATTTCTATTGCTACAATTACCATTATTATTGTTACTACAATTGTTGTAATTATTATTATTACCACTATTCTCAAAAACAACCTACTCATTATCATGAACAAATGAAAGGAAAAAACACGGTTTTACATGGCGAATCCACATCATTAAAGCAAAAAATGTCAAACAATAATGTCAAGCTGTGTAAAACCAGAACATGTTTAAAACGTCCAGGTCAAGCAATCAAAAAGCCTGGACGTCATGTCCATTTTGCAATATAAAAAATGAAAATAAATTTTCTAACTACTCACATTTGTGTTTTTGATTGTTTTACCGGTCGATAGTGTATGGGGTATCGTACGTGTTACTGTGCGATGAATGTAAATCGCATGGAATTCTCATGACTAATAAATTCCAGGAAGTCGAACAATTCAGAGCACAGATTCTAAGAAATCTCGACTACTGAGCGTTCACGACAGTATTTGATCTCGGATAAACAGAAGCAGCAATAGTAAAAAAATAGAAGTAGTAGTAGTAAAAGTAGTAGTATGGTAGTAGTAGTAGTAGTAGTTGTCGTCGTAGTATTAGTATTGGTAGTAGTAGTAGTAGTAGTAGTAGTAGTAGTAGTCGGAGTAGTATTGTTAGTAGTAGTTTTTGAAATAGCAGTAGTTCTAATAGTAGCAGTAGTGGTATTATTATTATTACGAATGTTAACTTACTCAGTGAATTTCCTCCATGAATGGATGTTCATCATCTACTCTTATTGGATCACTTGATTTTATTTGTTTTTGCAACCACTTAGGTACATGTTCGCACACCCTAATTTGGAGATCACGATTACTCCTCCACATGTATATGTGGCCATACACACATTCAAATCGATAAACACAGTGGCATGTGACGCAATCATTTCCGTGTGTTTTACGTTTTCGCTGAGACATGGACATTGTTTTCTCTTTCATCAAGACCTTTGCTGCGTAATACGTCCTGTTAACAACTTATTTAAGCTTTTATTCAGAAAAAAGTTAATTGAATCACCTCCAAACCGAAAAATGATGTAGACAGGTTCCTTTCTGCAAAGGTTATAGTAGGCCTCAGTATACCGTGACCTTTCCATCTATTTATGAATTTTAAGGGATAGCCAGTTTCCACTAATGTTTTGTTTAGCAACCGAACGTCGTCATCGATAGCGTCGTTTGTGCGAATACGATTAATCCTATTAAACAGACCGCTCATCGAACCTCATTTGTATTGCACTGGGCAGTAACTATTGTGACTAAGGTATTGGCCCGTCAACGTTGGTTTTTGAAAGATGGAGCGTCTGCTCGAACCATCTTCTCGTCTACTTGTTAGCATATCTAAGAAGAGAAGTCGGTCATTTTTCTCCTCTTCACATCAAAGGCTGATGTGATTTCGCAGAGTAATAAGTCTACTCAATAAACAATTCATTTCGTCCTTTCTTTCAAAGATAACTAAGGTGTCATATTCATATCTCTTATAAACAGACATGTTTACGACTAGGTCTTCAGCTAGATTTGCAACATGTGTTATGAACACGTCTGCTATTAATGGTCTAATGGACCAACCATAGCAACCAGTCGATCTGGCAAAACTATTCACCTTCAAATATGAACTGGACGTTGTCAGTACATAATAGTGCTAAATCTTTAAGAATTTTTAAAGGAACAGGTAATTTTTTCAAGGCTGTTCAAAGAAGTGTGGTCACATAATATATCAATAGTCGTTTTCAGAGGTATATTTGTGAACAGGGAATTCACGTCAAATGAACACATTGTCTTTCTCTTGATATTAATATCACATAAATGATCGACCAAGTCAAAAGAATCGTTCACAGAATACTTATATAAACGTGTTCCAACAGTATCCAGTAATTTAGCTCGGTTATGTGTAGGTGATTGGCGCACTGATAAAATTGGGCGTAAACAAATGTTTGGCTTGTGCACTTTACGTAATCCATGTAGATGACCATACTCAGAACCAATAGGTTCCAGGAAATTAAATTCCTCTCTACCAATAATATTCATGTCTTCAGTAATAAGGATAGTAGGTTGGTGAACCTGTATTAATCCAGACACATTGCTTTCCAGTGAAGGTCCAGCTTTTCCTTGAAAGTATTCACTGATGGGGCTGATACCACTTGTTCGGGTAAGGCGTCACAATCATTGACTACTCGATGTGAAAAACGGGACCCCACTTTAAGTTTATTAGATCGTGGTTTATGAAAATTCTTGCTATGACCTCGGAGATTATTAGTGCTAGAGGGAGCAAAAAGATAAGACATATTATCACCCAAATCAGAATTAAAGATACGAAATGCCAGTATAAGGTCACCTCGTGTCCTACGATACGACAAGGTGAAAAGATTTAGGCGTTTTAAACGCTCACCGTAAGGGAGTCTAGAAAGACCCTTCACTAATTTCGTTCCTACACGCTGGAAGTGTAGCAGCTTCACTATGTTTGGATTTATTCTTCCCTCTACTTTGCTAATACCTGCAAATTCACCATCAGGCATAAATTTACTTTCATCACTGAGAATGCATAATGTCTTACCTTTACATTCACATTTGTTCTTGACAACCACGCCGGACCTTTTATCAGGCTTTAACAAGACAACATCAGGGTTGGTTCGTACTTATTTTAGTGACTTAAAATACTGAATAGTTAATATGCTTCTCTGCTTTGCTTCACGATTAAGCAATTGGTGCGCTATAACCAACAGTTTACATTGGTCTCAGCTTTGATTATTTAAAGACGTAGGGGTTAGTGTACTCAGTTGATCCAGTATCCGACACTGGATGTCAATTAGTCAAGTAAGAACAGGTGAAATCCCACATCCACTTAAAAACTAATTCATGCCCTCTGCTAAACAAACAAATTCGAACGTGACACGGATAAATATTCATCAAACTTTAGTTATTTCTACTGGAATTCAATAAGTATTTCGCTTTTATCCACTTTCATTACTAATATGATTGTCTGTGGATTCGAAACGGTCTAACGAATTACCAACAATCTCAAATAGCCTAGAACTTCCACAACACCCAATCAAAAAGTACAATTCTAATTAGTCAAAACAAAACTGTATTGGATAATTATGACAGATTAAAAGACAACACAAAACATTCAACTGTACGGTATTTATATTGTTCCATTGCATCAACTGACACAGACTGTTTATCTGTCCACGTGTCTATAATGTGCTCTTAGTTCATTGTAATTGTCAGATCCTCTCAATTGTTCAAAATTCACATTCTCGCTTTCTTCTCTTATCTGAAATCAGCATTTATCTACAGAGTCATCATTATTCAGAGAATCATTGATGTCCAAATTGCGACTACCTGTCTCAACTTCACAATTATCTACACCATAAAATTTAGTTAAACACAAAACAGAACTAAAATTAAAATCACTTACTTCATTAGCTTCCACTCGTTACACGTGTCCGCTATCAACTGAATGAGCAGTTCAATCAACAACCACTATCATCCGATTACACATACTCTGAATTATAATTCACGTAGATGGTCGATAGCCCTCACTCACTTGTTCAAAATCGCGCGGATAACTGTACTGATAGATGGACTTTCTCACCTCGACAGAAACTGCCAAAACAGTGTGGCAGATGCCATTGAGTTGAGAAACACCCCACGAAAATACTCTCACAGAATCGGACACATCCACAGGTGCCTTGGTCAAAGTGACAACAACAACAACAACAATAATAATAATAATAATATTAATAACAATATACACACGGACCGAAATTAGAAAACATACACAGATATGAAGACGTCTACCAGGAAAACTGAATCTTCACTGGTTAGCATACATCCAGGATTAACACAGGTCATCTGACCTACTATTATTCTTATTATGGACGACTATACTGCATCCTCAAGGTCGAGCGAATTCCCGTCTAGTTGATGTTAAATTTAGTTCTCGTGAAAATGTCAGTCCAAAAGCAGTGCGTGAGCAAACATGGTCATCCTTCTTATCCCAAGATGGTTGTACAGTGTCCACTTCTACTCTGGCCATTTGCTTAATGCAAACTTACGTTTTTCATTCTTATTCCAGAATGAGATCATGCTCACCAAATCAGTCTTCATGACTATGGTAAATGGCTGACTGACTAACGTTTTCCGTCATTTTACTCCTTACTTTCATCATCGTTTTCATAAATCACATTGATTTCAAACATACATTCTTGATTGATTTACAGCCACGTGACTCGATTGACTTTTTCTATTCAAATTTGAATGGGAATAGTCTAAACGTATGTCAAGTCTATATAATATCAGTCTAGAGCGATGATAATCAGTTTGTAAAAACGCACTTGCCGAGCGGTGTCACTGTGAACGCTCGCAAAAATATTATTATATCGATGAACAACAATATGGATTCCGCACAAACATGTCTCAAGGACTGTTATTACCACCACTACTGCTGCAACTACTACTACTACTGCTACCAATACTGCAAATGTGATTACTATTTCTATTGCTACAATTACCATTATTATTGTTACTACAATTGTTGTAATTATTATTATTACCACTATTCTCAAAAACAACCTACTCATTATCATGAACAAATGAAAGGAAAAAACACGGTTTTACATGGCGAATCCACATCATTAAAGCAAAAAATGTCAAACAATAATGTCAAGCTGTGTAAAACCAGAACATGTTTAAAACGTCCAGGTCAAGCAATCAAAAAGCCTGGACGTCATGTCCATTTTGCAATATAAAAAATGAAAATAAATTTTCTAACTACTCACATTTGTGTTTTTGATTGTTTTACCGGTCGATAGTGTATGGGGTATCGTACGTGTTACTGTGCGATGAATGTAAATCGCATGGAATTCTCATGACTAATAAATTCCAGGAAGTCGAACAATTCAGAGCACAGATTCTAAGAAATCTCGACTACTGAGCGTTCACGACAGTATTTGATCTCGGATAAACAGAAGCAGCAATAGTAAAAAAATAGAAGTAGTAGTAGTAAAAGTAGTAGTATGGTAGTAGTAGTAGTAGTAGTTGTCGTCGTAGTATTAGTATTGGTAGTAGTAGTAGTAGTAGTAGTAGTAGTAGTAGTAGTAGTAGTCGGAGTAGTATTGTTAGTAGTAGTTTTTGAAATAGCAGTAGTTCTAATAGTAGCCGTAGTGGTATTATTATTATTACGAATGTTAACTTACTCAGTGAATTTCCTCCATGAATGGATGTTCATCATCTACTCTTATTGGATCACTTGATTTTATTTGTTTTTGCAACCACTTAGGTACATGTTCGCACACCCTAATTTGGAGATCACGATTACTCCTCCACATGTATATGTGGCCATACACACATTCAAATCGATAAACACAGTGGCATGTGACGCAATCATTTCCGTGTGTTTTACGTTTTCGCTGAGACATGGACATTGTTTTCTCTTTCATCAAGACCTTTGCTGCGTAATACGTCCTGTTAACAACTTATTTAAGCTTTTATTCAGAAAAAAGTTAATTGAATCACCTCCAAACCGAAAAATGATGTAGACAGGTTCCTTTCTGCAAAGGTTATAGTAGGCCTCAGTATACCGTGACCTTTCCATCTATTTATGAATTTTAAGGGATAGCCAGTTTCCACTAATGTTTTGTTTAGCAACCGAACGTCGTCATCGATAGCGTCGTTTGTGCGAATACGATTAATCCTATTAAACAGACCGCTCATCGAACCTCATTTGTATTGCACTGGGCAGTAACTATTGTGACTAAGGTATTGGCCCGTCAACGTTGGTTTTTGAAAGATGGAGCGTCTGCTCGAACCATCTTCTCGTCTACTTGTTAGCATATCTAATAAGAGAAGTCGGTCATTTTTCTCCTCTTCACATCAAAGGCTGATGTGATTTCGCAGAGTAATAAGTCTACTCAATAAACAATTCATTTCGTCCTTTCTTTCAAAGATAACTAAGGTGTCATATTCATATCTCTTATAAACAGACATGTTTACGACTAGGTCTTCAGCTAGATTTGCAACATGTGTTATGAACACGTCTGCTATTAATGGTCTAATGGACCAACCATAGCAACCAGTCGATCTGGCAAAACTATTCACCTTCAAATATGAACTGGACGTTGTCAGTACATAATAGTGCTAAATCTTTAAGAATTTTTAAAGGAACAGGTAATTTTTTCAAGGCTGTTCAAAGAAGTGTGGTCACATAATATATCAATAGTCGTTTTCAGAGGTATATTTGTGAACAGGGAATTCACGTCAAATGAACACATTGTCTTTCTCTTGATATTAATATCACATAAATGATCGACCAAGTCAAAAGAATCGTTCACAGAATACTTATATAAACGTGTTCCAACAGTATCCAGTAATTTAGCTCGGTTATGTGTAGGTGATTGGCGCACTGATAAAATTGGGCGTAAACAAATGTTTGGCTTGTGCACTTTACGTAATCCATGTAGATGACCATACTCAGAACCAATAGGTTCCAGGAAATTAAATTCCTCTCTACCAATAATATTCATGTCTTCAGTAATAAGGATAGTAGGTTGGTGAACCTGTATTAATCCAGACACATTGCTTTCCAGTGAAGGTCCAGCTTTTCCTTGAAAGTATTCACTGATGGGGCTGATACCACTTGTTCGGGTAAGGCGTCACAATCATTGACTACTCGATGAGAAAAACGGGACCCCACTTTAAGTTTATTAGATCGTGGTTTATGAAAATTCTTGCTATGACCTCGGAGATTATTAGTGCTAGAGGGAGCAAAAAGATAAGACATATTATCACCCAAATCAGAATTAAAGATACGAAATGCCAGTATAAGGTCACCTCGTGTCCTACGATACGACAAGGTGAAAAGATTTAGGCGTTTTAAACGCTCACCGTAAGGGAGTCTAGAAAGACCCTTCACTAATTTCGTTCCTACACGCTGGAAGTGTAGCAGCTTCACTATGTTTGGATTTATTCTTCCCTCTACTTTGCTAATACCTGCAAATTCACCATCAGGCATAAATTTACTTTCATCACTGAGAATGCATAATGTCTTACATTTACATTCACATTTGTTCTTGACAACCACGCCGGACCTTTTATCAGGCTTTAACAAGACAACATCAGGGTTGGTTCGTACTTATTTTAGTGACTTAAAATACTGAATAGTTAATATGCTTCTCTGCTTTGCTTCACGATTAAGCAATTGGTGCGCTATAACCAACAGTTTACATTGGTCTCAGCTTTGATTATTTAAAGACGTAGGGGTTAGTGTACTCAGTTGATCCAGTATCCGACACTGGATGTCAATTAGTCAAGTAAGAACAGGTGAAATCCCACATCCACTTAAAAACTAATTCATGCCCTCTGCTAAACAAACAAATTCGAACGTGACACGGATAAATATTCATCAAACTTTAGTTATTTCTACTGGAATTCAATAAGTATTTCGCTTTTATCCACTTTCATTACTAATATGATTGTCTGTGGATTCGAAACGGTCTAACGAATTACCAACAATCTCAAATAGCCTAGAACTTCCACAACACCCAATCAAAAAGTACAATTCTAATTAGTCAAAACAAAACTGTATTGGATAATTATGACAGATTAAAAGACAACACAAAACATTCAACTGTACGGTATTTATATTGTTCCATTGCATCAACTGACACAGACTGTTTATCTGTCCACGTGTCTATAATGTGCTCTTAGTTCATTGTAATTGTCAGATCCTCTCAATTGTTCAAAATTCACATTCTCGCTTTCTTCTCTTATCTGAAATCAGCATTTATCTACAGAGTCATCATTATTCAGAGAATCATTGATGTCCAAATTGCGACTACCTGTCTCAACTTCACAATTATCTACACCATAAAATTTAGTTAAACACAAAACAGAACTAAAATTAAAATCACTTACTTCATTAGCTTCCACTCGTTACACGTGTCCGCTATCAACTGAATGAGCAGTTCAATCAACAACCACTATCATCCGATTACACATACTCTGAATTATAATTCACGTAGATGGTCGATAGCCCTCACTCACTTGTTCAAAATCGCGCGGATAACTGTACTGATAGATGGACTTTCTCACCTCGACAGAAACTGCCAAAACAGTGTGGCAGATGCCACTGAGTTGAGAAACACCCCACGAAAATACTCTCACAGAATCGGACACATCCACAGGTGCCTTGGTCAAAGTGACAACAACAATAATAATAATATTAATAATATACACACGGACCGAAATTAGAAAACATACACAGATATGAAGACGTCTACCAGGAAAACTGAATCTTCACTGGTTAGCATACATCCAGGATTAACACAGGTCATCTGACCTACTATTATTCTTATTATGGACGACTATACTGCATCCTCAAGGTCGAGCGAATTCCCGTCTAGTTGATGTTAAATTTAGTTCTCGTGAAAATGTCAGTCCAAAAGCAGTGCGTGAGCAAACATGGTCATCCTTCTTATCCCAAGATGGTTGTACAGTGTCCACTTCTACTCTGGCCATTTGCTTAATGCAAACTTACGTTTTTCATTCTTATTCCAGAATGAGATCATGCTCACCAAATCAGTCTTCATGACTATGGTAAATGGCTGACTGACTAACGTTTTCCGTCATTTTACTCCTTACTTTCATCATCGTTTTCATAAATCACATTGATTTCAAACATACATTCTTGATTGATTTACAGCCACGTGACTCGATTGACTTTTTCTATTCAAATTTGAATGGGAATAGTCTAAACGTATGTCAAGTCTATATAATATCAGTCTAGAGCGATGATAATCAGTTTGTAAAAACGCACTTGCCGAGCGGTGTCACTGTGAACGCTCGCAAAAATATTATTATATCGATGAACAACAATATGGATTCCGCACAAACATGTCTCAAGGACTGTTATTACCACCACTACTGCTGCAACTACTACTACTACTGCTACCAATACTGCAAATGTGATTACTATTTCTATTGCTACAATTACCATTATTATTGTTACTACAATTGTTGTAATTATTATTATTACCACTATTCTCAAAAACAACCTACTCATTATCATGAACAAATGAAAGGAAAAAACACGGTTTTACATGGCGAATCCACATCATTAAAGCAAAAAATGTCAAACAATAATGTCAAGCTGTGTAAAACCAGAACATGTTTAAAACGTCCAGGTCAAGCAATCAAAAAGCCTGGACGTCATGTCCATTTTGCAATATAAAAAATGAAAATAAATTTTCTAACTACTCACATTTGTGTTTTTGATTGTTTTACCGGTCGATAGTGTATGGGGTATCGTACGTGTTACTGTGCGATGAATGTAAATCGCATGGAATTCTCATGACTAATAAATTCCAGGAAGTCGAACAATTCAGAGCACAGATTCTAAGAAATCTCGACTACTGAGCGTTCACGACAGTATTTGATCTCGGATAAACAGAAGCAGCAATAGTAAAAAAATAGAAGTAGTAGTAGTAAAAGTAGTAGTATGGTAGTAGTAGTAGTAGTAGTTGTCGTCGTAGTATTAGTATTGGTAGTAGTAGTAGTAGTAGTAGTAGTAGTAGTAGTAGTAGTAGTCGGAGTAGTATTGTTAGTAGTAGTTTTTGAAATAGCAGTAGTTCTAATAGTAGCCGTAGTGGTATTATTATTATTACGAATGTTAACTTACTCAGTGAATTTCCTCCATGAATGGATGTTCATCATCTACTCTTATTGGATCACTTGATTTTATTTGTTTTTGCAACCACTTAGGTACATGTTCGCACACCCTAATTTGGAGATCACGATTACTCCTCCACATGTATATGTGGCCATACACACATTCAAATCGATAAACACAGTGGCATGTGACGCAATCATTTCCGTGTGTTTTACGTTTTCGCTGAGACATGGACATTGTTTTCTCTTTCATCAAGACCTTTGCTGCGTAATACGTCCTGTTAACAACTTATTTAAGCTTTTATTCAGAAAAAAGTTAATTGAATCACCTCCAAACCGAAAAATGATGTAGACAGGTTCCTTTCTGCAAAGGTTATAGTAGGCCTCAGTATACCGTGACCTTTCCATCTATTTATGAATTTTAAGGGATAGCCAGTTTCCACTAATGTTTTGTTTAGCAACCGAACGTCGTCATCGATAGCGTCGTTTGTGCGAATACGATTAATCCTATTAAACAGACCGCTCATCGAACCTCATTTGTATTGCACTGGGCAGTAACTATTGTGACTAAGGTATTGGCCCGTCAACGTTGGTTTTTGAAAGATGGAGCGTCTGCTCGAACCATCTTCTCGTCTACTTGTTAGCATATCTAAGAAGAGAAGTCGGTCATTTTTCTCCTCTTCACATCAAAGGCTGATGTGATTTCGCAGAGTAATAAGTCTACTCAATAAACAATTCATTTCGTCCTTTCTTTCAAAGATAACTAAGGTGTCATATTCATATCTCTTATAAACAGACATGTTTACGACTAGGTCTTCAGCTAGATTTGCAACATGTGTTATGAACACGTCTGCTATTAATGGTCTAATGGACCAACCATAGCAACCAGTCGATCTGGCAAAACTATTCACCTTCAAATATGAACTGGACGTTGTCAGTACATAATAGTGCTAAATCTTTAAGAATTTTTAAAGGAACAGGTAATTTTTTCAAGGCTGTTCAAAGAAGTGTGGTCACATAATATATCAATAGTCGTTTTCAGAGGTATATTTGTGAACAGGGAATTCACGTCAAATGAACACATTGTCTTTCTCTTGATATTAATATCACATAAATGATCGACCAAGTCAAAAGAATCGTTCACAGAATACTTATATAAACGTGTTCCAACAGTATCCAGTAATTTAGCTCGGTTATGTGTAGGTGATTGGCGCACTGATAAAATTGGGCGTAAACAAATGTTTGGCTTGTGCACTTTACGTAATCCATGTAGATGACCATACTCAGAACCAATAGGTTCCAGGAAATTAAATTCCTCTCTACCAATAATATTCATGTCTTCAGTAATAAGGATAGTAGGTTGGTGAACCTGTATTAATCCAGACACATTGCTTTCCAGTGAAGGTCCAGCTTTTCCTTGAAAGTATTCACTGATGGGGCTGATACCACTTGTTCGGGTAAGGCGTCACAATCATTGACTACTCGATGAGAAAAACGGGACCCCACTTTAAGTTTATTAGATCGTGGTTTATGAAAATTCTTGCTATGACCTCGGAGATTATTAGTGCTAGAGGGAGCAAAAAGATAAGACATATTATCACCCAAATCAGAATTAAAGATACGAAATGCCAGTATAAGGTCACCTCGTGTCCTACGATACGACAAGGTGAAAAGATTTAGGCGTTTTAAACGCTCACCGTAAGGGAGTCTAGAAAGACCCTTCACTAATTTCGTTCCTACACGCTGGAAGTGTAGCAGCTTCACTATGTTTGGATTTATTCTTCCCTCTACTTTGCTAATACCTGCAAATTCACCATCAGGCATAAATTTACTTTCATCACTGAGAATGCATAATGTCTTACCTTTACATTCACATTTGTTCTTGACAACCACGCCGGACCTTTTATCAGGCTTTAACAAGACAACATCAGGGTTGGTTCGTACTTATTTTAGTGACTTAAAATACTGAATAGTTAATATGCTTCTCTGCTTTGCTTCACGATTAAGCAATTGGTGCGCTATAACCAACAGTTTACATTGGTCTCAGCTTTGATTATTTAAAGACGTAGGGGTTAGTGTACTCAGTTGATCCAGTATCCGACACTGGATGTCAATTAGTCAAGTAAGAACAGGTGAAATCCCACATCCACTTAAAAACTAATTCATGCCCTCTGCTAAACAAACAAATTCGAACGTGACACGGATAAATATTCATCAAACTTTAGTTATTTCTACTGGAATTCAATAAGTATTTCGCTTTTATCCACTTTCATTACTAATATGATTGTCTGTGGATTCGAAACGGTCTAACGAATTACCAACAATCTCAAATAGCCTAGAACTTCCACAACACCCAATCAAAAAGTACAATTCTAATTAGTCAAAACAAAACTGTATTGGATAATTATGACAGATTAAAAGACAACACAAAACATTCAACTGTACGGTATTTATATTGTTCCATTGCATCAACTGACACAGACTGTTTATCTGTCCACGTGTCTATAATGTGCTCTTAGTTCATTGTAATTGTCAGATCCTCTCAATTGTTCAAAATTCACATTCTCGCTTTCTTCTCTTATCTGAAATCAGCATTTATCTACAGAGTCATCATTATTCAGAGAATCATTGATGTCCAAATTGCGACTACCTGTCTCAACTTCACAATTATCTACACCATAAAATTTAGTTAAACACAAAACAGAACTAAAATTAAAATCACTTACTTCATTAGCTTCCACTCGTTACACGTGTCCGCTATCAACTGAATGAGCAGTTCAATCAACAACCACTATCATCCGATTACACATACTCTGAATTATAATTCCCGTAGATGGTCGATAGCCTTCACTCACTTGTTCAAAATCGCGCGGATAACTGTACTGATAGATGGACTTTCTCACCTCGACAGAAACTGCCAAAACAGTGTGGCAGATGCCACTGAGTTGAGAAACACCCCACGAAAATACTCTCACAGAATCGGACACATCCACAGGTGCCTTGGTCAAAGTGACAACAACAACAACAATAATAATAATAATAATAATATTAATAACAATATACACACGGACCGAAATTAGAAAACATACACAGATATGAAGACGTCTACCAGGAAAACTGAATCTTCACTGGTTAGCATACATCCAGGATTAACACAGGTCATCTGACCTACTATTATTCTTATTATGGACGACTATACTGCATCCTCAAGGTCGAGCGAATTCCCGTCTAGTTGATGTTAAATTTAGTTCTCGTGAAAATGTCAGTCCAAAAGCAGTGCGTGAGCAAACATGGTCATCCTTCTTATCCCAAGATGGTTGTACAGTGTCCACTTCTACTCTGGCCATTTGCTTAATGCAAACTTACGTTTTTCATTCTTATTCCAGAATGAGATCATGCTCACCAAATCAGTCTTCATGACTATGGTAAATGGCTGACTGACTAACGTTTTCCGTCATTTTACTCCTTACTTTCATCATCGTTTTCATAAATCACATTGATTTCAAACATACATTCTTGATTGATTTACAGCCACGTGACTCGATTGACTTTTTCTATTCAAATTTGAATGGGAATAGTCTAAACGTATGTCAAGTCTATATAATATCAGTCTAGAGCGATGATAATCAGTTTGTAAAAACGCACTTGCCGAGCGGTGTCACTGTGAACGCTCGCAAAAATATTATTATATCGATGAACAACAATATGGATTCCGCACAAACATGTCTCAAGGACTGTTATTACCACCACTACTGCTGCAACTACTACTACTACTGCTACCAATACTGCAAATGTGATTACTATTTCTATTGCTACAATTACCATTATTATTGTTACTACAATTGTTGTAATTATTATTATTACCACTATTCTCAAAAACAACCTACTCATTATCATGAACAAATGAAAGGAAAAAACACGGTTTTACATGGCGAATCCACATCATTAAAGCAAAAAATGTCAAACAATAATGTCAAGCTGTGTAAAACCAGAACATGTTTAAAACGTCCAGGTCAAGCAATCAAAAAGCCTGGACGTCATGTCCATTTTGCAATATAAAAAATGAAAATAAATTTTCTAACTACTCACATTTGTGTTTTTGATTGTTTTACCGGTCGATAGTGTATGGGGTATCGTACGTGTTACTGTGCGATGAATGTAAATCGCATGGAATTCTCATGACTAATAAATTCCAGGAAGTCGAACAATTCAGAGCACAGATTCTAAGAAATCTCGACTACTGAGCGTTCACGACAGTATTTGATCTCGGATAAACAGAAGCAGCAATAGTAAAAAAATAGAAGTAGTAGTAGTAAAAGTAGTAGTATGGTAGTAGTAGTAGTAGTAGTTGTCGTCGTAGTATTAGTATTGGTAGTAGTAGTAGTAGTAGTAGTAGTAGTAGTCGGAGTAGTATTGTTAGTAGTAGTTTTTGAAATAGCAGTAGTTCTAATAGTAGCAGTAGTGGTATTATTATTATTACGAATGTTAACTTACTCAGTGAATTTCCTCCATGAATGGATGTTCATCATCTACTCTTATTGGATCACTTGATTTTATTTGTTTTTGCAACCACTTAGGTACATGTTCGCACACCCTAATTTGGAGATCACGATTACTCCTCCACATGTATATGTGGCCATACACACATTCAAATCGATAAACACAGTGGCATGTGACGCAATCATTTCCGTGTGTTTTACGTTTTCGCTGAGACATGGACATTGTTTTCTCTTTCATCAAGACCTTTGCTGCGTAATACGTCCTGCTAACAACTTATTTAAGCTTTTATTCAGAAAAAAGTTAATTGAATCACCTCCAAACCGAAAAATGATGTAGACAGGTTCCTTTCTGCAAAGGTTATAGTAGGCCTCAGTATACCGTGACCTTTCCATCTATTTATGAATTTTAAGGGATAGCCAGTTTCCACTAATGTTTTGTTTAGCAACCGAACGTCGTCATCGATAGCGTCGTTTGTGCGAATACGATTAATCCTATTAAACAGACCGCTCATCGAACCTCATTTGTATTGCACTGGGCAGTAACTATTGTGACTAAGGTATTGGCCCGTCAACGTTGGTTTTTGAAAGATGGAGCGTCTGCTCGAACCATCTTCTCGTCTACTTGTTAGCATATCTAAGAAGAGAAGTCGGTCATTTTTCTCCTCTTCACATCAAAGGCTGATGTGATTTCGCAGAGTAATAAGTCTACTCAATAAACAATTCATTTCGTCCTTTCTTTCAAAGATAACTAAGGTGTCATATTCATATCTCTTATAAACAGACATGTTTACGACTAGGTCTTCAGCTAGATTTGCAACATGTGTTATGAACACGTCTGCTATTAATGATCTAATGGACCAACTATAGCAACCAGTCGATCTGGCAAAACTATTCACCTTCAAATATGAACTGGACGTTGTCAGTACATAATAGTGCTAAATCTTTAAGAATTTTTAAAGGAACAGGTAATTTTTTCAAGGCTGTTCAAAGAAGTGTGGTCACATAATATATCAATAGTCGTTTTCAGAGGTATATTTGTGAACAGGGAATTCACGTCAAATGAACACATTGTCTTTCTCTTGATATTAATATCACATAAATGATCGACCAAGTCAAAAGAATCGTTCACAGAATACTTATATAAACGTGTTCCAACAGTATCCAGTAATTTAGCTCGGTTATGTGTAGGTGATTGGCGCACTGATAAAATTGGGCGTAAACAAATGTTTGGCTTGTGCACTTTACGTAATCCATGTAGATGACCATACTCAGAACCAATAGGTTCCAGGAAATTAAATTCCTCTCTACCAATAATATTCATGTCTTCAGTAATAAGGATAGTAGGTTGGTGAACCTGTATTAATCCAGACACATTGCTTTCCAGTGAAGGTCCAGCTTTTCCTTGAAAGTATTCACTGATGGGGCTGATACCACTTGTTCGGGTAAGGCGTCACAATCATTGACTACTCGATGAGAAAAACGGGACCCCACTTTAAGTTTATTAGATCGTGGTTTATGAAAATTCTTGCTATGACCTCGGAGATTATTAGTGCTAGAGGGAGCAAAAAGATAAGACATATTATCACCCAAATCAGAATTAAAGATACGAAATGCCAGTATAAGGTCACCTCGTGTCCTACGATACGACAAGGTGAAAAGATTTAGGCGTTTTAAACGCTCACCGTAAGGGAGTCTAGAAAGACCCTTCACTAATTTCGTTCCTACACGCTGGAAGTGTAGCAGCTTCACTATGTTTGGATTTATTCTTCCCTCTACTTTGCTAATACCTGCAAATTCACCATCAGGCATAAATTTACTTTCATCACTGAGAATGCATAATGTCTTACCTTTACATTCACATTTGTTCTTGACAACCACGCCGGACCTTTTATCAGGCTTTAACAAGACAACATCAGGGTTGGTTCGTACTTATTTTAGTGACTTAAAATACTGAATAGTTAATATGCTTCTCTGCTTTGCTTCACGATTAAGCAATTGGTGCGCTATAACCAACAGTTTACATTGGTCTCAGCTTTGATTATTTAAAGACGTAGGGGTTAGTGTACTCAGTTGATCCAGTATCCGACACTGGATGTCAATTAGTCAAGTAAGAACAGGTGAAATCCCACATCCACTTAAAAACTAATTCATGCCCTCTGCTAAACAAACAAATTCGAACGTGACACGGATAAATATTCATCAAACTTTAGTTATTTCTACTGGAATTCAATAAGTATTTCGCTTTTATCCACTTTCATTACTAATATGATTGTCTGTGGATTCGAAACGGTCTAACGAATTACCAACAATCTCAAATAGCCTAGAACTTCCACAACACCCAATCAAAAAGTACAATTCTAATTAGTCAAAACAAAACTGTATTGGATAATTATGACAGATTAAAAGACAACACAAAACATTCAACTGTACGGTATTTATATTGTTCCATTGCATCAACTGACACAGACTGTTTATCTGTCCACGTGTCTATAATGTGCTCTTAGTTCATTGTAATTGTCAGATCCTCTCAATTGTTCAAAATTCACATTCTCGCTTTCTTCTCTTATCTGAAATCAGCATTTATCTACAGAGTCATCATTATTCAGAGAATCATTGATGTCCAAATTGCGACTACCTGTCTCAACTTCACAATTATCTACACCATAAAATTTAGTTAAACACAAAACAGAACTAAAATTAAAATCACTTACTTCATTAGCTTCCACTCGTTACACGTGTCCGCTATCAACTGAATGAGCAGTTCAATCAACAACCACTATCATCCGATTACACATACTCTGAATTATAATTCCCGTAGATGGTCGATAGCCCTCACTCACTTGTTCAAAATCGCGCGGATAACTGTACTGATAGATGGACTTTCTCACCTCGACAGAAACTGCCAAAACAGTGTGGCAGATGCCACTGAGTTGAGAAACACCCCACGAAAATACTCTCACAGAATCGGACACATCCACAGGTGCCTTGGTCAAAGTGACAACAACAACAACAATAATAATAATAATAATATTAATAACAATATACACACGGACCGAAATTAGAAAACATACACAGATATGAAGACGTCTACCAGGAAAACTGAATCTTCACTGGTTAGCATACATCCAGGATTAACACAGGTCATCTGACCTACTATTATTCTTATTATGGACGACTATACTGCATCCTCAAGGTCGAGCGAATTCCCGTCTAGTTGATGTTAAATTTAGTTCTCGTGAAAATGTCAGTCCAAAAGCAGTGCGTGAGCAAACATGGTCATCCTTCTTATCCCAAGATGGTTGTACAGTGTCCACTTCTACTCTGGCCATTTGCTTAATGCAAACTTACGTTTTTCATTCTTATTCCAGAATGAGATCATGCTCACCAAATCAGTCTTCATGACTATGGTAAATGGCTGACTGACTAACGTTTTCCGTCATTTTACTCCTTACTTTCATCATCGTTTTCATAAATCACATTGATTTCAAACATACATTCTTGATTGATTTACAGCCACGTGACTCGATTGACTTTTTCTATTCAAATTTGAATGGGAATAGTCTAAACGTATGTCAAGTCTATATAATATCAGTCTAGAGCGATGATAATCAGTTTGTAAAAACGCACTTGCCGAGCGGTGTCACTGTGAACGCTCGCAAAAATATTATTATATCGATGAACAACAATATGGATTCCGCACAAACATGTCTCAAGGACTGTTATTACCACCACTACTGCTGCAACTACTACTACTACTGCTACCAATACTGCAAATGTGATTACTATTTCTATTGCTACAATTACCATTATTATTGTTACTACAATTGTTGTAATTATTATTATTACCACTATTCTCAAAAACAACCTACTCATTATCATGAACAAATGAAAGGAAAAAACACGGTTTTACATGGCGAATCCACATCATTAAAGCAAAATATGTCAAACAATAATGTCAAGCTGTGTAAAACCAGAACATGTTTAAAACGTCCAGGTCAAGCAATCAAAAAGCCTGGACGTCATGTCCATTTTGCAATATAAAATATGAAAATAAATTTTCTAACTACTCACATTTGTGTTTTTGATTGTTTTACCGGTCGATAGTGTATGGGGTATCGTACGTGTTACTGTGCGATGAATGTAAATCGCATGGAATTCTCATGACTAATAAATTCCAGGAAGTCGAACAATTCAGAGCACAGATTCTAAGAAATCTCGACTACTGAGCGTTCACGACAGTATTTGATCTCGGATAAACAGAAGCAGCAATAGTAAAAAAATAGAAGTAGTAGTAGTAAAAGTAGTAGTATGGTAGTAGTAGTAGTAGTAGTTGTCGTCGTAGTATTAGTATTGGTAGTAGTAGTAGTAGTAGTAGTAGTAGTAGTAGTAGTCGGAGTAGTATTGTTAGTAGTAGTTTTTGAAATAGCAGTAGTTCTAATAGTAGCCGTAGTGGTATTATTATTATTACGAATGTTAACTTACTCAGTGAATTTCCTCCATGAATGGATGTTCATCATCTACTCTTATTGGATCACTTGATTTTATTTGTTTTTGCAACCACTTAGGTACATGTTCGCACACCCTAATTTGGAGATCACGATTACTCCTCCACATGTATATGTGGCCATACACACATTCAAATCGATAAACACAGTGGCATGTGACGCAATCATTTCCGTGTGTTTTACGTTTTCGCTGAGACATGGACATTGTTTTCTCTTTCATCAAGACCTTTGCTGCGTAATACGTCCTGTTAACAACTTATTTAAGCTTTTATTCAGAAAAAAGTTAATTGAATCACCTCCAAACCGAAAAATGATGTAGACAGGTTCCTTTCTGCAAAGGTTATAGTAGGCCTCAGTATACCGTGACCTTTCCATCTATTTATGAATTTTAAGGGATAGCCAGTTTCCACTAATGTTTTGTTTAGCAACCGAACGTCGTCATCGATAGCGTCGTTTGTGCGAATACGATTAATCCTATTAAACAGACCGCTCATCGAACCTCATTTGTATTGCACTGGGCAGTAACTATTGTGACTAAGGTATTGGAAAAGTTTTACGACGGAACGCTTCACCAGAGAGACGGTCATTTCGAATTCCGAAAAAGTGTTTTGACTGCGGTGAATTGTCAGAGTTAATAAGTGAGTTATTAGTTTGACTAGGTAATGTGTTATGATGGCTCCTACGGGAATGAGTGAAATCAATAGTAAAACGCGATATATCACGGCGAACGCCAAGATGAGTTACTGGAAGATGTTTCTTGAGGTCTGTGAATCCATGATTAAATTGATTCAAGCATTCCGGACAACCAGCAACAGGACGCTGATTCGCGCGACTATGAATGGGGACACGATAATTGGCGAAACGACGCAACTTTTCCAGGACACCGTTTAGTTCATCATTTGTAGTATCGTTATTAGGATTAAATTATTCATTTTTCATATAAGCAGTGACAAATGCTTGTTCATTAAAGTATAGTTGTACATATTCTTCTGCAGCCGTCTCAGTGACACTTTCCTGTTTAGAATCTGCTATATCAGGAGGTAGGTTAGAGGTGAAAGGCCTATTGTTAAAATTCATGTCTGTGTTTGGCTTTTTTAGTTCATCATTATCACCTTCAACACCGACATGCTCTTCATTATCTCCAACTTCATCAGCTTCACAACTATCAATAGATGATGGGGCATGAATACTTGATAAATGTTTCGTAACTTCAGCTGAAAGATTGGAGGCGGTTGAACAAAGTAACGGAAGATCGTTGTGTAAATTGGTTCCGTCGTTAATATGGAGCAAAGTTGAATTTCCAGAGGAGAAAAAATTTGGTAGTTGTTGAAGTGGAGAATTGCGTAGGGTTTCCATATTTTTGCTAATATAATTATAGTTTTCAGTAATAGATTCATCAGATATAGGAACTGTAAAGTCTTCAGTAACCACTCCGTCTTCCTGTAAATAAATGTCGATAAAAAAACAATGGAATATAATATGTCGTTCGTAAGATGTACAAATGTGGAGAGTGTTGACTAGGAACCGAAACTAAGAATACATTCAAAGAATACATTGCTATGTGAAGTGGATTGCTGTTTATTGCACTTGTCCCTTGGTTCGCCAACACAAGTGACGTATGCTGCTAGAACCTACGAGACTTTTCTGAGTGTCAATATTTCGTCAGACACCAAACCGCTAAGGCTAATGAGATGTTGAAAATAACTGGGTCGGTTGGTGCACTTCCTCAAAGGTCGTCCATAAATTCTAGTCTCACCCCATTCAGTATAATTTTAGTTTTAAACAGTTTTCATAAATATAAAATATTCAAACGTAAAACTACTGGTTTACTGAACAACAGTATTTATTCGGTGACATTGTCTAAATTTCTAACTAAGAACTACAAAACTATTAGAAAGAATAACTAGAAGATTCACAGTAACCTAAGATTTTTAAATTTCAATTCAGTACTAAAGTATCATGCTTTATCTGATTAGTTGATTTCTCCTTTTTTTACTTCTCAGATATTTCTTAGACTTGCTTATCGTAACGAAAGAATTTCTAAAGTTGTAAAAATCGTACTGATTGTTTAAAATATACTCACTGACCAGTGCATAAAATTTTGGGGTAGGACTATTCTTTACATATGCTAACATTTAGCATGATGTTAAACTTACTTCAATTTAGCTTTTCATATAATACATCAGACGAAAAACGTTCTTTGCTATTAATCAAAAATTAGAAGGCCAATAGATATCAGGCCTGCAATTAAACGCAACTCAATTTCGTAAATGTGCTCTTCAGCTTAGCAACCAATCAGAATGTGGCGGGAATTATTATATCAGCCATCTTTGTACGTAATGGTGGCCGGCTTTCTTCGTTCTGTGCTTCTTTTAGCTATTTCTTTTGTGTAGCTATGTAATTAATGTTTCAATGTGCTAAGATGCCGCAGTTAGTGTAATGTTCTACATGTTGGTGTGAAATTTACTTCGAATCAGCATTTTTTTGGTTTTTTGCTGCTTCTACTCTAGTCAATGTATTTCTTCAGTCAAGCTGGTTAGTCTTATTTTTTAAAATGGAAATCGGTTTGGTTTTGACTTGTTTTCTAAATATCCAAAGCCGAAGTTCGTTTTTTCCTAGCTGAAATAACTTGCTGCCTCCTGTGACTAACTGTCCGCATGTTCATTCCTAACCGTCCTTTATGATGTTATCGGCAAAATGAAAGGAAACAATTTCCGGTTTTTAATTTACTTCAGTATTGCGGACAAAAGTATCCCACAACGAGTCAAACTAATACTTAGTGCCTAGCCGTAGGGGATGTCAGTATTGTTTTCGAAAGTATCCCGGCTTCCGACAACCATAGACGAAGTCAAAGATGCTACCAATCTATTGCAGAGGGTTTGTTATGAAAAAATATGCCACATAGCAGTAATGGAGGGGTTATACGCATAACGTAGTGCGTTAAAGCAAGCTTAACATTGAAAAGCCGGAAATCTGCTATCAGTGTGTAGTGTATGTTTTGGCCACAAAAGGAAGTCGAAGGGTCATGATCAGAAAGTAAAAAGGTAACTAACTGTTATTAAGCTCAGCTTTTTATAGACCATAATTCACCACTCGCAAATTTGTGTGTTTTTTACGGTATGATGTCAACCGTTATCTAATATGTTCACCCTCACGATGAAAAGTACCTGCAAATTCTCACCTTCATATTCGAATTATTTTAGGACAACTGTCTTCCAGTTCGTACGCCCTTGGAGACTAGATTCCTACATTATTCACAGTTCCAGTATAACATTCTCACGCAGTAAGTTCAAAGTAAACACTAGTCTTTCTAGATAAGCATGTTAAACTAATATCCGTATTCTCTATTTCAGTTGATCGATGAAGACATGTACCTCGTGCATCTGCTGTATATTGCTATTTTACTCCAATTCTAACTGTTATATATCTTCTGAAAAATAAAATTGCTATATGCAGCAAATACAGACTTATTGTTTTGATGGCGGTAGGTGGATTCATGGGATTTTTAGCAGGACTGTAGTAATATTCTCAATAAAAAGCTAAGTGAGTGCGTAGACCAATCTAAAGTACTATACAGGGTGCCTTTAAATTACTCGTGTTCCATTAGTGTCGGTAGAAGCATTACTTGCTTATCATATGACATTTGAATAAGAAGCTATGGGATTAGACGCAGGGACGGTTAGGATGTGTAACGCGTGTCCATCCATCAGTTTTCGTGGCAACTCATGGTGGCTAGAATAAGTTGTGAGAGGACCCGAGCCTGTAGGTTTCCCAAGAAAATGACGGATATATGCACCAAATCACCTTATAAAGAGCGCCTCTAATCACTTAACCTCTACTCATTAAAGTATAGACGTCTTAGAGGTGACCTATTTACTTACAGGATCCTTAACACTTCTGGACATTCTCTTAAAAACCTACTTGAGCTTAGTCCCAGAAACTAGAGACACGACATAGCACAATGGACTGTAGACGCAACTTCTACTCCTTAAGAGTTGTCAGATGCTGGAATTCGCTGCCTGCCGAACTAGTCCAAGCGACTTCCCAGGAGTCCTTTGGGAGGCGACTGGATCTTTTATTGTTAACATACCTAGGTTCCTGCTTGGAGGTTTTGGTGATCCCCTGCTACTAGACAGGGAAGCCTGAACAGATGAATTAGGTGATGAGAGGCTCGATTATCACAAGTTTCTTGCAACGATTAAGTAGATAAAACAAAGTAGCATTAGGTTCAAAAATTTACTCGAGAACTTTCATTAAGAATCGAATATGAAACAAAGGTTTAAACCAAGTTCCAGTCTAAAAGTTGCATTCGTAATGTTAAGCTCAAGCTTTTGTTGTTTTTTTTCCAAACGAAAGGGTAAAAGAAGTAACTCAAAAAGTACTGGAAGTGGTCGTGAGACTAAAATGAACATCCAGCATCCTTTTTATAATCTGCTGTTAGTTGGGTCTCCCGTAAACAGATCCATAGGGCCATAGTTCTAAGGGCGAAACAGTTCTTAGGATCTATGAAGACTCAGTCCTGTTGCATTCTAAATGAGAAAACAGTAGTGAATTTAGTCAGAAATGTGGAATAGATAAATAACCAAATTACATGTTTTTTAGCAAAGAATTTATGCAGTTGTGATTTACCTTTACTTCATGGATATTGGGTCAGGTCAGCTATTACTTGTGCAAAGCATAACATGAACTTAATACCGTATCTCAATGCTTTTATTATTTTGCTCTCATTTAAGTATTACCATGTATCTGCATCTAGTTTAACAGGGAGACATACAAGCAGAGTTAGTGTTTGATGAACTAAAAGTCCTAGTTGTCAAAAAGATTCTTAACATTTGTCTACAGCCAACTGCATTTTATTGAGATACAGAACACTCATCTTCTAAGACTGTATACTGCTCTTCTACGGGCAAATAAAAGCTCAGATACTTAGCTATCCTGCTACCGATGTTATTGCTGGGGAAATTGTTTAATGACAGTGATCATGAAATATGGTCAGTGATAGATGTACAATCTAGAAATAAACACCAAACATACTTATCGCTATCTTATAATGTATGACAGCAACAGTACCGAAAGCACTTTTTTCCTATTTTTAATCAGACTGATTTGAATCAGTATACTCATCAAAAACAGGCAACTCTACTTACTAGACTGATCTGTTTCGTTACAGGCTTCAAGCACTATACTTAAGTATACCATAATTCTTTCAACTTAACTGAATTATACGACAACCAAGAATACTAAACTAAGCAAGTGTCATAGTTATTGTTTCATTTGCACAGGCATATTGCTTAAAGTAGTTAAATGGACATAATTAAGACTATAAAACAAAAACACGAAATGTAGGCCAATTGAACTTACCGAACGGAAGACAATTGTCTTTAAAGAATATATATATTGCTTTCCGACTGAAGACAACAGGCAGTTGTTCATAAAAACATAGTTTATAGTACAATAAACCTTTCTACAGTAAAATCATGCACTGACAGTCTATCTGGAAACAATCAACTATGTGAATAAACTCACTATAACTTGAGATATCATCCCAGCACGCAATGGACGTGCAGCGTAACGCAGTCGAACGTGGCGAATAAAAATATAAAAAAAAGATCAAAATTAGCTATATAATCTAGTTATTTAATTAAAAATACATTATGAAATGACAAAATCTGTGGTTACTTGAATGCACAGATGACCGATACATTAAGTTTACATGGTTGCGTTGCGGATAAGATCACCCGATAACAGTGGGGAAACTTAAACCAAGATAAACGACCTTTGACACAGTACTTATTACGGAATTTCTAATAGTACAAACTGGGTATTTAAATGTTGTAAATGTCTCATATTAAAAGTAAGAGTTTGACATTTAGAAGGAACAAGAGTGAAACAATTATCGATAGGCCACCGTTTACTGAGCCACAAGAATTCTTTTATTTTAAGTGGATTTGAAGGAGTATACATTTGCGAAAATTCAGTGAGATAATCTGTATTATTAAAAAAAGTGTCTCCCGCAGAAAAAAGCAGATCAAGTAGGAAAGTGAGAAAAGGAAAGGTGAGAGAACAGCTTCTTGTAAAGCGTGCTGTGTAAGTGTAGGCGTCGAACACTTTCTTCAAAGCATAGTCTACCGTTTTCTTTAGGATAGGTAAGAGCACAGCTTTTAGTGGTGAATAAATACACAAAATCAATAGCTCTGTAATTCTTTGACATTGTATGCTAACCACATTAATTTTAATGGACTCACCTAGTTGAAGGCGCATGGTCATGCATCCGCATTAAATCACGAGTGAAAACGCTCTGCAAAATTTCTCCTGCAAGCGCTAGCCAGTTTAGACCAGTCTCTTCTTGGTATATTGATAGCCTATCCTGCATATTTTCGAACCTCTTTGCTTCTATCTTTTGATTTCACTGTGTTCGCGCTATTCAGTTATAGACGGTGGTACTAGTCAAAGTATTGTCAAACTGCAAATACCTGTGGCATCTTCATTTTTGAGCCCGACGTGATCTGTTACATCAACTTGTAAACTATCTGATTCTTTTGGAACTTCATATATCATTGCCTCATCTTAATTTTTATATCATGTGGTATTTTTTCGTGTTTTGTGAGTATTTTTTCCTCGTTCATTCATGTACTTCATATTCGCCATGACAGAGCAGACTTCTGAGGTGCTTAAGTTCAAGACTATGACACCATAGTTTAGGCCGGACAAAATTGAAGCCCTGTTCTGTTACACAGAGGCCGAATTCCACAAGCACGGTGTGACCGATCCGCGTGCAAAACTCCTCGTGGCAGTAAAGGCACTAGCGCGCTAACCCAACGGGCACATCACACCTAGTGTGTTTACTAGTGATGTTTCGGAAGCTGGCGTAACTCTAAAACGGTCTATTCTGAAACACGGAGATCTAACCGATCGACAGAGGCTAGATCGACTGCTCAATAAGATCGATCTGCAACGTGGTTCAGCAACAGACATTTTGTTACGAATGAGAGAAGTAATTAGCCAAAGAACTTTCGATGATGGCTTATTTAGACAACTTTTCTTGTCGAAACTTCCTCAACAGGTGTAAGCTGTGCTGGTCTCGTTTAAAAACAACCCTGTAGACGAGCTGGCTGCACCTGCCGACCGTATTCTTGAAATCACCAAATCTTCTAAAGCCAAGGTTTTTTCGGCCAAAGAAAAGCCTCAAGAAACACCGAATGACACTACGGAACTATGTCATAAGCTGATACGTTACCTTCGTGTTCGTCATGACCGTAAACGATCACAAACCCCTTAAAGAAGTTCTTCATGAAAACGAACAGTCTCTAGAGATAGATAACCCCGACTGATGCTGGTATCATAATCAGTACGGAAAATCTTCCTGAAATCACAGAAAATCCTACAATTTTCCGAATTCTAAAATGACCAACATGAAAAAAATTGCTAGCCGGCACGCGTTAATGGCAACCGTAGCCGTCGAACACAACCGTCTGTTAAACGTCACTGATGTGATAACGAAAGTTCTCCACCTCGTCGACACTGACGCAGAAGTTAGAGTTATTCCAGCGAAATCTAAGTGCAGACTGCACGGACCGGTTTTAAACTTACGGGCGACAATGCCATATGGGGTAAACAGCACGGCTATCTTGACGTGGGTTTACGCAAACCTATCCATTGTATCTTCGTTGTTGCCGATGGTTCTGTGCCAATGATTCGCATAGATCTGCTACAACATCATAAATTACCCATAGACCCACCCAAACGGAAGTTAATAGACGAAAATACTAATTTATCTGTTCGTGTGAGTTCTTTTTCCAGTCAAAGATTATCGTTAGTTCCAGTAAATCACACAATCATCTCATGATATCAAAAATTACTAGATAAGTGCCCCGAGATAAACAAAACGCAACCGAAATTGTAGTGTGTAAACAGCAATGTCACACATCACATCACGACTACAGGACCACCTGCAATATATAGAGCGCGCCGACTAGATCTCGAAAAGCGGAGGTTGGCTAAAAATGAATTCGACTACATTTGGCCATCAAACAGAGCATGAACATCTCTGAACATGATCCCAATAAAGGATAGCAACAACTGGTATCCTACTGGTGATTCTCGACGACTTAATGCGAAAACCATTCCTGATCGCTATCCGTTGCCTCACATTCACGATTTGACAGCTACCTTGAAGGGTACAACTGTCTTCTCGAAAATCGATTTGGTTATAGGATGACTACCTGATCGCTATTACAGACAGAGACCCTCACCTCCAACGTCTTTACCTTGTCTTCGGACGACTGTAAAAGCACGGCATTACTGTAAACATTCATAAATGTCAAACCATCGCCAGTTCTTCAGATTTTCTCAAATATAATTTTGGTGCTCAATGTTACGGGAGAACTGAAGACATCTGGCTGATAAATACCTTTATATTAAATATTCTTAATTTCACTGTGTTCTTGGTTGTATTTGTCTTAATCGACTTCTGAACTTGTTTGTTTATATCATTATTTTCGGACATTTTGGTTTGTATTAATCTTTAATTTGATATTTGGGAGTTTTCGATCCGAGAACCTACAAAATTGAAGGTTTATTTCTATAATTGTTATGATTATTGTTAAAACGACATTTGAATCGATCATCTGTCAATTGCGAATAAACTTTGATACCTAAATTGGAGTTTGATTCTACCGTTGATTGGGCTTCGTAAATTGATAATAGATCGATATACCGTACTTCGATACCGGGAACGAGTATAAACTTGGACGTAACACTCAAGGCATTCGACCTCTAAGAAGCAAAATGGTGGCCATTCTGGATTACTTAGAACCGACTACAATCAAACAACTACGCACGTTCAACGGCCAAGTAAGTTTTCATAAACCAAAAAGTGTATTTCTTATGAGACCTTTCACTGACTAACTTCGAAAACCTGAGAAAATCGTCAATATGGATGACTTCGCGAAGAAAAGGATTTTCTATAGTTAAGGAACTTATAGCCAAAACAACAATGACCACGCACCAGGACACCCAGACGCCCATTAATATCACAGTAGACTCATCTGACTCGGCAATCTGAAGAGTCTTACAATAGTGGGTTTACTACACCTGATAACCTTTAGCATTATTTTCGAGATCGTTGATATACACCGATTCGAGGTATAGCACTTGTGGTAGGGAAACTCTGGCCACGAATTCATATGTACCACACTTCAACTTTCTGTCAACCCTGAGGATTCACTTTGTTCAATAGTCACAAACCTCTTAATTTCTCTTTAAGTTCATCCTCAGACAAGTACTCTCCCCAAGAATCCCAACAAGTGGACTTCATTTCGCAGTTTACTTCAGATATAGAACAGTTTTCGACTGAATTTTATAGAACATTTGCCAGAGTCCAACGGATATTCTTACGTCTTGACTTGTGTAGACCGTTTCACTCTATGACCAGAGGTAGTGTGGTGTGAGCTACTTATATTGATATAAGTAGTATATAACGTGCGTTAAAAGAACGTAATGTCTGGCAGCAAAAGATGGCGAAGACCAAGAAAGGTGGAGCGAGAATATAATGGAACTTGTAAGAAAACCTATGAACAATGGAATGGGAGACAATGGATTGGTGTTTGCAACAGAAATAATCCAGTTTGGTTTGATGCGTGAATATTTTGCAAATTGACGATTTAATATATGGTATTCAGATATTGTTGAAATAGACTGTAATTGTTGTGCTAAATACATCCGTTTGTCCGCCACCCGTGTTCTCGTTCACTACAGTAGTACTCGTCAAGGACACCATTGCTGAGATAGTGACCCACACCTTCGTCGAACGGTGGGTAGCATACTTCGGCTGCCCTCCAGCTATCACCAAAAACTGTAGCCGCCAGTTCGAATCTGAACTTCTCCGTTGTTTGATTACACTATTTGGGATCATACGATTCCGAACGTCCACCTACCACCCACAAGCAAACGGATCGGTACAATGACTTCATCGACAGCTTAAAGCTGCACTATCAGCTGCGAACGTTTCACAGTGAACCTACGCTCTTCCACTCGTCTTTCTTGGTATTTAAAATTCAGAGAAAGCTGATATTAGATACACTACAGCTTAACTTGTTTATAGAACGACACTCCGACATCCAGGGTGATTCATGGATCCGTTGTCTTCTTCAATGAATATGGATCTCGCACAAGCAGGCTTACGAACACAATGCGTTCAGTTAAACCTGCCTCCACTTGACAGCAATCAACTAATGTTTTCGTTCAACCTGCCCTACGATATAGTTCACACGTCTTTGTACGTCGCGAGCATAAAACGAGATACAATATGATCGATTAGAACGGAACTAACGATAGCATCATTATTCAGAGTGAAGCCCTTTTAGATGGTGTTTGGAGGTAGTCAACAGGAAACCCTGGACCCGGGTTTCTTGCTACTTGGCACTCGTCAGCAAGGTGTACCTGTAATCTTGAGGGAATTGGTGCTCCCTGGCGGATTCGATCTCGTGTCACCCAGCTTCGCGATCAGAGACGTTACCACTGATATACCCGAGCCTCGACTGACCTCCTGTAGGACTGAGATGTTATCACAATTGATTGATCAATGGGTGGTGGTTGTTTCGCAGAGTATTATGAATGAAAGGTAGTTGAAGCGTCGTCACTAAATACGTGTACAGATTCCAAGAGATTTGCTACTGAGATGAACTATTTATCTGTTAATTATAAACGAATGTGTGTGAGATTAAATGAAATCAAAAGGATTTTTGAAGAAAATTCTCCTTTTAAGCCATATCTGATTTAACTGTTTGCTCATTTGTCCTTACTCTTTCATGTCTGTCAGGTATGGCACATGATGCGGGTGGAGTTTTCCTTTTGGATCTACTGAAGTTCTAAAACCTGAGCGTTTGTTTATAATAAGAACTGCAAAATAAAGTGCTTTGATAACAACATTGGTATCGATATATCATTATTGAACATTTTTATGATGCTAAATGTTCAAAAACTATATTATCTGTGAATGTTTGATACAAGAAATTTTTTACTGCAGATATCTTTTACTACTTTTGTTTTAACAAGTAGCGCGACGCCATATTTGCATCTTTGTTCGTTGTTGTTGACTCACATCAAATTATTTACCGTTTCGATGGCGCCCAAGAAAAAGACCGATGAGATAGTAAGCGATTAATCTGTAAACCACTGGACGGCTCCTTTTTCCCTGAAATATTTGGGAAATTTATTTTCTCATGAGGTGTCTATCAGTTTGAAGTATTATCTAGATTATCATCCTTGTCTTGTTATACAGTCGGTTTATCCTTCTTAATCAACAAAAGTACTTTCTCGACATCAAGTTGATGTCTTTTATCCTATTTCTGCTGACTGTCAATAATTAGGAGTTCAATCATGCGATTGTTATCTTAATGATACTGTGGTTCATATGATAGTAGATGGTAAAGATAATTCATTGAACTACATGTATTTTAATTCGGGCAATTAGTCACCCTGTCACTATTTTTGTTATTCTCATTATTTTTTAGGCTTGTTGGTCACATTGGGTGTTTGTCTGGTATTTGGATTACTGATTTTATGACTTTACCATTAAACCCTAAAACAGTTCTTACGGTCATTTAGTTGACTGATTACTTTCAGCACTCAGAAGGGTCCAGATCTGGTTAACTAAGTTTTTGTAGAACAAATAACTAATCGTACGTCGTAGGTGATCGTATTTTACTACATTAGTGCCTTGCAGATCGTATGATTGACCTAAATAAAGCATGCATTGTTTAACGTTTTCCGTCCTTTTTCTATAGCTATGTAATGGAGTGGCGATGGTGATTACTATGCAGTTTGACCCAATGTGCGTTTAAAAATCACCTACTGGAAGAAAAAACAAACCACTCATTTTGTCAGTGTTTTTCCATCCGATTTTGCTCACTTTAGCAACAAGTTTTATAAGTAATATGTTGAGCGGACTGGGGTAAGGAAGTCCGTTAGAAATTAGATTTGAATGGGTTAGGTATCAAAATCAGAGTAGATATTTCCGCACCATTGTGAAATCACAGTAGCTACACCACATGTGTTGATCAATTTTAAGCATCCTAAAATCAGATATATGCAGGTTATAGTTTCTAATCACACACGAGGTTTTGATTACTGCTTTTCAGATATCATGTGAAAATTCAATGAGTGGCATTTTTAGTTTAATTGGTTCGCCAGTGAAGTATACCATTACCAATATTCGGATTTTACGTTGGTATTGACTGACTATTCAAAAAATATATATCCAAAAAATGCCAAACGTTTTGAAAAGCTCACCATGCTATGTCATAATATCTTAGTGTTTGCAAACTTTCATTTGCAGGTAACACGGGGTCGTAGTAAGTCAACTAGTCGGAGTACTTCAAAAGTTCGTGCACGAACCCCAAGCTCTGCACGTTCTCGATCAAAAACACCTACTAGGCGAGCGCGTACGCCCGCCTCTGAATCCAAGGTGAGACGTAGACGTTCTCCGAGCGTTGATACAAGTGAAGAATCTGTCAAAAGTGTTACAAAAACAACCCAATATACTGAGACTGTTTTTGACCGCCCTGTTCAAACTGACGTGTTAAAATCATTGCCTCTAAACCATGGACTGTCTCGTTTTTCCCAAAAAATTATCAAGAAAATAGAAACAGAAAAACCAACTCATTTCTATCAAGAAGAGTAAGTTCAATGTTCTAGATTTCACACGCCGTTACAATTAGTAGCTGTAACCTTTTGAATGCATAATTTTAATACAGCATTGTAGACTTCCACTTTGTTCACAAAGAGAAAATATTAATGTGCAGAATGCTACCATCTTCAATTCAATATGTTACGTCACCTAGGCATTGACAGAGTTCCGATCAGTTTAATTTGATGCAATAATAATTGCTTTCTGTTCTCAATCGGTTCATGAAATCGAAGAATCTACTTATCGATGTTTTAGTTTCTCATTTAGATTAGTTGTTTTACTGATAATGTTATCCTTCGTATGCTGACCAAACTATATTTACTCAGTAATGATTTTATTACTTATAGTTTTTTCTGATATAAGCACGTCCAGTTGGAAACCGTTGAATGTTTACCCATCTGGTCTTCAAAATTATGAACATTGAGCAAACTGTCCAGTTTTTGTTCTCGCAGTACTTTTTTTCAATAACCAGTGTTTCACTATTCTCTAAATTCTACTTGTCATGCTAAGGGATTCCAGTCATTAAGTGGTTCGTCAATAAAGTGTAAACTCATTGTATGTTTATCCTATCATAGCATTTGAACGATCTTGTAATACCCTCGGAGATAAGTTCGAACAGTGTTTCGTTAGCACGGTATCATTAAACATTGTAAAACACCATACTTTAAGACATTTAGAATATTAGGCTTGATAAAGTCACAAGTAAACCTTGTGTTCGAATGCTCTTCAGGGTAATTTGCTAACTTGATCACTTGACAGTGATCACATGAACTGATCGTAATTTATAATCGCTTTTATCTCGTTTTTAATTTTTACGGGAGTAATATATTGTAAAGAAACTATCAGTAATCTCTACTACTAATACTCATGTTTGCCTAAAACATTCTCGTGCACATAAATAATGTGACTAAATTATTCAAATCGACTAGTTCGAACCTGCTCATATTTTTACATCTCTAAACATTTTATGTGTATAGAAAACTGTACCAATGATGTAAGGAACGCTAGCAGTTTGTTAAAATTAGAGGAACTGGTATATTATGAAGGACTGCTGCACTGATGTTCCCGTTCAAACGGTTCCGAATAAGTACTAGTTGTTCTGCGGCGAAGGATTCTATATTCTTTCTTGTCCTGAAACCGGTAAGATTCTGCTTTCGTCCAAAGTAAAATGCTTGACTAAAAAGCGTGCTTGAATAATCAACAATACAAATAGTTTTCTGCCTCCTGGATATGCCACCCATTCTTTCCACTGAATTCTATCAGTCAAGAATAACCGTCTGGTAGACTGTTCATTTGTCATTACCAGGTTGTATGCTTATAGCTGACTGTGTTGTTTACTCTCAATCGCTTTTCTACAACATTCAGAACAACGGGTAAAGGTGACGGTACAAACTACTACTATTCTATCTTGAAAACAATAGCGTGTATAACACTTTATTCCTAAAAGCTTAGTCTAGAGCAGTAACATTAAATAATTTTCTCGTTGACCCAGGGACAATATAAGTAAAGACTTATCAGACTACTGCAAGTCCATCTGCAAACTGTCTTCGTTGCATAGACCGGTTAATTGATAAAACTTCCGTCATACGCAGTTGATTTCATTTATAAATCTGCAGTTCACTATCTGCTTGAGTGTTATGCACCTCCACTCTCATTAACCATTAGCGCGCATTTCATTCGATTGAGTACGGCAAGTACTCGTCTTCTCTGAGTTGTAGCAGTGTATTGCTCGAAGCATATGTTATTACCATCGGTATTTCAAGTGATAGCTTGTTGGGGATTCAAAGAACATCTTTTTATCAGTCGATAGTCCGAAGCAACGTTGGTTAAGTGACACAGTCTTGATTCATCTGCTCGAGCTAAGGCATTACGGTTATCACTAATAAGTCATAGTCAACCCATTCCTTCTGAAATTGGTCTACGTTTGTTTCCACGTTGTTTGAAATAATAATTATCATTAAATAACAACCGTTTGGGGGGATTAAGTTAATACGGATGTTCAGTAGCTATGTAGATTTTCATTTGTAGTTAGACGAACATGCAGTTGCAGAATAATGGGTTTCCAGCACAAAAAACCTCAGTTATTTGGCTTGCATTGCTCACACATTTCCTTCGAAAAATCAGTGTTTTAAATCGTTCGTAAGTTACGTCCTAACAATCTGAGTCTAGGTATTCCTGGTTAATTTCCACGCAATTCTGAAAAAGTTGTTTTGAAGCTTAGGTATATGAGCAAACAACTCACAAGCTAACATTTTGGTAGTACGCTATATTGAGATAGTGGAGATTTGTAGCTCAGGTGGATGATTTTGATGGAGTTTTGTTTTCTGGGCTAGATGCTTTGGTCGTGGAGTTTTCATCGTCCTGGACGACATAATCAGCACAAACTTCAGGTAGAAGTGTGTGCTGGTGATGTCGTTCAGGACGATGAAAACTTCACGACCAAAGCATCTAGCTCAGAAAACAAAACTCCATCAAAAGTACGCTATATTAAACATGTTGTTTTATATCTTTCTTATAGATTAGTTCACAAGCCGGAAGCGATCCAACCACACAAACCAGTAACACTAACTCCACTCTTAACAAATTATCGTAAAACGTTGTTTAGTCCAGCTGTTGTTGCCATTATTCAAGTACTATTCATTATACCATTTGTTTACTGGCTGAACCTTCTGATATTTGCACCCGTTTCAGTAAGCAATTTTTCCGGAGAAAATAAAAGCTTATGGGAATCAGCGTTTCCACTAATTGAAATTCTTTGGCCAACTGGGGATAATAAAAGTTTGTGGGGTCCTGCACGTCCATTTCTTGGAGTTCTTTGGCCAACTGACTGGCACAACTATATCAATATCCAGAGTTCCGTGCTCGTTTTTATGTATCTTTTGTTGCAGTGTCTAGTTGCTCGTTTTCTCCCTATTGGTCGAATTGTTACAACGGGGATTCGAAATATCGACTATCGCTGTAATAGTAAGTTTTCTTACTGTTGAAACGAAGTCTACATCAAGTACAGTTGATTAAAAAACATAACTGCTCCCTGTCATAACCAAATTAAGTATTAATTTAGAACGAATATCTGAATAACACAGAAATTAAGTACTACGTGTTGCTATATGCCAGTAATTTTGTAAATAAGCAACGCACTAGTACTGTGTTTTTCAAATCACTTGTTCAAAATGTAATTCTATTCACAAAAATATATTGTTGATCAACTTAATCGGTAAATCCACCGTTTCTTTTCAGATAATTTGAGTAGTTAGTACCTTCAGAAAAAAACAATCTAGCGAACCTAACTAGAGGATTGTTTATTACTATGTTTCTATCTCACCATTCATAAAAGTGAACATGTGCTTTTAGTGGTGACATTTTAAATGAAGTTTCTTCAAAATCTTATGAAACAATAAAACAAACACTTCTCATCCATTAATCTAAAAAAATTTGTTATTGTTATTTTAATATTGTATGCATTTATCCTTGTAGGTTTGATATCTTTTATCATCTTCATTGGGTTGTTTGCTTTCGCTGAAATTTCCGAGTGTACTACAATCAGAAACTTAAAACCAAGTGAAATGCTCCCGAACCTGTGGCTCAGTTTACTGACTTCATCTTGTTTGGCGTCTCTTTTTTTGTCGTTTGTTGCGTATTTCGCCTCTAAGACAGTTGTACGTTATACAAGACAATCAGCGGCCAAAACAAGTTAGTGAAAGTGATTGACTCTGTTTTTAACCAGTTAGCTTATATGATTTCTATCTAATTTTAATCAGTGTTGTGGGGAACGCATGTGTTATATTTTCCTGATTTTAGTCGGTTTCATATTCATACATTTTTTAGTCTCGAAAAAAACTTATTTTGTATTTGCTCTTTTTAGTTTATTTATTTAACTGCGCAGTACTCATGTTTATTTCACACTAAAGTATATATACGTTTTGTTGGAAAGTGACTGTTAGCCTGCCCTTAGGTTTTTATTGTAAAGAGTGGAACCGATCACTCCAAAAAACATTCGTAAAACTTTATATCTTCAATGGGCTCACTATCAGTGCTGGCAGTACTTATCATTTATCAATTAATTATACAATTATTTAATGCATGCTTTTTTCACAATTTATAGGTAGTACTTTCCTTGATTTTTGGTGTGGTCGTCACGTGCGACCCCAGTGGTTTGGTATTGATTGGAAAATGATTATAACACGGTCGGGATTGATGGCATTGCCCTTAATAGACTTAACGTATATATTCAGACAGTATGAGCAATATGAACGCATTAGCCCGGCTCTTGCTGCGCATGCTCTTATGCACGCTTTATGGGTGCTTGACTTCTTCATTTTCGAGGTACGTAGTGTAGTGTATTTTCATGCGTACTTGAATCTTTGTTGTATACTGTAAATAGCCAAAGTTAATTAGAAAATTGTTTTTCGGAGAATAGCAAACATTATAAATTGAAATTTATATTTGAATAGAGCAAGAACAAACATTGATGCAGAATAGTATGAATTCATATTATTTCGAGGTTTCTCGTCAGCTGCTTACAAACCAAAATTGTGATAGAATTTTTACATGGAGATAGTGTGAAAACAATTGACATAAATGAGTGTAAATAACTGGATTACAATAATAACTATATATATATATATATATATATATATATATATATATATATATATATATAGAAACAAGTCAGAGGTCAAAAAGGGGGGTTAATCCAGGGTGGGTGGTGTAATAATTTAGTGAAGTTCATAAATTGTATGATAATTGTAGAGATAAATGGAATTAAATAATGATAAGGTAGATTACGTAATAATAATTAAATAGAATTTGGAAAGTTAAGATAATTTATGAGGATCAGGTGGTGGAAATGTGTGAATAAAATTTATTTTAAAAATTAGGTAATAGGGGGGAGTATAAAATATCTTAGAATAAGTAAATGAAAAAATAACCAAAACACAAAACAAACAGAAACAAAAAGATTACCAGGGTAGTGATAAGTTTATTAAAGTCTCTTTTTGAATGCATAAATCCGGTTTGTTTCTTAATTGCAATCGCTTCAGCAAAGCGGAGAGTGGTAATACTTTTTTGTCTATTGATAATTTTAAACGCGTGCAGAATATCGACGGTATGCCCGGTGTCAAGTAGATGCCGAGCTATTGCACTGTTAAAAGCTTTGGTCCCTCGCAGCGTCAAGTTCTTAGGGATATGCTCAGAAATGCGAACCTACACTCTTCTCTCAGTTCTTCCGATGTATGTGCTACGGCACGTACATGTGAATTGGTAAATGCAGTTGGAGCAACTGAGGGGAGAGGACTTGTCGATCTTCGTTTGCTTCAGTGAGCAGTATGTTTTATTTTTATTCACACATTTCCACCACCTGATCCTCATAAATTATCTTAACTTTCCAAATTCTATTTAATTATTATTACGTAATCTACCTTATCATTATTTAATTCCATTTATCTCTACAATTATCATACAATTTATGAACTTCACTAAATTATTACACCACCCACCCTGGATTAACCCCCCCTTTTTGACCTCTGACTTGTTTCTATATATATATATATATATATATATATATATATATATATATATATATATATATATAGCTATTATTGTAATCCAGTTATTTACACTCATTTATGTCAATTGTTTTCACACTATCTCCATGTAAAAATTCTATCACAATTTTGGTTTGTAAGCAGCTGACGAGAAACCTCGAAATAATATGAATTCATACTATTCTGCATCAATGTTTGTTCTTGCTCTATTCAAATTCATAAAGGGAACCAATTGCATGAAATTTCTGAAATTTATATCATAATACATTGCGATGTTCTACTGCATATACCATGTTCTATATATTTATTTCAGCATACCTTCTCCTTTACTTACGAAGCGCAATCCGTAACATTTGGTTCTTGCTTTATTATCAGTCGACTGGTCGCTTTACCTTTCGTATATTCCATAACAAGTTCATACTTGTCTTCAAGACCTGATGTTGGCAGACAGCTAACTAGTTCTTCAAAACATAGTTGTAATGCTTGGATTATGGGAATTGCTATTGTTTTATTTTTACTGGGATTATGGATTCATCGTAGATCAAACAATCAGAAAGATAGATTCAGACGTGATCCTCACGATCCATCGTTTGCTAGTGAGTTGACGTATATTTCTTGTTGACGTTAATTCCGCTCTTTGTATAGTTTTGATATTTCTTAAATTGAGAATAACTAGATACCTTGAAACGTCTATAGTAGCTAGTTTATCCAACGCACTATTTTTATCTTGATCGTTGCACCCATAAAGAACAACTAACATGTACGCAGTTAGTGTGTAATAGCTGTCATCTATTTAATACTGAGGATGAAGCGACTTAATTTGTAGGTATATTATGTTCCTTCTACTTTAATGCTTTATTATTTTCAGCGTATATTATTTAGGAAATCTCATTTTCTAGTCACACGTCACCAGTTATGATCACATGTTAATGGTATGGTAACAGTCAACATCAGAGTTGGTTTGTCGCTTGTCCTAAAGCAATTTATTTATTGAGTTTCATACAGAACATAAAATTCGCATTGGTTTTTTAATCGCATATGTTTTAGTGTTTCACAATTTGTATTGTATTCATAATTCATAGTTTAGTACTAAAGTCCTCACTACGTTATCGGTTGCTTTTTTATTAACATTTTTTTGCGAAACTCAGCTTCAAGTATATACACAGACGTCCATCCTGATTATAAATTCATTGAACGACCGAAGAATTATAAAGTAAAGACTTGTTCAACACCCAATGATATTCCGTAATTTTTATTGCCTATAGAATTTATGTGAAATAGAAACTCACTAACTAGAGAGTGTAGGTTTATTGATGCAGTGAGCTAGGCCAAATGTATCTTCAACCAACCAAATCTCGGGTAATAGCACTAATCCTGTTTAAACCCCGAGTTACATTAGCAATCTTTAACAATTCTTTTACAACTGAGCTAACTGTTAGTTTGCGATTTATTCAGTAAAAATAGTACGCGTACAGTTTCGTTTGTATATTTAATATAATCAATTTATCCGTTTATCTGTTCCCGTTTTTAGATGCTGAAATAGTTGTTGGACCAGGTACTCAACGATTACTAGTTTCTGGTCTTTGGGGTTATGTTCGTCACCCAAATTATGTGGGTTACATTATTATGGCCGTGGCAATGCAGGTTCCATGCGGTGAGCTTTATTAATTTCTATGTGTATAGGAGACCAATGTTGTTTGTGTCACTAGTGTTTTTCGAAATTCATCCTTAACACTGAATCTGTACTCAACACATTATGTAGAGATAATGCATAATTTTTTTAAGATTGGGCAACTAAATCACAGAAACTTATGAGTTTCCCAGTCACCTGGGTAATTGCCGAAACAAGCCTGTGTTTGAATCGGCACTCCTACTGATCGCATTACTATGAACTGTTGTGTTGATCACTGGCAATCGACGCTAACTTTCCACTTTACTTTCTTTATAGGTTTCGACTCTCCACTACTATGGGGAATTTCCGCTATCACAATTCTCAACGTTATTCATCGTTCTGTAGTTGTGGAGGATGCTTGTTTAAGAAAACATGGTCCAGCATGGCAAAAGTACACAGCCTTGGTGCCGTACCGATTCATACCTAAAATTTTTTAATTACTACTTATCTCATAATATTTATTGCATTTATGTCAATGTGTTTTATATACTTTTCGCTCATTGGTCAATTCTTATAAATTTTAATGTTTATAGATTTATGCTCTTTGTTTTAATGTAAACTTTTAGAATTCTTCAAATTGGCAGCATTCATATATCCAAGTTCTGTTATTACAATCTACTAGGTGTACAGTTTTCTATTTAACCGTTTTTTTATTCCCAATGTTTTGTTCTAATAATAAGTCGATGTTTTTTTAATCTAATTGCTTATCCCCATAAAGAATTACAAAAGAACAATATAGTTTTTTAAAAATCTATAAAGGGCTAAAAAACATTTTGAGCGTATATTCGTAACTCAGAGGTGAATCGCAACTGTGGATTCATAAACCATTTGTAACCAAGAAGAAGTCAAGTGGAATATGTATATGTATATATTGGTCATCCTTCAATCGGTTTATAGAAAAGAGTTGACACGAATTTTTGCCTGAAGCGTGTGATTACACTCAGCACAATTACGCCGTCCTGAGGAAAAATAAAAGTAATAATAAACGTCTCATCCAAGCATCCATTCTTAAACTTGTTAAGGAGGGGAACGTTAAACACCTCAATTGTGTAGATTAAGAAGTATAGTTTCTGTTGCTGTATAGAAAATCTCAACAAAGTACGAATATTGTATGCGATTGCTATTAGGATACTGTATTTTCCTAGATTGTCAGTTAAACTCTGGCAACTCATAATGAGTTGTCTCCTGCAAATCGAAGTTACCCGGACCATAATTCTAGCAGTATACTCATAAAGTGCCCTATCCGTTTGTATTAAAGGCTTTCCATTCAAATTGTAAAATAAACGAAGCAGATTGCAAACATGCACAACTACTGAAATTGTTTAACAGTCGGGTGCGCGTAATCATGGAAATGCATACCCACTCGGTAAAAAAATAAGCAAGCTAATATGTACAGAAATGCGTCCTCCGTACACTGGGTAAACGGAACTACTCACCTTTATTGAGAGGGCATATAGGTGGTTGACAATTACATGATTTGGTTGCGGTAGCAGATTAGGATCACAGTGAGCGTTTGTATCCATATTTAAAATACCCTGAAATTAATTTTCCATAAAAAAACAAGCAGTAATGTAGACAAGGAATTCTTATTGACATATTGAAATATTCTGTCACAAGCTATGAGATGGTGGATTTCCAAATATTACCGTCAACTGAGACTTGTCGGTGGTTGTATTCTAAACTTTGTATATAAACCACTGAAGGTAATTCATGATACAGTTCAGTAAAAATTACGTCACATTTGCATATTTAGCGCAAATTTACAGTGATGAGTGCATGGGATTGCCATGTTTTGCAATAACGTAAAACAGCCTATATCAGACAACGCTGTCAGTTAGGAGTGGACAGTAGGTTAGCTGCTTTTCTTTGATCGTAATTTCAACATTACCATTATGAAGGGCCTTTGTTATTATGCAGTAATACTTTAAGTATATCCATTTCACTTTCATAAGGGCTTGTGTAAGCGTCGTAATCCATGAATTTATAGAATGGTGGTTGGAGGTAGTCAACAGGAAACCATGGACCCGGGTTTCGTGCTATTTGGCACTCGTCAGCAAGGTGTACCTGTAATCTTGAGGGAACTGGTGCTCCCTGGCGGATTCGATCTCGTGTCACCCAGCTTCGCGGTCAGAGACGTTACCACTGAATTACCCGAGCCTCGACTGACCTCATGTAGGACTGAGATGTTATCACAATTGATTGATCAATGGGTGGTGATCAATGTCATGCTTGTCTAGTCCTTATTAGTGCAGATCGAATGCTATCGATCGTGTTGCAATGTGGCCATCAGTCTAGGTGACTCGACACTGCGGGCACTATGTATTGAGATTTAGATGGTGGTTGGAGGTAGTCAACAGGAAACCCTGGACCCGGGTTTCGTGCTATTTGGCGCTCGTCAGCAAGGTGTACCTGTCCAGGGTTTCCTGTTGACTACCTCCAACCACCATCTAAATCTCAATACATAGTGCCCGCAGTGTCGAGTCACCTAGACTGGTGGCCACATTGCAACACGATCGATAGCATTCGATCTGCACTAATAAGGACTAGACAAGCATGACATTGATCACCACACAGTGATCAATCAATTGAGAATGGTGAGTAAATTCTGAATACATTTTATGGCATTCTTAAAAAACAAGATCACTAGGTATGTGTCAATTTTTTTTTGATTCCAAGTGAACAATGTCAATATAACTGCCTCGAGATCTAATACACGTTTTACAAACCAGCATTTCATCACTGCAGTTAATTGGGATATTCAACAGAATTGCGAGCGAGGATTCATTCGAGTTACCACGCTTATCATGGTGCACATGGGCTCCAGTATCCTGCGGGAACAAATGGCGAATGAACCAGTTGTTGGTCACCGGCTTCCATGGGACTGCATCTCCTTACGATGCTCCACTGCCTTGTGGATCAGACCTTCAGGTCGAAGGCTCGGGGTGTGGCCCCCTAAGAAAACCACCTGCTTCGGTTTGGGCACCCGGGCAGTATCACAGCCCTCACACATATCGAATGAGATTTGTGTGGCGCATATGTATTTGGTGCCTCTTTGTACCATTATCTATGTGTTGAAATAAATAAATAGATAATACCACGCTTATCAGGATAGAGAGAGAGCATGAGCAATGTTAATTGCGTTGAAAAGCTATTATGTACTTCAGATATAGGGAAAGTTAGCGAGTCAATACAAAGAGGTCATTCCGATCGGTGATGCTTAATGCCAACTAAGTTTTTTAACTACAATTTGCAATTATCCCTTAAAGCTCAATTCACCGATGATAAGTTTGAAGTTCATTGAATCTGTTCTAATGCCATGTCTTCGTTTCGACGTTACCTTCCAACCTCCTGAGTACACCAATATGGCAGGTTAACATATAGGCAGTGGAATATCACATTAACAAACAATCACAGCCTGACCAATAGACTAAAACTCCAACAATAACAAAAGAAAAACTGACGAATTAAGTTAATGGCATTTCCAACATTCCAAACTTTCGGTTTGATGAGTGAACTAATGAAAACAACGAGTTTATTTGTCCAGGTTTATCAATATGATCGCTCGCGAAACTAGTTTGCTTGACTTAGTTAAATATAAACTTACAAGAAACAATAGGAATCCCGATATAATTTTATGTCATATGTCCTCATTAGGAGTAAGACAAATTTATTGACTAGATGAAATCTATTTTGTTTATATATACATGAAAGTAGTTTATTATGTAGTTTCCGTTACTTTCTAAAGGTTATTTTCTTTCTTCGATTTCTTAATACTATTACTACGAGTTTATTGATGGCTTACTGCATTAAACAGCCTTATATGTGCTATTAATTATTAAAATTAAATTGCATGTAAATACATATTATTGATCAATTCGATATTTATCATCCAACATGTGTACTTGACTTGGAGTTATCATGTGTTTATGTGATGGTTATTTCTTAATAGTACTCGAATGCTAAAACCATAGTATTATTAGTAGATTAGACAGAATTCGAAATCTATGACCTACTAATTGAAAGTTGATTATCTTAATCACTATACACGACATTAGGCTCACGATGATAATTGCAGACTGTTTTACTATAATTTTGTAAAATGACGTGAATGATTTTCAGAATGGTAAGAAAAATACAAATTTATTCGTGATTCATCAACTGAATATTATGTACACATGGTATAGGTTAATCAATAGATTAGTATAGGGAAAGTCAAGAGACTATTTCAATATTTACTGTTTTAGACTAGAATATTTATTCAAATTGGTGTATTATCAGAGCGAAGAAAGCAGTTACACTACATTAGTAGAGTAAAATTTGTTTTATTGTTAGTGGAATACAAATTAACGGGGAACATTAATTCAATAAAACTAAATTATTTCAGACAATTATACAAAGGGTAGAGGAAAATTGGAACAATCGGGAAGCTACACGTAGAGATTCTGAAGTTTTCTTTCAAACCACATTTGGATGGAATGTCATCAGCTCTTTCAGAGCTTCCTTGAGTTAACCGAGAGCAGTCCCCATACCTCCCATCTTTAAAGTCTCTTGTGTAAGACATTCTGTTTGGGCCCACTTGAAAATTGGTTACCGCATTCCTCATACGGTTCATCACTCCTGAAGGTTGTACTGTTTTGCCCTTTCGTTTTTTATATCTCCTGCTTTCGTTCTCCTCAGGACTTTTTTGAAATGAATCCACGAATATTTGAAGCGGGAGCCGGCTTAGTGTAATCGTTGTTCGACCATCCCTTCGAATTTGATTTACATGTCTTATACAAGTCTCGACACTTCTCCGAACTAAGTATAGTACTTTTCCAATCCAACGTTTAATAATATCTGGTTCCCGTTTTTTATTACCTTGATACGACTTGATAAGAACCCTTTCACCCACCTGGAAGTTGCGAGTGACCATCCAACACTCATTTATATGTTTATTTATCTACCCGGGTGGCAATATACTTTTAAAGACTGTCTGAACTTCCCTTCCAAACATACACTCAACTGGGGACTTTCTTTCTTACATTGCCGGATTAGGTGTAACTTTGTAGGACATTAGGAAGTTAGTGACCACTTGTGGTGGAATATCCTCTCCTTCTCTTTTAATCAGAGGATTTTTTATCGTATCCACGAATCTTTCTACCTGGCCATTGAATTGGGGATGCTACGGAGGAGATCGTAGATGTGTACTGCCATTTTCACGGCAGAACCTATTTTAAGCGGACAAAATGAACTGAGTGTCATTGTCAGTTACTAAAATCTCCAGAACCCCAAAACAAGCAAACAATCTTGATAATTTTCTTATTGTATTCTCTAACGTATTCGGTATACCGTATACCTCCGGCCGATTTGTGAAATTACTCACCATCGCCAAGTGGTTTCTGCTTTGCATTTGACCGGCGAAATCAGCATGTATTCTTTCCTGAGGCCCGTCCAGTTTTGGCGATGGCTGAGGCTGTGCTTTAATATAAATCTTTGCAGCTTCTAGACAGGATCAAG
The DNA here is from genome assembly GCA_944470205.2 of Schistosoma margrebowiei. NCBI lineage: Eukaryota > Metazoa > Platyhelminthes > Trematoda > Strigeidida > Schistosomatidae > Schistosoma > Schistosoma margrebowiei. The sequence goes on along the minus strand of OX104028.1, from coordinate 13,244,141 downwards.
AGCTAAGACACTTCTGTTATATATCACGGTCCATTGGCGGCCAATATAAGTAACTCCGAGCCGGTGACTTCATTTTACTTAATCCCGGGTGCCCGCCATGGAACTGTTTTGGGATTCGATGCCGAAAAACTCCGTAATATTAATCAGGTGGCCAAAAATAACTCACGAATCGACAATTGTCAAGGAGTCTTTCAAACGAAAGTATTGTAAAAGCTCATCATGAAGTTGAGATGAAGGCCACTTGTTGAGTATACAACGGCGAACGATCTTCAACGTATTATTTTTTTCATTAGCTTTTTTAACAGCTTCGAATGTGACCGATAGACCCGAAACAGCGTCTGTCAACAATATGCGAACTTCGAACTCAGCTTTGACGGTAGCTACAAGTACCTCTTCTAGTTTTGTATGGGAGCCGATTAATCTTCAGAGGGCATCTGCCTGTCCGAAATCCGTTTTCGGTTGGTACTTTATCTTGAAGTCGTAGCATAGCAGTGTAGTTGGAGATCGTTGTAGACGATTTGCTGCATATACAGAGATACTGTTTGGGATATAAAAACTGTCAATAGCGGTTTCTGGTCTTTTAGTAACGTAAACTGTTTACGGAATACCATCTAGACAAACTTTTTCACAGCGAGGATAAAGGAGAGGGCTTCCTCCTCTGACCATAGTTCCCTTCTGTCGTTGTCAGCGATCGCGCAGCGTACGCAAACATATTCTCAGATCCACCAGGGTAGACATGTGAAATCACTGCTACGATTTCATAACTTGACGTATCTGCTGCGCCCACAACGACAAGAGTTGGGTCATAGTGAGTAAGTAGAAGGTTTGACGATAGGAGCTATCCGAGCTTTAAGAATGCTTCTTGGTATTCTGTTGACCAGATCCATTTCATATTCTTCGTTAGTAAACAAAGGTGACTGGGTGCAATATCCTGGCATAGTAAATCGTGTGTGAAAGCATTTTAAATTGTCTGCAATGACAGAGGACCGGTTTAAGTGTCTTGTTTTGTATACGGCTTTTATTCACCTTAAGATTCCGATATTATAAGAACCAGAATTCTGAGTAACATTAGATAATGTCCAAATATAACGCTGCAAGAAGTGACCAGTGAATGCTAGAGGTTGGTAAACTTGAAACATGACACTTTAATGGTTGGACGCCATACGTACGAGCAATAAATGGGCAAAAGATTCTTTTATACGAAAGTTAGACGTTGTTTGTCGCCGGCTTTTGCTAACTTGAGACATTATTACCGAATACTGAAAAAAGATGACTTCTCGCCAAAGATTTGAGATGAAAATTCGACCGTTGCACCAAAGGAAATTTCTCTCGGAACCTTTGGAAGAATGAAGTTGGTGTAGCGTTCATGTTCAGCTGTGCCAAGTTTGCGAAGTAGTATTCTGACGTTCGCAGCATCATCAAATTTCTCTAGGTCGACCTTAAATATATCTTCGTATTTCTTGAACAAGGATTTGAATATGAAACCGACCAAACCATCAAAACGAAATGCGCAGATTATTCGACAGGACTAAACGAAGCACTTGAAGCCCAACAGTACCCTTTGCCTTTACCAGAAAACTTATTCGCGAAATTGAATGGAGGGGAGTATTTCACAAAGTTGGCCTTATCAGAAGAGTACTTATAGACTCTAGTAGCTGAAGAATGTAATCATCGCCTGACTATAAACATTCATAAGGGATTGTTCCGGTATAACAGACTTCGTTTTAGATTAAATACAGCCCTATCAGTCTTTCAAAAAGTTATGGGCATTGTGCTGCAAAATATTCGTGGTACGGCGGCTTATCTGGATGATATACTTATCATAGGTACGGATTACGCTAACATAAAGAAGATGGATATGATCCTCAGACGTGTAGCAGTTTATGGATTCAGACCACGTGCTGAGAAATTTGTCTACAACATGGAGCAAGTGCGCTATTCGGGATTCATAGTCATCAAAAACGGAAGAAAACCTTATTCGGAAAACGTCAAGGCTATCAAGACCATACCTCGACCGACAGATGTATTAACCTTACGCTCCTTCTCGGGAATGGCTATCCACTATGGTGTTTTTCTTCCAGATCTGCATCGTCTGTATGTCCTGCTGAATTGTTTACTAACAAATAATATCAAATGGATCTGGTCAACAGAATACCAAGAAGCATTTTTAAAGCTCAAACAGCTCCTATCGTCAAACCTTCTACTCACGCACTATGACTCAGCCCTTTCCTTTGTGAGCGCAGCAGATTCGTCAGTGGTGAACGGAAAGAATTCATCGAACACGAATTATACACTCTAAACGATATGATTTATATGGTTGTTTTACGTTCAGACACAATTATTGTTTAATAATAAAAAAGGAACAATTTCGCATAGAATGCAAAATTAAAATTCTTAGGAACGTCTGAAAATGCATAGCACTGAAAATAGTATGGAGTAAAAATGTAATTCCGGTAGATATCATATATATTGGTGTAATAACATCTGACAAACACATAAACCATATATATATATATATATATATATATATATATATATATATATATATATATATATATATATATATATATATATATATATGGTTTATGTGTTTGTCAGATGTCATTACACCAATTTTTCAACAATTTACTTGGCGGACAATAATAACGGTAATAATGGGTTGTTATAGACAGTCAAAGAATAATTTATTTCAGCAAAGAATTTTGTTTCTAGACCATAGTGTTCTTTAAATTTATGGACAACATCTGAATAATTTAGAAGTGACCTTAAGACATGCAAATTACTTAATAGGTTTAAAATAGGATGGAAAATATGGTTGGGGTTATGATTTGACGTAACGAACTGATGTAAGCTGTAGTGCTCTTTAGCTCTATATAGATGAGTGTATTTCGTGAAGAATTCAAAGAAGTGTTAACATTTATCTGACTAGTACATCAATAAATTCTAATCTTGACAATGATGAAAGATAGACGAAATGAAGTATAAAATTATATATACATATATGAAACATATCTAAAAGGAATTTTAAACTTGTATCAGACTATTATTATAAATGAGTTTATAGGTATCAATGCAAAGGTTGGACTTGATAGTTTTAAATAAATTGAGCATTGTGTAGAAGGTTAATAATAAATATATCTTCCTTGTTATATCCCAATGAATAGAAAAAATTGTATTTCTGACGTTTCGTGAGTCAATGTAAATCACTTCTTTGTTTTATTTACTCTAAAGAAATGGCCTAAATTAAGTCACAAAACGTCAGAAATACAATTTTTCTATTCATTGGGATATAACAAAAAGTATATTTATTATTATTAAGTTGGAATATATGAAATTCATTTAATAACACATAATTGGGACTTGAAGTTTAAAAGTGGTTATATGAATAATTAGATAAATAAACGGAAAAAACAAAATAAATTTCAAAATTACCTGTAACAAATGTGGTGGTAGTAGGGGAGGTTGGGGTGGCGACCCCTTACCTGGTGCGTTTGACATGTGTCGACTATATACTGATGTTGATATGTTATGTAGCTCACTTATATCTGCGGGTATAAAACGACCATATTCTCCAGGGGGTGAGTAACCACCCAAATTGTCTACCTAATATCAAATGAAAACGGAAATATACTTTTTAACATGACTGAATTGGAAAAAAACACAAACTTAGTTATTTAAGGAAAATATACCAACCACTATGTGCTTGGTTAAACATGTATTTTGGATAAGGTACGTACGTATTTATATGTATACAAAGTGCTGACAAAATGCAGTTTTCCGACCACTCTAAGCAACAATGCAAGCATGTTGGGCATGCGATTCTCTCCCACGAAATGCGAAATGTTGCTTCAGGATTGGGTTGCATCGACACCCGAACTAATGATAGAGAGTGAAGTAGTTGAGCGTGCCAATCGCTTCACTTATCTTGGAAGTCTCATCAGCCCTTGTGGTCTGGTGTGTGACGAAATCTCACCACGGACACAGAAGGCTCGACTAGCTTTTACCAACTTGCGTCATTTATGGCGTAGGCGAGATATCCATCTATCAACCAAATGACATGTTTACTGCACACCAGTTCGTTCCGTCCTACTCTATGGCAGTGAAACGTGGCCGGTAAGAGTAGAGGATATTTGTAGGTCACTAGTATTTGATCAGAGGTGTCTTCGAAATATTGCTCGTATATCCTGGGACCATCGAGTAAGTAATGCAGTTGCTAGGAAACGGGTACTATGTAATGATGACAGATCAAGTAATGAAGTAGTGAAACTTCATCAGTTGAGATGGCTGGGACACGTGTTACATATGCCCAACAACCGACTGACTCGACGTGCGATGTTCAGTGGTATAAGAGTAGGTTGGAAGAAAGCTACGGGCGGCCAGACCGAAACGTGGCACAAGTCCATGAAGTCACTGACAAGTGGACTGAAACATGTTGGTAGGTGTAGACTACCTGATTGGAGACCGCGAGATGATAGCAACTGATGGTTAGAGACCTTAAATGACATGGCTCAAAATCGTTTGTAATGGTGCAGGTGCATCCACTCTTTGTGTTCTCCAAAATTTTAATCTTCTGACTTCTTCATGTCTCTTTTTTCCTCTTTCCAAATTTATTTCACTGGATTATACTCCTTGAATAACATGTTCAAAGCCTAATCTTTCCGATTACTGCTCATACTCTTACTACCACTACCACTACGGGATTTGAATCGACAAATGCATCTCTGTGCTAATGTGTTGTGGCAACTCGAACTGATGTACGTACGTACGAATATCTACGTTGTTACTGACTGACTGTATGCAAAGTGTAGTGAAAACGTATTAGATAATATTTTTCACTTGAGAGACCTGAAAAACTTAAATGTAAAGACAACTTTCTTAGAGAAAAGTAGATATAAAAAACCAGATGTAAGTTAAAACTGACACTCGTAATCATAAACGTAGAGTGACTGATAATGTTAGCAGATGGGATATGAGATGACTAAAGCTTCAAAATCCATAAAACAGTTCAAGTAAGCATGAATGCAAATTTACTTAAAAATGAGAAAATTAAAGCGAATGTTAAAATAAATTAATCATGTGTGGATAATAATAGTCTTAGAATTATATCATATGGAGTACTATTTAAAATCAGAGAACACTGGGCAGTCATTGTTTTATAGTATGGAACTCAGCAGTACCCACATTAGTCTTTCAGGTCTGATAGAGAACAATAAACTACTAGAATCCCAATGGGTCGGAGTTCTATGGTACAATTTTAATGTCAATCAGCTGAGATAGTGTGAGAGTTCCGATGGTAACTCAAATGAAATAAATCTTTAACAAGTACTATCCTACAGATTAAACCAAACTCCTAAAAACTGGCATTGATGGATAAGTAAGTGGGTGATATGTAAGATAAATGATTTTGGGTTTGGGAAATATACATTGGTCTATCAGTTGTTTGTTACTCAAAAATATTGAATACAATCATAACACTGCTTCACTCATGTGAAAGGTCAAAACATTTATCATACACCTGAAACAGGACAAAGAGGAAGGAAACGAATGAATTTGATAAAATACCAGCTAAGTCCTGTCTTCGATTCTGTTGAGTCAGTTACAAAGAAAGAATGATTGGAAACGTGTAAACATCTTAGTGACTGATAACTTTATGTCAGAGACTGTATGCGGTACTAACAACAATCAAAGTGCTAAAGATGAAATATATTAAAACTTAAAGCCATGGTTCAGTTCAGGGATTAACGAAATCCCACTCAGGTACAACTGTACTGAACAAGAACACTAATGCGAACAACTGAATGTATTTGACACGAAATTACAGAGCATTTCACTAAAATCTAAGAACCATAAAGTAAATAGTTAATTTGCAAAATATCAATCCATCGTCCCAAACTTCACTGATCCTTTGCAAATGTCAGTCCATTGTCTCAGATTTCATTGTCCATACATTTTCTAACCAACTGCGTTCCGTTTTCGTTGTTTCCTTATCGATCTTCTGCTGAAATACATTATATGCCTGACCACCGTTATAGATTACTTATATGGATATAAGTAACCCACACCACACAACCACTTGATTTGTATACCCGAATGTAAAAAGATGTTTCTATAGACTCCCAGTCAGTCTGTCGTATAAATGAATGGAAGTTTTGTGAATGAAAAAACAAAACGGCCAGTCCCCTTATATCTAAATGCTCATCACCAAGATTTGGTCTAACTTAGTGACCATGCTTTTTCAGCTTCAAAGCGATAGAAATAACAATTTATTCATAAGCATATCATTTGTTTAATAAATAAGCGAAAACGCACTTGAGCATACATTAGTGGTCGGCTACAAGTTTGTATCCTACGACACAGTCATAAATATGTAATATTTTGAAGAGTATAAGAAAAACGATGATCGTTAAAAACATTTTGTAAGACAGTGTTTATGTGATCTTAGCTCATAATAATTTAGTGGAGAGATTCAGAACATTTCCATACCATAAAATAATAGAAAACATGACAATAAGTATCAAATAACAATTAATTACTTAATCTCACTATTTAAGGATGTTTCTACAAACAAGTAAAAATTGATTAAGGTAATTATTGGTCAAAATGTATCATACATTTTTCAAATCTACATTTTTTAGCACTTACCACTGTAGAAAGTTAGATACGATTGAAAATCAACCCACGTGGTTAAATTCTAAAAACTATTTCAAATATTTTTCCATTCCTAATTAGTAGTATTTGACGGTTAAACTTAGTAGAAATTAATGTGAAACCTAGCACAAATGTATGTTATCAAGACACATTAGCACGAAAGGATAAAAGTAACAAGATGACTAGTATAGCAGTTGAATTGACTGTAGTAACGATATTATTAAAAAAAACTGAACATAAAGAATAGTCGTAGTTTAAAACACGAACGCATAATCCAGTATTTCCAATTTTCTAATCGCAGTCTACGAACAATTTGCGATTTAAATTATGAAAATTCTACTATCTCCAGAAAACTTAAGTACTAATAATAATAATCATATGAGAAGCCATGACTAGCAAAGTTGATTTATGTCGAGTGTGAAACAGTTATGAACTGCAAGGAATGAGGGTTGCGTTATATTGTGAACTGAAGTTAGACATGAATAAATTAATATATTTGTAATATCTCAATGAGGTCAGATATGTATACTATGAGATGCCAGCTCAGTGTTCACGTGTGATACCGAATGTCCTGTGTTTAATTCCCTGGTGGCAGCGTCGTGCATGCACACGACTGATGAGTCCCATAGCAAGACGAAACAGCTGTTCAGTGCTTGCTGGTTTTCAGTGGTTATCTAACTAAAGTTTATTCGAAATTTCAATGGAAGAAAATTTGTGACTAATAATCGTACTAGTTAGAGAAAATTACATGTGTAATCATCATAATAATTGAAAAAGTATAAATTGATGATAATAAGCTGAGAAAGTAGGATGGAAAATAAATATGTATAAAGCCGGTTAATCTAAGCCAAAAACGTACGATAAAATAAACATGTACTTTTTTTATACAGACAATGTAAAAAAAACTACATTATATTTATTTATTTGGACGCATAAACATTGGTAAAGAGGGCACCAAATACATATGCGCCACACAATAACAATGAAGCCAGCGGTATTTATCATTGATTTGTGTGAGGGCTGTGATACTGCCCGAATGCCCAGACCGAAACAGCTGGTTTTCTTAAGGAGCCACACCCCGAGCCTTCTTTGAGATATCAGATAGTTGGAGGCAATCGACAGGAAATCCTACTCGAAGTAGGTTACGTGCTAATCGACACTCGTATATAACAGGTATCTGAGATATTGAGGAAACATACACTAAAGATAAGATTTAATGACTAGATTCGTTTTCATTAAGAAAATTTACAGATAGATAGACGGGACGCAGAATTTGCAATCATACAAAAAGAGAAAATTAGAATAAGTAAAGGAACAAGTAGTGTTAATGTAGACGAGAAAAAGTAGAAAAAATTGAAGAGGGACAGAAACATGAATAGCTTATATGGATTGAGGCGTAGATCAGTGGTTGAGGTGTCTAACATTGAGTCACTAAATTACATGTCAAAATCAAGATGCTCCATTTAATTTGGACAGTACAATAGAATAGTAGAGTGTGAATTGAAGTCAAGTTCACTAATATTTACCTGGTGCTATATGAATTCTACTACCAATAGCAACTGAATACATATGAGGACAAGTTGTGTAAAATCAACAAAGATGGAAATGAACTTAATAGATCAAAGGATTATACAAAAATAAAATGACAGTTTTTTTAATTCTCCGGACTATTCATATATGTAAATAGTTTTTTTTAAAACAAAATAACTTATGTTCAGACATTTGGGGCATATAAACAACATTGTCCTCGTAAACATATAGTAGGTCAATTGAACTTAAATTAAACGACAGAATTTAGAATTTATCGCTGCATTATTAACTAAAGATATGCCGGTTTAATAATCAATAAGTTAGGATACAATACATTTTAACATATTAACGTGTTTTAATTCAAAAATAATAAACACTTTTGTTTTTATTCTATTTTGAAACTTTGAAGCAGTGGCACATTCAACATGTATAAACGTTATAGATGAAATTGATTACAGGATCTTTAGTCATCGAAAAATTCATGAAATATTTAAAACTTTTAAATAAGAGTTCAATGATATGTATTTTCAATATTATTTCTATTTACAATAATGATATATTTTCACAGATTTAAATCATGAGTCAGTTGAAGCTAGACCACCATTGAAAACCTGGAAGCACTGGACGGCCGTTTCGTCCTAGTATGGGACTCCTCAGCAGTGCGCATCCACGATCCCGAACCACGCGGGGCTCGAACCCATGATTTAATTCTGTGAAATTTTCTAAAATCTCCCCTTCTGATAATAATGATATAATCATAATTCAATGTTATCTCCGTATGTGTATTGATTCAATGTTAACTCGATTAAATTTATAAGGGTTAAGACTTCTGATCATAACTTGGATAAATTCAACTACAATTTAATATTATTAATCAGAATATGATAATTAAGTTTGGTAATTCTCGTGGAGATTCATGAATTTCGTCATTTTATTAAGTGGAACTTTTAAATTATTGTAAAAATCTTCATCTTCAAGTTATAAATAAGCAACAATTATCATTGTATAAAAGTATTTATAAAAAGGTACTTTATGTCAATAAAGTATGTATTACGTATTGTAGAACAACTGAAGTACCATATATAACAATTCTACTGGTTTTTAGCTCCCGCAAACTACGTATGTACGAAGTTCTACATTGTTAGTGACTGACTGACACTTCCCTTAGATGATTCTAAAAGACCAAATTTATTGGAAATTTTTTTATTAAACGAGAAGCAAGGAAGATTGAATTTACATTTAAGTTAATTCAGTTATTCTAATACCAATTTAGTGATTATTAATTACGGAGTTTTATTAACTACTATTTCATGGTTACTCAATACAAAATTATAGTGAAATAATTATCACCAAGGTAAATGTATTGATAATCAAATAACTAAAATAGACTGAAAGTAAATATGAATAAAAATCATACTGAAATTGACGAAATGAAAGTCACATCTAGTTGATATATGAAACTAAGATTGCTAATTTGTAGGTATCTGTGCCAAGGTTTGACTTGATAGTTTCAAATAAATCGAGCACAAATTAATACAATGAAAGGTTATATAAATTCACTTTGATCAAAAATAAATTAACATTGACCTGTTCAGACGTATTATGATTTTAATTGTACTCTGAAGAAGTAGCTTACATTAAGTCACGAAACGTCAGAAATATAATTTCCTACTCATTGGGGTATCAAAAATAGTATATTTATTATTAAAATAAATTTTCTTTTTTATACGTCGTATTTGGGGATATAGTATTATCAACAACGTATTATATATTTATATATTGTTATTTTAAAATAGTTTATATGTAATTGTTATAAACTATTTGACGGTAAGAAAGAAAAACTGAATGAAAGAATTAAGGAAATGTTAAGGCTCAAAACAATATCAGCTAAATCTGGCGTCACTTTGTTACGGTACGTGTCAAGTGTGTTGTATCCAAAATCTTACAGCTTATATTTGGGACGGTAACTACTCAGGTTAACACGGAGCGAAATGGAAACACCGAGATTAGGTGTAAATGAAGATATATTGGATTTTCGAAAATAGTTTCCCAAAACAAGTTCAAAAGCATGCAATCCCTAAACCAAATACACTCGTTTATATTCTGATTTCACCCACACACACATATGATGATCAGTTAATAAATATCATACCAATGAAAATATAGACAGGGTAACTTTAAAACACGTACAAAGTTCACCCAGAATTATACGAAAAATATAGCTATCACACCGGGTGAATGTTCTGGTACGTTTGAGGAGATTACAAAATTACCTAATCAGCGAAAGGAACGAGGGGTCAGTGACACAACAATAAGACAAGTTTAATTATTCCGATCCGTCCCAGCCCCGCCAACTAGGAGGAGAAGACCTGGTTTAGATGAAGGGAAGGTATATTCTACAAGCATCTAGAAGCACGGACACAACAAACACACAACTCTCAAGCATATATATATACAGGATGAAAATGTCTTTGGGAGACGTCACAAATTAACATATTGAAAGAGGAAACGAACCAATGACATTTAGGGTCTTTTCAAGCGGGAAATACAACTTGAAGGTAAAGATAAGCGCTTTCGGCACGAAAATGGGGAATTCAAATTTCCAAAATAAAATGATTAAAGTAAGACATTTACCAAGTGATTTCTGAGGATTTAACATGCCCAATGTGTTCATACATGTTTTACTGAACGATATTTACATCTAACTGATACAAATATATTGACTGTGAATAATGTTTCACAAGAAAATATAAACTCAATATCATGCTAACTTAAGTGTTACAGTGAGAATAAAATTAATGTCGTGACAAGTTAAACCAAGTTAGATAAAACGTGAACTTATCAATACGGGTATCTTATCAGATGATTATTTAGGAATCATGGATAGAGTAATAAGCTAGTAATAAGTAATTAATCACCCATCGTAAACATTTCCTGATAGGATCCTATTTTTCATTTTCCATAACCTATTCACATCATTTTATCCTATTAATGAAGGGTTGTTGACTCAGAGTATTAAAAAAAACCCAACTTGTTTTGTGAACTCAAACGCAACTCTATCTACGTAGGGATGATCATCACTAAGCCTTCAAACAAAATACATGGTTTGACGTGGACTACATTATCTTACTTTTCATCCTAAGGAAAACTGTATGCCATCAGTTGTTTAGTCACTAGTTTAAAATATGTTCGGAGATATTTTGACCGGAGGAAGTGACAGATTAGAAAGTTCGAGAAAAAATGTTGAGACACGCATCAAACAACACAGTTCAACAAACTAGAGATAAATCGAAGACAGTGGATATCAACAAACTGATCGTTAATTTATCTGATAGAAATCCGAGTGCCCACGAAATTTCATTGCTTAAAAAGGATCCCAATTTCAACGTAAATAGACTATAATTATCACCTTTCAAAATTATACGAGCAATCGAACCAGCTTTGAATGTACTTCCTAGTGAAACAGCGAATGAATTTAGGAATAAAATAATGGCCACGTTATTACATCAAAAACCATATAATTCTAATATAAGTAAAAATGAATTATATGCCTTAAAACAGCTGAGAAATGACAAGACAATTATCATTACGAGAGCAGATAGGGGGAACACGACAGTTATTATGAACAACTCGAACTACGAAAGAGTCAGGGAGCATCCACAAGAGGACCCGTGTGAATTAATTAAAGAAACGAAAAGTCGAACAAAGCTCAATAAACTTAAGGCTGAAACCAGTAAAATCTTACAGTCGATAAAAATTAAACTACGAACATCATTATGGTTCATATTATATCTAAAGAGTTGTAACCCTTGTAGATTTTATGAACTTCCAAATATTCAGAAGAACAATACTCCACAAAGACCAGTGGTTTTACAAATTCACCAACATACAATCTAGCGAAATACTTAGCTAGGATACTTAAACCATATGACAAATTGATTAATCATGGAATTAAAAACATCTATTGAATTCAGGAATAATATCGATAACCTCCATATAGAAGAGGATGAAATGATAGCAAGTTTTGATGTATTTTCCTTATTTACTAATGTACCGATCAATAGAGCATTAGATAAAATATATGGCTGTTTAGATTCTGACTCAGATTTGAATTTATGATACCCGTTAGATTCATCCGAATTTATTAAGTGCTTGGAATTGTGGTTACAATTCGCGTTATTCATATTTCAAGGAAAACTTTACATACAGAAAGAAGGTGTAGCAACGGGTTCTCCAATTTCTCCGATTGTAGCAAATTTATTCATGAATTCCCTAGAAACCAGAGCGATCACAAAATGTGAATATCCAACAAAAGTCTGGTTGTGGTATGTAGATGACATTTATATTAACATTAAACGAAATGATTTTCATGGAGTTTTGCTCTCTGAGCTGGATGGTTTAGTCGTGGAGCTTTCATCGTTCTTCTGAACGACATCATCAGCATAAACTTCAGGTAGAAGTGAAGTGTTCGAATTTCTCCACATATGCTTCACAGCTTGTCCTGTAGACCTTGATAATGATTGGCTTTTGTTGACCTTAAACCTGTCATTGTTTACTTCTTTGTTTTGGTTGTTTCCCATTGATTTGATTTTGGTCCTTTACTTCTCCATAATTTTTCTGATTGGTTGATAAATTGGATCGATTTCAATGTGTTTGTTAACTGCTGATTGACCTGAGTGCCAAGTTGAACGGAGACATAATAGTAATAAGTTGAAAATAAATGTATTCAGGAAATCAACACATTCTGAAAGATACTTGAATTATTATTCAGCTTATACGTTCTGTACGAAAGTCACAGAGGTAAAAAAATTAATTAATAAGAGTATTAATCTCTTCACAGAAAAGGGAGACCAACGGGTTGGATTGAATGCAGCTTTGTCCACGCTTAGCGACAAAAATTACCCCAAAGTGTTATTAAAGAAGATTATTAGGAACGAAAGAAAAACTAAATTAGAATGTATACAGGAAGATTGGAAGTTCACCGTGGTCATGTCATACCGTAGTGAAACATCGGAAAAAATTAAGAGGATTCTAATCAAACATGATATATGAACGCATTTACGGGCTTGTGATACCATAAAATCAGATTTTATTGAGGGTTAAGGATAGATTTCCAAAGGAAGAACAACAGAATATTGCCTATGAGATCAACTGTGAGGATTGTAATACAGCGTATGTGGGAAAAACTTCAAGACAGTTAAATGTGAGGTTGAAGAAACACAATGTTTGAAAAATGTGCACAAATCCTCGGTTGATCTCAAGAAACTTGAGAATAGGTCGGTGATGGCATTACATGAGTTGGTAACAGGACACAAGATAAGTTTTGAAGGGACTAAAGTACTTCAGAAAGGTTTTAGCATATATATAGGTAATGTCTCTGCCTGTGAAGCTGGGTGATACGGGATTGAATCCGTCGGGGAGCGCCAGTTCCCTCAAGATTACAGGTACACTTTGCTGACGAGTGCCAAATAGGAAGAAACGCGCGTCCTGAATTTCACTGCTAGCCACTATCCATCATTGCTTACAAAAAGCTTGTGAATCAAGGTAATATCGAGGCATACGCACAGTATGCACATATGTCGATAACAGACTGATCAATTGCAGTCTTAAACCTCAATGGGAAGATACAAGCCAAATAATACCAAGTGTATTAATAACTCAATCTTACACATACATACACAAAAAACAAATATTCATGATCAAATATCATAATGTATAGATCATTCATAGGAGACGAAGGATAAGCAATCACTGGATGTAAAAGAAACTAGAGTTGGAGAATAATACTAATGACTGGTAGTGGAAAAGAGAAATATAAGACACAGGTGGGAAAGAGAGGCATGACAAATGACGTAGAGGATAAGAATTGACAAAATGCAAACTACGTACACAAAGATGACAGGAAACAATGGACATACGTTTTGTGTTAATTGGCACTCGTTAGTCGGTTGTACCTGTTATCTTGGGAAAACTGAAGCTCTTTGGCAGATCCGGTCTAGCGTCAACCAGCTCTACATTCAAAGACGTTATCACTGAGCTATTCAGGATTGACTAAATAGCACCAAACCTAGGTCCATGGTTTATTATTATTACTTCCAACCACCACCTTATAACTTGATCGATAGAATTGGAACAACACTGAAGAAGCATTTGACATACATGACATTGGTCACTGCCCAGTGATCAATCAATTGTAAATATGTACACCAACTAAAGAAAATGATTGAGTCTGTAAAGCACATTCAACGGTCCCTCCCCTCACTTTGCTTTCTTAATAGAAGGGAAAATATTTGAAGTTGGGAGTTTAATGAAACTCAGATAAGAAAAAAACATATACTTATACATATACACTTCATTTCATTGTCCCAATAACATTAAAAAGTATATAAACCACACAAATATTTAATAATCAGTATCAAATAACATAACTTTTATTGTTTCAGTCAGTCATCTACAAATTAGGAACAGAAACATGTATGCATCGGTCCAAATTGCAATAACTTAACATAAAAATGTGAACACCAAACTCATACAAGCAGTTAGTTCAGTGGTAGTAATAATTACTGTTCCACATCTAGTACAAAAATCACACTTCACCTTTTGCTAATAAATCCAAACTTAAGGACTATAGTAGTAAACACAAACTACAACCATTCAACACCGTGCAAAAGTCATTTAATTTGTTTGTTGTATTTTATTATTACAAAAAGAGGGTCTTTATAACAAAACATATTCATCATATGATTAATTAAGCTAATTTAATAGCAAAATAGTGTTATATATATTAAAACCTAAATTTTGTGCAATATGGTAGAACACAAAATAATTCATTTGAACAGGTTATCATTATCAACAGTGATCAATAAACTATTATTGAGTGATTGGGTAAAGAAGTTCTAATTAATAAACTAGAAAATATACGGTAGATGTCAGCGGAACACAATACGGATGACATGCAAACATGGTAATAAAACGACCAAATAGAATAATTAGTTGTGATGGGAAATTATGTTTATACAGAGCAAACAAAAAACTCATTTGGTATTACCAGAGGGACAAATAAAATCTGTGCATGATCTCAATTACAACTTGACAATTTCCATAAACCTATACTAATAATTATCATGTGTTTACTAGTGACTAACTTTGAGATGCGATTCCCGGGGTTTTTACAGGAAGCCATGACCAGTGGAATTGAACCATGTTGAGTGTGAGGCAGTGACTCACCGAAGACAATGGGAGATGGTCGCGCAATATCATGGATTGGTAGAAGTTAGATACTAACGCAGCTGGATGCCGGCTCAGTGGTCTAGAAGTTAAGTGTTCGCACACGAAACCGAAGATCCGGGGTCCGAATTCAGCGTGCAGGATCGTGGATGCGCATTGTCGAGGAGTCCAATACTGGGACAAAACGGCCGTTTAGTGCTTCCAGGTTGTCAATGGTGGTCTAACGTTGATCGGTTAATGATTTAAATTACAACTCAACAATCTCCACAACCCTATACCGATGGTTAGAAGTGCATTTGTTAATTATTCAATTTGCGAAGTGTTTTCACTTTTGAAAAAACTTCAAACAACTTCTTCACTATAAAGTCAAGTGACAGACAGTTATTTAAACATATGAATATTGGTACAAAGGGGCACCGAATACATATAAGCCACACAAATCACTTGATTTGTAGGTGTGCTGTGATACTGCACGGGTGCCCAAACTGACACAGATGGTTTTTTAAGAGGCCACACACCGAGCCTTCGACCTAATGGTCTAACCCACAAGACAGTGAAGCAATGTCAGCAGATACAGTCCCATAGTAGTCGGTGGCCAATAATTGGTTCATACGCCATTTACTTAACTAGGAACCTGGAGCCCATGTGCATCATTGGTTTGGAATCAGGGTTTTCCAACTCTCCTAGGTGGATCCGTCGTATCCAACAACCCGGTTAAAGCGCCGGACATTCTCTTTTCGTCCTCTCAACTTCGCAAACAATACCCCCGTCACGAGAAGGCAGTGAGTAGGACTTCCCTGGCAGTGGCGGTGAGAGCATTTCGAGAGAGAGATGACTCTATCCACCCTCGGTCGCACCAGGGTATTTGGAGGCTGATAGACCATACGAATTATAAAAAGAGCAGATGTGTATTATTATTATTATTATTATTATTATTATTATTATTATTATTATTATTATTATTATTATTATTTTGATCTGATTCTGATAGAATAAAACCAGAAGTCAGAAAGTTCACAATTTTTGGTTTAAAAGAATAACATTAAAAAGTGGTAGCGTATGATCACTATAGAAATTATACTGAACAAACTATTGGCTTAAATGAACATTAAGGTTGAAAAGAATTTAAGAACGTAATAATAATTGGCAGGTTTGAAGTGAAATGAATCAAATGAATTTGTCAACTGACAGTTTCATTCGAGCAAAATGTCTAATAAAGCATACTAACTAGGATTAAAAATAGATTTTTTAAAGTTATATTTGTTATAGATTGACTTCGGTGAGACTGGAACGAGTGCTTAGCCATTAAAACCGCTGTGTTGGTGTTCAATTATGCAATTTAAACTTCAATTAGTTTTGAATATAGTATGATGATTACTCAGTGTCATTGGTAAAAACCGCGTCACTCTTAACATATTTGAATGTTGCCAGTCAAAAATTGTCATGAAAACTTTAGGAAAATTTTGAGGCAAGTCACATATGAACTGACTACTATGGTTTATCAGCATGTAGTTGTTGAGTTTCATTGAAATTATGAACTGATCAATGTTGGATCACCACCGAACACCTGGAAGTGCTGGACGATCCCTTCGACCTACTATAGGATTAATTAACAATCCTCATCCACGAGCCCGCACGCGAGAATCGAGCCCAAGGTCTTCGGTCTCGTGCACCAACGCTTAACCTCTAGATCATTGAATTGGAATCCGACGATCTTAACGTCTAACTTCAATCAATTTACGACATTGCGCAATCATCTTCCACCCAATATGGTTGAACTATACTGGTCATAGCTTCCCTCTCGAAGCTAGTCACTAGTGAACACATGATAGTTATCAGTATAGGGTTGTGAAGATTGTTGGGTTTTATTAAGACGAAATGGCCGTTTAAAGATCCCCAGTTCTCAATGTCGGTCGGTTCATGATTTCAGTGTGATAGATTAGTTGAGGGAGTTTTATACAGATTAGATTACTTTTCAGACTGTATTCTAAAAAACCATCTTGAAATAAATAGGTTTTTTGACTTGGAACTTGTCTAATCATGTCAACAGAAATGAAGTATATGTGTGTATCCGCACTTCAATCTTATATTACTCCAGCGGAAATATACAAATAAAGTAAATTATTGAAAGTTCAGTTGTGTAAATCATTATTTTATTAATCTTTACTGATAAAATTTGGAAGTATAAATAGGATATGAATGATGAAAATCCCAGATATAGTGTTTGAAATGTCTTTGACTATACGCTACAATATGAAACACATCAAATTGTATTTTCTACTAATTTGAAAAAAAAATTAATAAGACAATCAGATGAAATATTGTGATTATTTGTAAACGTAAATAGATTATTCTAAATGTCTTTTTAGCTTAGTTACTTAGCACTCGTGATGCTATTCAAACAAATCCTGATAATACCTGATATATGGGATTAAATTCTTAGCACTTTTAAATTTAATGAAGTAATTCATTGACCAAGTGCAATTTCACGTAATAGGCTTTAAGTTATACATTTCAATGTCATAAATAGTGGTATTACTCAATAGAACACGAGTTAAAATTGTGATTCAGTGATTGAATGTCAATTGGTTAAACTATCAAACTGATGATACATTGAAAATAATACATAAATTTGTATCAGAAGGGGTTTTGTGGAGATTGTAGTAATTTAAACAGTTGAAATCATGAGTCAATTGAAGCTAGACCACCATGGAAAACTTGAAAGCACTGGATGTAATAGGATTTGAACTGATGAATTATGGTTTTTTTTCGTTCATACACTACAACAATATATAAAGTTTTGGAGATAAGACTGTACAATGGTGAGTATACTGATGTGTAAATTCTCTTAGGATAATAAGAGATATGAATTATTTCACTGTATGGATATTACTAAGCTTTATAACTATGAATATGAATAATAAATTTTCCATATCACAAAATATTAACCAATAGAACTGTACTTAAACAATTTATCTCACATAATACAGGTTAACTGATAAATGAAACCTGAAAATGTACACAAGTGAAATATTAATAAATTCTCTCTCTTGGGAATATAACTCGATAAACATAAAATATACAAACGAACAGTTATTATCATATAAAAATTTAGTACACTGAATCACTGGACTGTTTCTAGACTCCCAAAACTTAGATTCTTCTACTGAGAAAGAAAAACGAAATTATAAGGTGGAAACATGAGAGGAATTTTACTGTTTAAGTTAGTTCATATATAGACTAAAGAATATTTATTGATCTACAAGTGCTCTTGATTTTTTAGAAACTTAAAAAAGGTACTAACACTGGTTATGAATCCTCCAATTAATCAGAGACATTAAAGAAAAGCATGAATAGTATGGCAGGTCCTAGAAACTTTCCACACTCTAAGAACTTTCCAAGAAAAAAGCAATTTCATAGATAGCATCACGGAACGATCTCAGTTAAACGACCACTAAAAACTGGGAAGCACTGGATAGCTGTTTAGTCCTAGTATGGGACTTCTCAGTAGTGCGGATCCACAATTACGTTACTATGGATCAAACGTAGAACGTTTGGTCACATGCGTGAACGCATTGACTCTAAACCAATGGGCCGGCATCCAATGGCTTACACATTTGACGTCTACCAATTTATAGTATCGCCCGATCATCATCTTCCAATGTACTTGATTGATAACTGAGTTACATTTGACAAGACTGAAGTCTATTGGTCATGGATTTCAACTAGAACTCCGAAATTACATCCATAATCAATTAACGGTAATTATATGAATTTCCCTACAGTCTAAAAACTTTTTCAAGTTATATACAGACGTCTCTTTATATTTATTATTTTATTGAGTCTTACTATTGAAAGAGAATCACAAAGTAATAACTGATCTAGAATTTGATGACACACATTTCAACTTCGATACATCAACAAAACATTATCACTATCATTTAGTCAGTTAGTCACATGCAACATCGAACCTAGTACAGGTGTTTATCAGTCCAAGTTTGCACACAGAATTTACACAGCGAAATGAAATTATAAAGACAGATATCAGAATTCTACAACTAGTAACAGTATCGGTGGTAATAGAAAATATTAGGTATAGAATAAAGAATGAATTCGTGGGATGGAGAAGTATAAATTCTAAGTAGAGAAAAAGAAGGATCGCATTAACGTAGTTGCTACTGATTCTGAGCCATATTATACAATATTTTCAAACACTGGTTACGAGCATCGCATAGACTTAGATCAGGTAGTCTGTATCTGCCTAAACGGCTCAGTCTACAAGTTAATAACTTCATGGACTGACACTGATTCTTAATTTGGCTAATCCTAGCTTTCTTCCAGTTCATTCCTAAACCAAACAACATCTGTCGAGGTAGGGAACGGTTGATCATACAAAGTACACGTCTCAATTACCTTAGCAGATGAAGATTCACTACTTCATCAACCACTTTATCATTTGAGTTTAGACTTAGCATTAGTCTCAACATACACGACTAATGTGCTTAAAAAGGATCTACGATGAAAAACAAATACCGCATGAATATCCTCTGTTTTCGAAGGCAATGTTTAACAACCAAAAAGTAGAATAAAATTAACATAACAAATGATAACTTTGAAATTATGTATCCTAAAATAAGTTATACTGAATCCAGTGTACAACAAAACAATTTCAATACCAATAGTAACACAAAACAAATAGAGGATAAGAAAATTCGAAGTTAAAACTAAAATATTTTTAGAGAAAAAAGGAACTTTTTTGTATGTGTAAACTCATAAATTACTTATGATGCATAAAAGCTCAACGCCTGCCTCTCACAAAGAAAATCGATGTGAATGATACAAACAAGTAAGGAAGAGAATGTTACATGCTCTTGTTTTGCTGGTATGCTTGAATCATATGGTACAATTGTCCTGTAACTAATCCAATTCATTACCGATTTGTATTGATGATACGTCCCCGATTCGAATCTCGCGGGGGCAGGATCGTGTGTGGGCACTGCTGAGGAGTCCTATACTAGGATGAAACGGCCGTCCAGTGTTTCCAGGTTTTTCATGGTGGTCTAGCTTCAATTGACTCATGATTTCAACTATTGAAATTTCTAAAAATCTCCACAAAACCCCTTCTGATAATAATCATCTGCTCACTAATGACTGACTTCAAGGGGCATTTCCTGGAGTTCTAGTAAGAAGCCGTTACCAGTGGAGTTCAACCAGGTCTGGTGTGAGATATCAACTCACTGAAGACAATGGTGTACGGTGGCACAACTTCGTGGATTGGTTGAAGTTAGACATTAACACCGTTGGATGCCGGCTCAGTGATCTAATGGTTAAGCGCTTGCGCACGAGACTGATAGGTCCTGGGTTAGTCTCGCGGGGGGCGAGATCGTGGATGTGTACTGCTAAGAAGTCCCATACCAGGACGAAACGACCATCCAGTGCTCCCAGATTTTACATGGTGGTCTAGCTTTAATTGACTCATGATTCCAACTATTGAAAAATGCTTAACAAATAACTTGGAGGCGGTTCAATATATATCTAATGTATACAAAACCGATTAGCAAGTGTTTTCTACGCATTTTACACAATTGAATTGTACTAGAGATTTATTTATTGGTCCAACTCAATCGGTACATGTTAGTATACTTGACTTCGAGCTATACTTTAAGTGTAAGGGCAAGTGAGACCACTTAGTTGCCCAAACCGAAGTAGGTTCGAATCTGTAATGTCAAATGTTAAATGTCTTAACCAGTGAGCCAACCCTATATCATTGTGTAAGGAAAGTCTACCATGAATTAGTCACAATACATAGAAAAATAAGGTTTGCATGATGATGATCTTTAGTAAGACGCACTGAGGTTCTTATGTCCAACACAAGGTTCAAATCTAAGTAATGTATTATTTGTGTAGATAGGTTTTCTCTTTGAGATAACCGTCAGAGTAGTGATTGCGAGATTAATAGCTATCAGTTTCAAGTTCTCCTTAGCCTACTTCGGTTTATGATCCGGATAGTATTGAATTAGATTTCATATAGAAAAGATGGTTAAACATGAACTTGTACTTGGTTATTGGGGTTTGTGATTATGGGATAATGATTGTGAATATCAAATGATCAGCTTGTCTATAAAGGTCTGAACACAGATTAGTATTTTCTGAAACAAAGACTTAGATGTTAGATAGCATAAAAGCTTAGAGAATTTAGGTTGTCCCATTTGAATTGTGAGTATTGTGAAGTCAGTGATTTAGGTAAGCTTAAGAAAGGAAGGTAAACTAAGCATAAGTTTTTATGACTAAGGATATTAGACTCAACAATTTCGCTAGAATTTCATTAGTCCAGTTAATCAACTTTCTATGTATATTGGAAACATACATAAATAAACTATAACATAATCACTACATAGTTACCTTTATATTCAAAATTTCCTTTCCATTTGAATCAACTGAGAGCTTTATTCACAAGACCATTGGGGATTTGATTTGTCTATTGTGCGTACAAGTTTGTTCAAAAACGAATTCACTCGTGAATACAATGTCTTGGTGACAGAAGTGAAATATATAATTCATTTACACTTAAACACACACTCAAAATTTAATATGATTTACAAAACAAATAAACATACGATTTGTTTAAATTTTTTAAAAAAAAAAACATACTTCGCTAGATTCTGAACTATTTGAACGTCTTCGACTACTGGCTTGATCATGTTCTAACGCGTGTAGAACATCAAAATCTGATGATCTGACTTGAACAACATTATTTTTCGTACCATATTCATTGTCTACAGTTGGCTGTTGGGAAAATAGAAAAAGAAGATAATAAAATAAGAATCATTTGTGAGGAGGGAGAGAAACAGTGAAGATTGATAAAGTTTACAATAATCATCAAACGATGAATGATATTAACTTTTTTCTATTGAATAAGAGGAGAGAAAAACAAACAAACAAACAAATAGGTTTGTATGATTTTTATTTTCAAAAACCAACAGCCTATACGTAGTAACTAGATTATTTATTTATTTATTTCAACACATAGATATTGGTACAAGGAGGCACCAAATACATATGCGCCACACAAATCTCATTTGATATGTGTGAGGCCTGTGATACTGCCCGGGTGCCCAAACCGAAGCAGGTGGTTTTCTTAGGGGGCCGCACCCCGAGCCTTCGACCTGAGGGTCTGATCCACAAGGCAGTGGAGCATCGTAAGGAGATGCCGTCCCATGGAAGCCGGTGACCAACGATTGGTTCATACGCCATTTGTTCCCGTAGGATATTGGAGCCCATGTGCACCATTGATTTGAAATCCGGTTAAAGCGCCGGACGTTCGCTTTTCGTCCTCTCAGTTTCGTAAACAACACCCCCGCCACGAGAAGGCAGTGAGTAGGACTTCCCTGGCAGAGACTATATACGCGTGGCCATGTGAGAGCATTTCGAGAGGGAGAGCGGACTCTCCCCACTCTCGGCCGTACCAGGGCATTTGGGGGCAGTAACTAGAGGAAGTGTCAATAATTCTTTTTCCTTGTTAACAAAAATATAAAGGCTTGTCTTGCAGGTCGAAATTTGAAATTGAATTCAATAAAAGGAGTAGAATACAGATGGTTTTATTTATTTCTACCAATTTGTTTTATTATTCATCGTTTATTTACATAATACTTTGATTATCTTTGAGCATAGAAGGAAAAAAACCCTGAATAGAATTTATGTAATAAAAGGGATTAAAACGTTTGAATTTTTATTATCATTAAACAAGTGGAGTAGACGGTTTTATGTTGAAGTCACTACTTACTCAGTAAAACAATAATATTTGTTGTATTGAACTATATACTTTGAACAATCTCATATTTACAACCATCTTTTTCTTTATATTGTAATAAGAAATGATTAAGATTATATATTGTGTAATATATTCATGTAACTATATCAATGTGTTTGTAATGTCACAATCATGTGCATTCTTCAATTTCAGTTTCCTTAAACATGTGATGTTTTCTCAATTCACGTACTATTTGACAAATAAATATAAGTATTGTAGACATAGATATATTATGGTTAACTATAGAATATGGAATATATGTTTCATCTTATATGCGATTAGAATCCAATAGATTCTGCTTTAAACATCAATATGTAATTTACTGAGTTCAAAACGGATATAATGTTAATAACATTAGTAGTAAAAGCTTGAATTCAGTCAGTCAGTCAACTACAACGTAGGACCAGGCACATATGTTCATCGGTCCAGGTTGCCATACCTCATTAGCACAGCAAGATGAATACCGGATTCATAGGAGTGGTTAGGTCAAAGGTGGTAATATGTAGGAAAAAGATTGCAATGTGTAGTGTGGAGCGAGGTTTCAGTAGACCTGGGACAGTGATTTGAGCACTAGAATCGTTAGCTATGGTGACACTTGAGGGGGAAGCCGAAAAAAGAAGTTTAGAGTTTGAAGTTGATGTAGGATGAATAATAGGAATTGAAGAGGGAGGTTGATTATGAATACAGTGGTATTGATTGCTGTTAGAAGTATGAGGGCGGTTATCACTTCCCGGTTGCCCACACCATGGAAGGGTTGTTCTGGAGGTACCTGAAAAGGAAATCGGATTAGAAGTGTTCTTAGTGACCAGGGAGCGTGACCGCAGTGCCCAAGGGACAACTGCTTGAGGTCGGTCACACACGACCTTTTTATGGGCACTTTTTGTGTAAGCTCCGTACTTGTTGAGACCTTACCGCCGGAGACGGAAATCTGTGAGGTAAGGTGTGCATATTTAGGGTTGACCTTTTCTAACCCCACCTCTCCTTGTGGGAAGGCAGCATCGCTGTCATGCTGGTTGTCTGAAGGAAACACCTTGCTTCTGTCACACCTCTCTACAGTCAGCAGTACGACTTTGCCTTCTCCACAAACGCATACATATAGCTACATGGGTCTCTCCTGATCACTCTACAGAGAACTAAACCGATCATATTTGCATCACTAAAATATTCAGAAGATTCATGGAAGAGATGAGAACCAGGAGAGGAGCTGACATGGTTTCAGGTCACCATCCGGTGGTTACCAAGATGAACCTGAACCTGAAAGAGCACTGGCCAACTGAATAATCAGTATTAAATAGGTTCAATACAACCTTCCTTCAACATCCTGACAAACTCAACAACAGGTTCCAGGTTTTACAAGATCTACTCAAAGAAGAAGAAGAAGAAGAAACCACTATGCAGGACAACTGTAAAGAAACCAAAGATGCACTAACGTCAACGTGTCAGCAGGTTTTAAACTGCAAAAAGCATCGTCGTAAGAAATAGATCTCTATCGAAATCATTGACAAATTCAAGTAAGGAAGTACGATAAACAACAATTTACAACAACCGAACAAGACGGGTGAAAATCAAGACACAGATCAAGTACACAGAAGCAAACAAGTAAATGGAGAGGAGCACTAGAGACGATAAGTAGAAATACATCAAAAACTTAGCAACGACAGTGGAAAAAGCTGATGCATAAGAAACTATGGAACAACTATATGACACAACGAAGAAACCGACAGGGAAACCAGAATGACCGATCATGGACAAAGAAGGTAAGTCAATCAATCAGACTCAAGAATAGACGAACAGGTGGGTGGAACACTTTGAAGAACTATTGAATAAACTAACCTCACTGAACCCAATGGACATTGAAGCGCTACACGCAGACCTTCCTATAACTATCACTCCACCAACAATCGGAGTAATCGGCATGGCCAACCCAATCACATTTGATAACGAAGCTCTAGAAGAAGTGGAGACCTTCACGTACCTGGACAGTATCACTGATAAGCATGGAGGATCCGATGCAAATATAAAGCCAAGAATTAACAAAGCAAGGGCAACATTCCTACAACTGAAGAGCATATGTGACTCAAAACAACTAACAATCAATATCAATATCGAGAACTACTACAACCATCATCAAAACAGAGCAAGCATTTATAAACAATTGTGAGCTCGTCATCAGTGGAATCAATAATTCTGTGAGTCTCTTTAGTTGAATGCATGACAGACTCGTATTTCGAATATCATAAATTCATACAGTGATTTTACTTCATCAAAGGATGTATTATACAACAAAAAAGCATTAAAAACAAAAATATTTCGCTTACTATTCACTCACTCACTTTAGTTGGGTCATGATACCATGCCCCATCAATGAAATACTTATATTGATGAATACCAGGTTTACAATCAATAATTACGTAAACTCCTGAGTTTCTAAAAAAGAATAATACAATAAGAATAAGGGACAAAGTAATAGAAGAAAATTTAGTTATATATAGTCAGTCATACGCAACAAAGAACCTGCCGCATGTACACATCAGTTCAAGTCGTCACTCCATCATAATACAGAGGTGCAATTATCAAGAAAAATGTACCAGTTCTTGTCATTGTCAATTTATTTTCGGGCATCGAATATATCATTCTAACTCAATCATAAATTCTTTGACCTTATCAGTTTTTTACTCAGAATCAAGGTTATATATATATATATATATATATATGATTTATTTTATTATTTATTTATTTGGACATATAGATATAGGTACAAGGGGGCACCGAATACATATAAGCCACAAAAGTCACTTGGGTTATGGGTGGGCTGTGATACTGCATGGCTTCCCAGACCGACAGAGATGGTTTTTTAAGGGGTCACACACCGAGCCTTCGATCTAATGGTCTGACTCACAATACAGTCAAGCAACGTCAGGAGATACAGTCCCATAGTAGTCGGTGACAAATAATTGGTTCATACGCCATTTGCTCCACCAGGATCCTGGAGCCCATGCGCATCATTGGTTTGGAATCAGGGTTTCCCAACTCCCATAGGTGGACTCTCCGTGTCCACCTTCCCGTTGAAGCGCCAGACATTCGCTTTTCGTCCTCTGAGTTTCGTAAGCAACACTTACGCCATGAGAAGGCAGTGAGTAGGACTTCCCTGGCAGAGGCTGTATACGCGTGGCCATGTGAAAGCATTTGGAGAAAGAGAGAGGACTCTCCCCACTTTCGGCCGTACCAGGGCATTTGGTGGCACAATAATGAATATGAAAAAGTGACTTTCCCACGAAATTATACATATATAGCTTATCATAACACAAAGCATTTTATAATTATGAATGGTTAAAAATCATAACATACGTAGTTAAACTGTTAAAATGTTAAGATTAGTGTGATTGAATTATTAAAAGATTATAATGCTTCTTTTCAAAAAAATAATCCCACTAATATCACTTTCCAATGTCTATGATACTTATTAATAGTTTTTTTAGAAGAAACAACTGATAAGTATACTTAAAAAGGAAATGTCAACAAACTGACTACTTATAATATGGATGAATTGATTAATGTAAGTTGAACAGTGATTGTGCAGTAAGCATCGTTAAAGGCAAATAAAACACAGACTATACTTCTTTAAAAAAATATTCGTGTTTCAATCAAGAATTTCTGACGACATATTTATCAAGCTTATTTTGACAGGTATAGAAGTGAGTTAACAAAAATGTAGAAGTGACTAAATCAAAACATGGTATCAGTTCATGAAGTCAATGATTATCGATTTGAGCTAATGTTGGTCAGTAGAAACAATTTTGACTGGTCTTCACGCGATAACTTTCATCAGTGATTGAAGACATTAGTTAATATGAATCAGTTATAATGGGGCAGAGGCATTCACACTTTATTTTCTTTTAGATCTCGTGTACCAGTAACCCAGCAGGCATACCTTTTCATTCCACCTTTTCGAATTATATTCTCAATATTTATTCCTTCTTATCACCATTGTCATTACATTATTTCGACTACCTTACCATTTAATTTGTTACACATAACCGATTGCTTTATATTCATAATAAAATAATGAATCGAAACTCATTTATTCAGAATAGAATATATATTGGCATCATTTAACACATAATACTTACATTTCATAACCTTGACATAATCATAACCTCTATAATGTTATGATTTATAGTTATTGGAAAATTTACTACTACTACTACCATCATCATCATTATTATCATTTTGAGATTTTATATTCATTAAAGTAATAGATGATTTCAATGTATCGTAACAAATTAACAACATACGGAAATCATTGTTTAGTTAACTAGGCTAGAAAAATTATTTAAACACTAGGAGATACTTTAATTAATCTGATATTGCAAACATCACAATTCCGGTAGGAAAGAATCAAATTATCAAGCATCACTGCTGAGGAGTCCCACAATAGGACGAAACGGCCGTCCAGTGCTTCCAGGTTTTCCATAACGGTCTAGCTTCAACTCACTCATGATCTTAATCATTGAAATTACTATAATATCCACAAAACCCATCTGACATTTCAAAGTTGTCGAATTCAACTAATTATATGATGTAAAACTAAATCTTCTATTGTTCGATTAAAGCTTAACGGTATCGATCGGTCTTCATTGATTGGTTAGATTCATATAATTCGAACAAATATTTTTTTGAAGAGTCTCTTCTTCTGATACATTGATGAAATTTGCTATCATAAACTAACAGAATGATTATTCAGTGTCCTAATAATCTGACCTGATAAAATTTACTGATCATTTGTCATTTAATCGCATAATGGCTGGATTCAAACATATTTGATTGCTTAAAATAGATGGAATGTGGTTAGTAATGAAATCGAGGACGCGCATTTAGTCATATTTGGGACTTCATAGCTGGATGTACCCGAATATATACCAACTAAGATTTCAGTCAAAATATAAACAATGCGATAGTCCAAAGGATCACAAATTACATTAAAATCCAAACTCGTTGCATAAGTGAGTGGCTACCGGACTCATTAGCCAATTGGATAATGGGTTAGCTTTTGAAACTAAAGGTAATAGATTCAAGTCTTAGAGTGAACAATAATTATAGAATACAGATGCATGTGGCTGAGGAGCTCCAAATAGAATGAAACGCGCCTCCAGAATTGTACTGATAGCCACATTCTATCTATTCTATACAAACTTGTGTCACAATTGGCTATATCGAGACAATTCTCACAGGATATACATATACCAACTAAAACTGACCAAATTCCAGTCAAGTTATCAACAACGGGATAATCAGGACCATTATAAATGAACTTAAACTTGATTATGATATAAAACAGGTGTAAAATAACATTCCTTTTTATTATAATACAAGAACAAAATGTACTGAAAAGAGATATTTATTTCACAAAATAAATTACCTTTTAACCATAGGGATCCTTTTCTCCCAATTATTAAAAGTTCCACTAATATATATATCTTTACCACCACCATTCCATCGAAAAACAGTAGGAAGTTTTAAGCCAACCAACTTTCTGGATGGTAAAGTTCTTGCACGATCTCTTGAAACATTATTTAAAATGATTTGTGGTTGACTATGCTTATACATTATTTGTTCATCTGTTGAATATGATGGACCTGCACTAGATGGTCTTTCTTGAAGAAAATTGGAAATTTTCTCATCACCACTAGAAATTGTTGACGTTACCATTTTGTCAGATGGTAGCACATTGTATAACCGATTATTATCATCAAGACTATCATGAGCATCGATTATATTGATAGGTTCACGTAGACTGGCAGCTCGCATCATTGACGTAGCTTCATCAACTGAGATTGTATCTTTGTCATTAGGACTAACATTGTCGTCATTTACTGACATTTCATTATTAGGATAATCGGCTGGAGCAGAACGTGATAAATCCTAAGAGAGAAATCAGGTAATGCTAATGATACTATCGCGTATAGTTTAAATTAGACACCACAAAATAGCCAGATATATTTAATCGATTTCAACTCTTTTTTGTAAAACTGAATTAGGTCAAATTTTGAAATAAAAGTACTGGTTACTCATGGTGTATATACACGTACATATATAAGAGATTATCCAATAGACTGTAAGAAAATGTCACATCAAAAATTTATTTTTAGTGAAGTTATTCAGGTCACTTTAAAGAAATGAACAACCAAACAACTGAATAGTGATTACTGATTAACTGGAATTAAAAGGTGAATTCTTTGGTTTTGTTAATGATAAACAAAACGAAACGTACATCCGTAAATCACGGATTGGAGGGGGGTGCGGACGGACAAGTAAAGTCACTCATGAAAGCTGACTAGCTAGAACTAAAACTGAAGTGTGTAACAATGTTTGTAGAGGTAAACAAAAGAAAACAATAAAAAGTAAGATTTATTCCTAACACATAAACAATAATCCATTTAACCGAGACTATACTAGATTATACATCTATTATTATACAGAATGAGGAATTAACGAATAATTAGACGACTAGTAGTTGAACGAAGAATATTCTTTTCGATAAATTCTCTTCAGGTTCTACAATTATATATCCAAATTAATAATCCGAAAAAATGGCCAGGTTAAGGGCAAAGTACATCGTTTAGAGCATGTGAATTTAGGATTGTGATAAACAAAATACAATAAAATTGTTAATGTTGATATGACTCAGATAGAATGTTAACTTGAATCAGCTTATATGTTAACTAAAATTTTAGTTAACATATAAGCTGATTCAAGTTAACATTCTATCTGAGTCATATCAACATTAACAATTTTATTGTATTTTGTTTATCACAATCCTAAATTCACATGCTCTAAACGATGTACTTTGCCCTTAACCTGGCCATTTTTTCGGATTATTAATTTGGATATATAATTGTAGAACCTGAAGAGAATTTATCGAAAAGAATATTCTTCGTTCAACTACTAGTCTTTTAATATGACGGGAGTCTTTAAACGAATAATTAGACATTTTCTTCTTGTGGGTTGTCCAATTTATTAGCACAATTAAACGAGTTCCAGATGAACATGACCAATAACTTACTAAGTTGGCCGTGTAGTTTTTGGTGTTTAGCGTTCGGTTTCTTTGGGGAAACTTGACAGCCCAGATTTTTCTCGAGAAACGTAAGTACCATAAAGTCAAGACAGTGAAAGCATTCACTATGAGCGTAGAAGACAAACAGATTGCGATCAATTGATTATACGTGTATTTATGGTATTGCTTGTGTATGATGGAGCTATCGTGTAAGTGATGAGGTAAGGTTTAAGGCATTAGGTAGGAAAGATAAGCTGGTTGATGAAGCATTCGACTTTCGTCAATTCACGTGATTGAAATGTGCTACCGATATCTAGCCACTGCCAATGAAATGAGTAATAGAGACTAGTATGGGAGTAGGCTTGGAGAAAATGAATGGCAACCAAGCGAAGAAATAACATCGCTTCGTGAAGTTCGTGTGCGTAGATTTTAACTCTGTGTTTAGGACCGGAGAGATAGTCATAATGTTTAGCCGTAGACATTTGGTAACACGGCTTAAAATCAGTTGCAATAGCATCCGTGCATATATCTATATGAAAACATTGGTATAGAAACGGGCTAGAGCACATGAGTTATGACTGGTCGGTTAATCTCAGTATCATTAAATGCTTCACGTTTTTTTCTATTTTATTTGTCCTTTTTTAAGCTTGTGTTTCTTTATTACACGGTGGTTCCTATTACTTGCTCGCTTTTGCTTCTCTTTGCATTTTTATCGGTTTTCTCACTTCTCCGAAATGAGGTTTCCAAAATATGACATATATATGCATTTAGGCAAGAACCTAAGTAGTCTACGAGTGGCTGGATCTAAAAAGACTGATGGTATCATGAAAGAGAATCACCAAAAGAAACTAAAAACATCCGGTGCAAAGATCTAGTCCGAGGCTCTTTAGTAGCATACAAATTCGATTATCCATATAAGAATGAACTGATAAGTCTCATATCTTTATTTTTAACTATACATTAGTTGTTTGGTAGCGACTTGATGGTTAACATTGCTAGCACCATTTCTTTTATAATGCAACACAACTACGTATCATGGTTGATAAGTATTTAATCTAATTCTATACTTGTTTCGCTCAGAAATTTACATCAAAATAAACAATGAGCATGACTATATATCATAAGCCACTCATAAATAATCTAAGCATTTTGTTCCACTACAGAACATAAAATCATTCAAGCTTGTTCACCAACCTAATTGCTAACGAATATTTACACAATATAAACAAGTTATCAATCTATTGAAAGGGCAATCAAAAGTTACTCACTGTCAAACTATGAGTATTTCGTTTTTTCGGTGGAGGGATAGTAACACTGACACCAGGTGGTGTTGAGTTAGGGAGTCTGCCACAAACGTCTCCAGAAAAGCGTCTTTTATAGTGAGTCGGAGTATTCCCCATAATTGAGTGTACACAGATTTACAAATTAATTCGAAATCTACAGAAAGATTTAACAAAGGCACTTATATAATATTTAATTCACGATAACAGTAAGAAGAAGAAATACCATGTAAAACAGCAGCTTGATGGGTGATGTGAAACAGCGTCGAGAGAGGTGATTGAGACACGTTAAATACATATAATAATCGTCTATCTAAACATGTATGCTTTCTAGAGTGGGAGTAAATACGGCAAAAATACTTCAAGGCACTTAAATTAATGACACACTCAATAAATTTCCATCAGAAATATATATATATAGGGATTTCTCGACTTTATAATTCATATCTACGAAATAGCGGAAATGAATCATCGGAGAATTTAGGCTACGTAGACCAAGTCACCCTCACCGGTAAAGAATAATCTGTTGCCAAATTTCTCCTGCAGGTTAATACTTTATTGTAGTTTTTTCTGTGTGCTATATTTACTTATTAAACTTAGTTTTTCTTATTTACTTAGACACTAACATTGATACAAGGAGGCACCAAATAAACAACTCGATTTATGTGAAGGCTGGGATAATGCACGAGTGCGGTTAAGTTTAATTCTTTTATTAATTTCCCGTTCACTATGAATTCTCCCATAGTATACGATAATTAGGTGAATATCCACGTATTTACTTTGACAAGTATATTATTTAGTACAAAGATTAGTGCAACATAAATTATCACATTTCCAAAGTTAGTACATAGAACCCTTATCAGTAGCTTGAAAATAGAAACCATATGTTGTAGAGAGAAAGCCACATCACTTCAAATGATTAGCTCTTTAGGCAAATACAGGCAGCACTTGCTTTATTAAAAAGTGTGCTTTAAAATGTGTGGTCGAGTACATTCGCAAAATCCGTTTTTTAGGAACAAATCAGCCATTGGACTATTTAAACTCACGAAAATGTCTGCAACTAAACGTGTTATGTTTTAGTCTTTAAGTAGAATGATCGAATTTATGCAGAACAATGTTATTGTCAGTGTGTAATATAGTATAAAACCGAGATAATGAAGGTTAAGTAAATAAAGCACTCAACTTTTAAATATTACATTATAGGTTCGTAAATCAAGTTATCTGCTTTTGTTACAGAAGTCAGGGTTCACATACTAACTATTGAACGAAGCTTGGAGCATCTAGCGGTGAACTAGTGGTTAAAACACGACTCTCATATATTAAATTACAAATTTCTATCCCTCTAGCCTACTTTTGAGACAGAAATGGCCCATACACAGGACGTATGGTTGAAAGCTAATTACACGATAGTACATTTGGTGACCGAGTTAAAGTGTTGTAAAGGTGGAGCGTGTTCCATCCTCTGTGAGTAAAGGGATTACACCATCGAACGACAACTTAACAGTCATTCTGAAGACTAACTTTTGCTTTGAATTTTATGTCTCTTATCTATCGAAAACGATGACAATGTTGGGATGATGACCTAAAAACTACTAAAATGAAATCCGTTAGACTGAGCTAGAAGTATATATATATATATATATATATATATATATATATATATATATATATATATATATATATATATATATATATTCATACATGGAGTGAATCAATTTAAGATATATTCAAGCCTTAATTAAATCAGTCGCGTTATTCTCAGTCTATGACAACGAAGTTCGTTTGTGAGGACAAGAAATATCACTTTTACAGTGAAATAACCAGTAGTTTCTATTGCACATGTCGATAAATTAGGCTGGAATTTTATGGTCATGAGGTACACAAAATACACAGTAGAAAAGTATTTCGAATACAGAGTGAAATGCAAAGTATGTAAATGATTATAGCCCGGAACCTGGTAACTACGTCACAATTATTGATTCTGATTAATCAATAGCAATAGTCGGTAACAGGAATTTGGCATACGTTCTGAACATTTTTTAGCTGTCGCCGTCCACTTGAGTGACATAAATCAACTGTCATTATGCGCTACAATTTATGGGAAATACATATAGTATGTTCAATGGAGTAAACTGTACAAGGTGAATATTATAAATTCCAATGACAGAAGAGGGGTATAACTGATTTGGTGACCCATATTTGTGTAGCTCTATTGTCACTTATAGCAAAATCCAGCACTTATAAGAGACATGTTAAGTTTATGCTTAAATGTTTAGACAAATATATAACTATAAAACTAGTCGTTCCTAACATCATTGACATAGACTATATGATCTAAACATCGTATTCGTCGTTACAAACGCGTGTACAGCCTTCGATAGAAAAAAGAGCTAGTAGCCTAATTACATACAATACAGTAAAATTCGGAGAATAAATAATTCGTACTGTAATCAATATTGAGAATGAATACCAGTTAAAAAACAAATCTAATTGACAAAAATGAAGGACTGAACCGTTGGTAAAATGCTGAGCCTGCTTGTAGCTTATAAGCTATATCCCGTGAGAACCATTTAGTCCTATGTCAGTCAAATTAAATTTGTTTATAAGCGAAATCTGTGCGTAGTCCATCCCACGTAAAGAAAAAGAAAACCGGACCTTTTTAAGTTGTGCATTTTGTAACCAGGTATAGATAAATCTCCTAAAAGTAAAAAAACAAGCAGCACTAGAGCTTACTAAATATGAGCGCGACTACCCTACTCCCACACTGGTTGTGGATGGGATAGAAATTGAAGGAAGCGCTGGATTCTCATTGGTTAGTTGGTGACGCGCTGATTGTGATTATTTACATAGTTTTCGCAAGGAAATTGAACTACTACTCATCAGAAGCACTTGCACATTCCAAACCAAATAATATACGTTTGCAGCTAAATGTTTTAGAACAGTATGGACATGATGCCAAATTCCCTCAAGATCGATAGAATTATGTTCAACTTAGTTTTGAAAACCGTATGACATTCGAATAATAAGGCTGTGTAAAATAATTTCCGAAAGTAAGTAGTTCTATTAGCACCCGGAATTATAATTGACCTTGCTAATTTTAGTGTGCAATCGCTGGTTTAAGGTGCTGTATCCAGTGTCACCTCTAGACGACCCGGTGATCTAGTGTGGAACGCTTTTACTGCTGATGATGCGCTGGTTGGAGAATTCCAGTCAATCCCTTGTGCTCTAAGAGGATTAACAGGCGTAAGTAATTAAGATGGATAGTTTAGACGATTTGCGATCGCTAGCCAGCCTAGACTAGTCAATCTTCAATATATTGATAACCTGTCAAATATATCTTCAAACCTCCTCGCTTCTGTCTTTTGATTTCACTTAGTAGGTACGACTCAGAGTGGTAGGTATTACT
This sequence comes from Schistosoma margrebowiei, assembly GCA_944470205.2. NCBI lineage: Eukaryota > Metazoa > Platyhelminthes > Trematoda > Strigeidida > Schistosomatidae > Schistosoma > Schistosoma margrebowiei. The sequence goes on along the minus strand of OX104028.1, from coordinate 13,209,186 downwards.
GGTCAAAGCTTGTCAGACTATAATACCTGTGGCATCTTCACAGTTGAGCCCAACGTGATCTGGTACACCAAATAGCTAACTATGAGTCTTTTCCTTTTTGGGATTACATATATATCATTGATTTATTTTAATTTTTATACATTGTGATATTTTTTACCGTGTTTTTGGATATATATTTTTTCCCATCCATTCTTGTACTTGATATTTCGCCGTGACGGATCAGACACCTAAGGTGCCTAAGTCAAAAACTATGTCCCCACCTCCGCTTCAATTAATACCCTTCTGGCCAGACAACATCGAAGCCTGGTTCTGCTACACAGAAGCCGACTTCCGTGAGCACGGCGTGAACGACAAACAAGCAAGATTCCTAGCATTAGTCAAGGCACTACCGTGAGAATTCAACAGGTACGCAGCAACTAGCATGTTCACTTGTGATGTTTCGGACCCTACGAAACACTTAAGCAATCTATCCTTAAACGCGGAGGTCTAACAGGTTGACAGAGCTTAGATCAACTTCCTAATAATATGAACCTGCAACATGGTTCTGCGACAGACATGTTGCTTAGAATGAGAGAAGTAATTAGTCCAAAAAATTTCGATGATGGCCAGTTCAGACAAATTTATTTATCTAAACTTCCGCGACAAATGCAAGTTGTACTGGTCTCGATTCAAAACAGCGCCGTAGGCGAGCTGGCTGCATCTGTCGATCGAAACATTCCCGATCGTTACCCGTTGCCCACATTCACCATTTGACAGCTACCTTGAAAGGTACAACTGTCTTTTCGACAATCGACTTGGTTATAGCCTATAACTAAATTCCCATGGCCACTGACAACATTCCAAAACCATTATCATTGCTCCTTCCGGTCCTTAAGAATTTTTGCTCACGTTCTTCGGCCTAAGAAAAGCTGCCCAAACTTTCCAAAGATTCATAGATGATGATGGAGGATCTCATCTCCAGCATCTGGATCTTGTTTTCGAACGACCACAAAAGCATGGCATTTCTGTTAACGTTGAGAAATATCAAATCGGGACTGACTCCCTATATTTATTCGGACACACTGTTGATGCACAAGGCATCCGACCCCTTAGAACCAAAGTGGAGGCCATTCTAGATTATCCAGAACCGACCACTATTAAGCAATTACACACGTTTAACGGCATAGTAAGTTTCAATAGACGATTCATACCGAAATGAGCATTACTTATGAAACGTCTAACCGACTAACTTCGTAGAAATGCGAAATCTATCAATTTAGACGAAACCGCGCTAAAAGCATTCTCCACAGTTAAGGAACTTACTGCTAAAGCAACAGTGCTTGCTCATCAGGACACCGAAGCACCCATTAGTATCGCAGTAGACGCATCCGACTCAGCAATCGGAGAAATCTTACAACAATGAGTTAACAACTCCTGGCAACCCTTGGCATTTTCCTCTAGACGGTTGCTAGACATCGGATCAAGGTACAGCACATTCGGTAGGGAACTCCTAGCTATGTACTGGGCTGTACGGCATTTTCAACACTATATCGAAAGCCATGAATTCACCCTTTTCACTGACCATAACCCGCTTACCTTTTCCTGAAGCTCGTCCTCTGACAAGTACTCACCTCATGAGTCTCGACAACTAGACTACATTTCGAAGTTTACTTCAGACATCCAACACATTTCTGGAGCAAACAATGTAGTCACAGACGACTTGTCTCGCATAACTTCCTTGAACAGTTTCCAAGGAATCAACCTTCTTAATGATTCCTAATGATTCCTTTGTATTTGTTCAATGCTTGATTTCGGATCCCAAATACAGTACATTAGTCCGTGCTTATCTAGTACTTCTTGATTCAACTGCGTTATTTCTGGGATCCCTAGTCTGTACTATAATCCAAATACTTCTAATTATCATGGGACAGCAATCCTATCTCGCGGAATATAACCTAAATAAAATAACCGTAACCAGGAAGAATAACTTAAACCAATCTATCCTTAAACGCGGAGGTCTAACAGGTTGACAGAGCTTAGATCAACTTCCTAATAATATGAACCTGCAACATGGTTCTGCGACAGACATGTTGCTTAGAATGAGAGAAGTAATTAGTCCAAAAAATTTCGATGATGGCCAGTTCAGACAAATTTATTTATCTAAACTTCCGCATCTTTATTTGGAAAAATTATGACGCTTTATTTTTGAAACCAAATGTCGCGGTTGAAATATCGACGACCTTACAGGAGATGAAGCACAGTGTAATTAACTATCTCCAATTGCCGAACCAGAACTATTGAATAGACACTGCTCAAAAAATCACGAGAAGTACTCATAGGATACGAATCTCATGAATTCAACATCATCAAAGCATTCTTTAAAACAAAGAAGTAGGGAATCATGATGAATGTTATCCACTATTATTTACCCACTAATGATAAGAATAAAGATGACAAAGATAAGTTTTACAACAAACAGCAATCGATTATAGAGAAGTGTTTAGGAAAAGACCTGATCATCCTGAGTCGACACCTGAATATCCAAGTCGGAATAGACATTACAGAACAAGAAGATATCATGGGACTACATGCAGCAACTGGGAAAAAACAACAAGGATGACGAGAGGTTTACAAACTTACGTGCACTCAACAAAATGGTTATAGGTAACCCTGAATTTCCCCAAAAACACATATACAGAGCTACATGGGATTCACCTGATCACTGTGCACTAAACCTTGTACTAAATAATATACTTGTCAAAGTAAATACGTGGATATTCACCTAATTATCGTATACTATGGGAGAATTCATAGTGAACGGGAAATTAATAAAAGAATTAAACTTAACCGCACTCGTGCATTATCCCAGCCTTCACATAAATCGAGTTGTTTATTTGGTGCCTCCTTGTATCAATGTTAGTGTCTAAGTAAATAAGAAAAACTAAGTTTAATAAGTAAATATAGCACACAGAAAAAACTACAATAAAGTATTAACCTGCAGGAGAAATTTGGCAACAGATTATTCTTTACCGGTGAGGGTGACTTGGTCTACGTAGCCTAAATTCTCCGATGATTCATTTCCGCTATTTCGTAGATATGAATTATAAAGTCGAGAAATCCCTATATATATATATTTCTGATGGAAATTTATTGAGTGTGTCATTAATTTAAGTGCCTTGAAGTATTTTTGCCGTATTTACTCCCACTCTAGAAAGCATACATGTTTAGATAGACGATTATTATATGTATTTAACGTGTCTCAATCACCTCTCTCGACGCTGTTTCACATCACCCATCAAGCTGCTGTTTTACATGGTATTTCTTCTTCTTACTGTTATCGTGAATTAAATATTATATAAGTGCCTTTGTTAAATCTTTCTGTAGATTTCGAATTAATTTGTAAATCTGTGTACACTCAATTATGGGGAATACTCCGACTCACTATAAAAGACGCTTTTCTGGAGACGTTTGTGGCAGACTCCCTAACTCAACACCACCTGGTGTCAGTGTTACTATCCCTCCACCGAAAAAACGAAATACTCATAGTTTGACAGTGAGTAACTTTTGATTGCCCTTTCAATAGATTGATAACTTGTTTATATTGTGTAAATATTCGTTAGCAATTAGGTTGGTGAACAAGCTTGAATGATTTTATGTTCTGTAGTGGAACAAAATGCTTAGATTATTTATGAGTGGCTTATGATATATAGTCATGCTCATTGTTTATTTTGATGTAAATTTCTGAGCGAAACAAGTATAGAATTAGATTAAATACTTATCAACCATGATACGTAGTTGTGTTGCATTATAAAAGAAATGGTGCTAGCAATGTTAACCATCAAGTCGCTACCAAACAACTAATGTATAGTTAAAAATAAAGATATGAGACTTATCAGTTCATTCTTATATGGATAATCGAATTTGTATGCTACTAAAGAGCCTCGGACTAGATCTTTGCACCAGATGTTTTTAGTTTCTTTTGGTGATTCTCTTTCATGATACCATCAGTCTTTTTAGATCCAGCCACTCATAGACTACTTAGAACCTGGCCTTCGTAATATTGGTATGCATGCGGTGTTACTGGGACACACGACTCTTACTTTAGCTAATCCTTTGAGTATCCATGGAACTACCAATTGCGATTTATACTCTAATTCCCGTGTAAAGTCAAATTCCCTTGGCACGACTAAATCCTTCATAGTTAACGAAAGCATTGTTAACGACCCGAATACTATATGCGAACAATTCAGCAAGTGATTTTCGCAGTGCTACAAGACTGGAACTGAAAACTCCATCATTAAATTTACAATGCTAACATCCAGACATCTGTCGAAAATTGATTTCACACCCTCCCACATCAAGCAGGCCATAACTGCCCTGAAAATGTCTTATGATCGTGAACCTGACGGGATACCTACATCATTTGTGAAATATGGAAGTAGAGAAATTCCTCTATTTTGTTTGAAACTTTTCAATCTATCTATAGAATATGGGACCTATCCATCTGTATGGGAAACATCCCTAACCACCCCTAGATTCAAAACACGACCACGTAGTGATATTATTAACTATAGGCAAATTAATTTGACATCCGTGCTCTCAAGAACCATGGAAAAATCATCCACAAACAGCTACTATCATTTTTAATTTCAGCTAGTCTGATCAGCCCATCCCAACACGGGTTCATGACTAAACGCTCATGTTTCACATCGCACCTGGAGTTTTTGATCAAATTACCCAGAGAAGAGATGTTGGTCAGTCAGTGATAATTCTTTACTTCGATTTTAGTAGGGCTTTCGACAGTGTCTCACACAAACGTTTTCATTTGGCATACAGAATCCCCTCTTATCTTGGCTCAAATCTTTTTTAGAAGAACGTAGCAAAATCGTTCGCTTTGGATCTTGCTACTCTAAACCTGTGAATGTAACCGGTGGGGTTATACAAGGAAGTGTGATTGGTCCATTACTCTTTCGCCTTTTAATCAATGATGTGTGTTCCCTCTTTCAGTATGGTAAGTCTTTCCTTTATGCTGATGACCTGGAAGTAGTTTATTCATTCTGTTCTCCCACGAAAGAAAGCTATATTTCTGCGGTAATCCAAGAGGAAACAAACAAGTTGTACGAATGGACTATTTTGTGGAATATGCCACTTAATGTTGAAAAAAGTGGATTTATTCACATTGGTCGCTGTCTTAACTTAAATCTGACTGTACAGACGCATACATTCAAACCTCTTAACACTGTTCGTGACCTGGGTTTAAGATATAGCAACAGTCTGAACTTTTCTGAACACATTATATCTCAAGTATCCAAAGCTAGAGAGCTCATCGTATTGATAATGATAAACTTTAATAATATCGAATTGAGATTGTATTATACAGAAAATGTATCTTACCCATTCTTGAATATGGTATTTTAGTTTACAGTAATTGTAGACGTAATGATCTGATTAGAATTGAAGGTGTTCAAAGAAAGTTCACCAAAGCTGTTCTGGGGTATTCCGATAACAAAGACTATTACCAAAGATGTCAACAACTCAACTTAGAACCTCTTTGGATCAGACGTATCAAACTAAATCTTGTCTTTATCTACCGGGTTATTAACGGTATTCCTACTCTTCGGTATCCACCCCTTCATGCCTTATGATATCATCCCAAAATCTACGCAATAAGGAGAATATTCTAGCGATTCCTAGAACACACACAAACTTACGTCAGAATTTTTTCCTTATTCGCTACTCAACCATGCGGAACAGACTGGCAGTGAACCTCCGTTGCAGTGAAACTACAACCCGGTTCAAAAGTATCCTTGACGATTTCCTTTCCGAAAGTGGATTATGTCACCTATTGAGTATCAATGTATTCAATAATGATTTATACAAACAAGGTCCGTCATCTATTTAATTGCCTGAAAAGCAAAATGAAACTTTTAAATCTTTTCACGTCAATTTTATTTTATTTCTATTTATCTTAATATGTGAAATCTGCTTATGTTCGTGTTTATCATTATTACCGTTATTAATATCATTAATAGTTCCCCGACACATTAGGTATTCTTTTTATCTCTTCTATCCCTCTAAACATATTTAACTCCAGATTTTTCCTTGAAACCAATTTTGACTTTCATAGCATCAATCTTAATTATTATTGCACAAATATTTATACTAATATCCGGTTTCACTCTGTATACTATTACATAAATCTAAATGTATTCATCCGAGTGCTTTAAAGGATTTTTATTTAAATTTTTTTTGTCAATTGCTGGTTTCCTTCTGAGGTTGATATTCATTACACAATTATTATTCTTATCATGGATGAATTTTTTCACTAGGTGTTCACTTCTTTTCTCTCTCTTCTTCCCTTCTAAATAAATATTATTCTTAAGATTACGAAGTTTGTAATTAAGACAATAACTTGTGTTACACTTTAATTAACTCAGATTCGTTTTATCTTCACTATGCATCTTCACTATGACTCATACATGGTGATATTTCGTTATCCTTTTCACATAATTGTGACCTTCATAGCATCACTCCAAACTATAACTGCACAAACATTTATTTTAGCGTCATATCTTACTACAACGATATATTATTACTATATATTACTGTATATTATTACTAATTTAACGATACACACATAGTCGTTTATTCTTGTTCTGTGTTTATAAACACGCCTATTACACTGCCGGCGTATTTCATGTCTCCTTTATTTCTATTCCCTTATTTTCTCCATTTCCTTCGTTAAACTCAATTCTATATTCTTCTCAATTACAAAGACCCGATTTATTATTATTAATGTTCTATTATTATTACTCTAAATTTTTTTTAAATATGGCAAGTAAAATGCTAACATTATTGAAAATAGTGTATTATGGCATTTTTCGAAGAAACCCGAAATGGTTTCTTCACAACACTTATGTACCCGTAAGATGTTTGTGAATAATAATAATCTAAAGAAATTAAAGTGTGAATGCCTCTGCCCCATTATAACTTATTCATATTAACTAATGTCTTCAATCACTGATGAAAGTTATCGCGTGAAGACCAGTCAAAATTGTTTCTACTGACCAACATTAGCTCAAATCGATAATCATTGACTTCATGAACTGATACCATGTTTTGATTTAGTCACTTCTACATTTTTGTTAACTCACTTCTATACCTGTCAAAATAAGCTTGATAAATATGTCGTCAGAAATTCTTGATTGAAACACGAATATTTTTTTAAAGAAGTATAGTCTGTGTTTTATTTGCCTTTAACGATGCTTACTGCACAATCACTATTCAACTTACATTAATCAATTCATCCATATTATAAGTAGTCAGTTTGTTGACATTTCCTTTTTAAGTATACTTATCAGTTGTTTCTTCTAAAAAAACTATTAATAAGTATCATAGACATTGGAAAGTGATATTAGTGGGATTATTTTTTTGAAAAGAAGCATTATAATCTTTTAATAATTCAATCACACTAATCTTAACATTTTAACAGTTTAGCTACGTATGTTATGATTTTTGACCATTCATAATTATAAAATACTTTGTGTTATGATAAGCTATATATGTATAATTTCGTGGGAAAGTCAGTTTTTCATATTCATTATTGTGCCACCAAATGCCCTGGTACGGCCGAAAGTGGGGAGAGTCCTCTCTCTTTCTCCAAATGCTTTCACATGGCCACGCGTATACAGCCTCTGCCAAGGAAGTCCTACTCACTGCCTTCTCATGGCGTAAGTGTTTACGAAACTGAGAGGACGAAAAGCGAATGTCTGGCACTTCAACCGGGAAGGTGGACACGGAGAGTCCACCTATGGGAGTTGGGAAACCCTGATTCCAAACCAATGATGCGCATGGGCTCCAGGATCCTGGTGGAGCAAATGGCGTATGAACCAATTATTTGTCACCGACTACTATGGGACTGTATCTCCTGACGTTGCTTGACTGTATTGTGGGTCAGACCATTAGATCGAAGGCTCGGTGTGTGACCCCTCAAAAAACCCATCTGTGTCGGTTTGGGCAACCGTGCAGTATCACAGCCCACTCATAACCCAAGTGACTTTTGTGCCCCCTTGTACCTATATCTATATGTCCAAATAAATAAATAATAAAATAAATCATATATATATATATATAACCTTGATTCTGAGTAAAAAACTGATAAGGTCAAAGAATTTATGATTGAGTTAGAATGATATATTCGATGCCCGAAAATAAATTGACAGTGACAAGAACTGGTACATTTTTCTTGATAATTACACCTCTGTATTATGGTGGGGTGACAGGTTGAACTGATGTGTATATGTGGCAGGTTCTTTGTTGCGTATGACTGACTATATATAACTAAATTTTCTTCTATTATTTTGTCCCTTATTCTTATTGTATTATTCTTTTTTAGAAACTCAGGAGTTTACGTAATTATTGATTGTAAACCTGGTATTCATCAATATAAGTATTTCATTGATGGGGCATGGTATCATGACCCAACTAAAGTGAGTGAGTGAATAGTAAGCGAAATATTTTGGTTTTTAATGCTCTTTTGTTGTATAATACATCCTTTGATGAAGTAAAATCACTGCATGAATTTATGATATTCGAAATACGAGTCTGTCATGCATTCAACTAAAGAGACTCACAGAATTAGGAAGGTTGCATTGAACCTATTTATACTGATTATTCAGTTGTCCAGTGCTCTTTCAGGTTCAGGTTCATCTTGGTATCCACCGGATGATGACCTGAGGCCATGTCAGCTCCTCTCCTGGTTCTCATCTCTTCCATGAATCTTCTGAATATTTTAGTGATGCAAATATGATCGGTTTAGTTCTCTGTAGAGTGATCAGGAGAGACCCATGTAGCTATATGTATGCGTTTGTGGAGAAATACAGGGTCACCTATAACTATTTTGTTGAATGCACGTAAGTTTGCGAACCTCTCGTCATCCTCGCTGTTTTCTTTCAGTTGGTGCATATAGTCCCATGATATCTTCATTTTCGGTGTTGTCTATTCCGACTTGGTTATTCAGGTGTCCCATCAGGATTATCAGGTCTGGCATTCACTAAGTTCCGCAGCTTCGTCAACATCTGTCATACACATTGAATTAATCGAATCCTCTATATTGACTCTTGCCTTCTTGGTTTTGTTGGACAAACGTGTTTCTTCAACGATATGTCTCAAATAGCGTTTAAAAACATCAACCTTGGCCTCCTCTACGAAGATTAGTCAGTATATATCCTGAAGTTGTCACACGTATTCAGTTTTTGACAACGCTTTTACTGGTAACACCTTCTAGTATAACTCGTACCCACCAAGAGAAATCAAAAGACAGAATCAAGTAGATCAGAAGTTGTATTTGACGATTGCCAATATATCGAAATTTTCTGAACTAGTCTGGCTAGCGATTGCAGCAGATGTTGAGCATGGCGTTCCCACACGTGATCTGGTGCGGATGCATGACCGAGCACCTTCAGCTAGGTGAGTCCATTAAAACAAATCTTGTCAGCATCCAATGTCGAAAATTCACAGAGCTATTTATTTTGTGGATTTATTTACAGCCACTGATCACTCCCCCCGTAGTGGGGTATTGATGACCCTAAGTCGTGGTTAGCCAGAAGTTTAAACCCAACGAGATTCGTCGTTGGTAAACACTCTTCTGATAGCTTGCTAGGTTTAGCAGCGTCTGGCCGTCTTTCCTTACTATATGGGACTATGAAGTACAGCATATTAAAAAAAAGAAGTACAATGAAAATTTCGGCTCCTCGTAAACTTCATCGTTCTTTTTCAGCCATCCTTTAAAAGAAAGAAGAAAATGTAAGTGCATGTCGAAATATCCTCGTACGCGTGTAAAAATACAAAGATGGCGATAAAAGTGGATAATAAACTCATATACACGTAATATCGTTAAAAAAGGATTTTTATGTTTTTTTTTGAAATGGAAATAGAAATATATAGGCACATTATAATTTTTTTCAAAAAAATATTACATATGGTAAAAAGAAAAATCGAGATAATATAAAATGTAAAGTGGTGCCTTACGTGTAGTAGTCGTTTAAATGTTCTGGAAATCTTACTCTTCTTCCAGAACGTGTCGTTTTAAGTTTATTTTCAGACACATTCGGAGTATCATCGCTAGTGTTGGTTGTTGGTTGAAGAATTATGAGTGTAGGAGTCATGTTGTGTAATCGTACCGAAGGGAAATCGATTTGAATAGGATTTCCTTCTAAATACGTTGCTTTTAATCGATCGATGCTGATGCTATCGATTGTTCCGTTCTTATTGACTATATAGTACTTAGATTCATGTTGAAGAACTTTGAAAGGTCCTTCGTATGCTGATTCGAATGGTTGTCGATGCGAGTCTCGACGAACGAAAACATGTGTACTATATCGAGTTAAACGCATTGCGTTTTTAAGCCTGCTCGTGTAGGAGAGATCCGTTTTCATTGAAGGTGAAGGATCCACGAATTCTCCTGGAAGTTCAAGTGTCGTTCCATAAACGAGCTGAGCTGCAGAGTATCCAATGTCAGCTTTCGCTGCACTGTGAATACCTAGTAAGACGAGTGGAAGAGCGCCAATCCACTGTGAAACGTTTGCAGCTGATGGCGAAGCTTTTAGTTGTTGGTAAAAACGTTCTATCAAGCCGTTTGCTTGTAGGTGGTAGGCGGTCGTTCAGAAGCGAGTGATTCCTAAAAGTGTGGTCAGACGACGGAATAGTTCAGATTCGAACCGACGTCCGCGGTCTGTAGTGATAGTTGAAGGGCAGCCGAAGTTTGCTACCCATCGTTTGGCGAAGGCGCGGGTCACTGTCTTAGCAGCGATCCCCGTGATAGGTACTGCTTCTGGCCATCGAGTGAAACGGCCTACGAAGGATAAGAGATAAGAGTATCCATTTGAATCTGATAAAGGTCCTACCAAATCCAGATGAAAATGGTCGAAACGAGCATTGTGAGTTTTAAACGAGCCTAAGGGACATTTATTGTGTCTGATAACCCTAGATTTTTGGCAGCTCACACAATAGCGTGCCCACTTCCTCACGTCTCTATTAATGCCAGGCCAGCTGAACCGATCTGCTAAAAGCTTGATGGTTGCACGAACACCTGGATGCGAAAGTTTGTGCAACGTATTGAAGACGTTGGGTCGATAATGTTTCAGCATGATTGATCTAGCCCTACCTGTAGATGTGTCACACAGTAAGGTTTACTTATCTGTTCCAATTTGTTTGATGCGTAGCTTGAGGATTGTAGACGATAACTCGTGCTGAAGATTAGTGTCTTCTTTCTGAAGCTGGGCGAGTTTAAGAAGGTTGATTCCTTGGAAACTGTTCAAGGAAGTTATGCGAGACAAGTCGTCTGTGACTACATTGTTTGCTCCAGAAATGTGTTGGATGTCTGAAGTAAACTTCAAAATGTAGTCTAGTTGTCGAGACTCATGAGGTGAGTACTTGTCAGAGGACGAGCTTCAGGAAAAGGTAAGCGGGTTATGGTCAGTGAAAAGGGTGAATTCATGGCTTTCGATATAGTGTTGAAAATGCCGTACAGCCCAGTACATAGCTAGGAGTTCCCTACCGAATGTGCTGTACCTTGATCCGATGTCTAGCAACCGTCTAGAGGAAAATGCCAAGGGTTGCCAGGAGTTGTTAACTCATTGTTGTAAGATTTCTCCGATCGCTGAGTCGGATGCGTCTACTGCGATACTAATGGGTGCTTCGGTGTCCTGATGAGCAAGCACTGTTGCTTTAGCAGTAAGTTCCTTAACTGTGGAGAATGCTTTTAGCGCGGTTTCGTCTAAATTGATAGATTTCGCATTTCTACGAAGTTAGTCGGTTAGAGGTTTCATAAGTAATGCTCATTTCGGTATGAATCGTCTATTGAAACTTACTATGCCGTTAAACGTGTGTAATTGCTTAATAGTGGTCGGTTCTGGATAATCTAGAATGGCCTCCACTTTGGTTCTAAGGGGTCGGATGCCTTGTGCATCAACAGTGTGTCCGAATAAATATAGGGAGTCAGTCCCGATTTGATATTTCTCAACGTTAACAGAAATGCCATGCTTTTGTGGTCGTTCGAAAACAAGATCCAGATGCTGGAGATGAGATCCTCCATCATCATCTATGAATCTTTGGAAAGTTTGGGCAGCTTTTCTTAGGCCGAAGAACGTGAGCAAAAATTCTTAAGGACCGGAAGGAGCAATGATAATGGTTTTGGAATGTTGTCAGTGGCCATGGGAATTTAGTTATAGGCTATAACCAAGTCGATTGTCGAAAAGACAGTTGTACCTTTCAAGGTAGCTGTCAAATGGTGAATGTGGGCAACGGGTAACGATCGGGAATGGCTTTCACATTCACTCGCTGGTAGTCACCAGTTGGACGTCAATCGTTGCTCTCCTTTTTACGGACTACGTGCAACGGAGATGCATATGAGCTATTTGACGGTCGTATGATTGATAAGTCTATCATGTGGTCGAATTCGTTTTTCGCCAGCCTTAGCTTTTCGGAAGCCTGTCGGGGTGCTTTCGAGAATACAGGTGGTCCTGTAGTCGTGATGTGATGTGTAACATTGTTGGTTACACACGACAATTTCGGTCGTGTTTGTTGAATCCCAGAATACTTATCGAGTAGTGGTTCATAAAGTGGGTCTGTCGTGTGCTTAATTGTGACTGGAGATAACCTGCAATCAGAAAAAGGAGTTAAGCAAACAGATAAATTAGTGCTTTCGTCATTAGCTTCCGTTTGAGCGTATCGATGAGTAGATTTCAGTGTTGTAGCAGGTCTATACCAATGATTGGCATAGAAACATCTGCAACAACGAAAATCCAGTGTATCGGTTTGCGTAAACCCACGTTAATGTAAACGCACCTTTTACCACATGTTGTGATTGGCTTTCCGTTTGCCGCTTGTACGTCTAGAACCGATTCGTGAAGATGATCGTGAGAATTTGCTGGAAGAATGCCAACTTCTGCGCTAGTGTCGACGAGGTAGCGAACTTTCGTTATTACATCTGTGACGTATAATAGACGGCTGTTTTCGTCGGCTACGTTTGCCGTTAACGCATACCGGCTTTGAAGTTTATCCGAGTTGTTTTTTGTGTCGGTGGGTTTTGAGTTGGGAATATTTCAGGATTTTCTGCGATTTCTGGGAGACTTTCCATACTAGTTATGATACCATCATCAGTCGGGGTTATCTATCTATCGTGGTCTAGAGACAGATAGCTTATGTGAAGTGCTTCTACGTGGGGTGTGCCATCGCTTACGGTCGTTACGAAAATTAAGATAACGCGTAAGTGTATGACATAACTCTGATTCGTTTGAGGCTTTTCTTTGACTGAAAACACATATATATATATATAACTTTTAGTTAAATTTCTGAAACTGTTTGTTCGGACCAAGCTGCAACTCCAAAGAAATGGGTTCGTATGCCTACTTGTCATAAAATGTTGAGTGTAGGTGATACTAAAATTTATGGATGGCTTTTGAGCGGCAACTTGATCATCTTTGGAATATCCACCTACTTACTAGGAGTGTTATAAAGCATTTCGAAAAATAAGGATTGTGATTTACAATTGATGGTTGAGTATCGGAATCAGATTTATGGTTTTCATCACGAACTGACATCAGCTATTGAGCCTAAACGCTATTCGAACAAATGCGTGTTTGAATTGCACCTAGATTTAAGATCTGTTACCCTAAATCTGATTGATTGTTTTATAAATTATAGTCTCACATGAATGTATAATGTAATATGTATATTGTAGCTCTCATGACGTTTATTATGTATACAAGTTATCCACATTCTAGCTGCCGGAATGACTTTTAACACATAATTATGATCAATAGAAATTGGCCTCAAATTTTTCTCAGGTGAATTTTGAATATTGAGTAACTGAGGGTTATTCAGTTTGTTAGTGGCGTGGTCGAAATGGAAGCAGGTTTACTTATGAGCGCACAGACACTTACATTTCCTGACTATCCGGATATTGAGAAGGCTTATGTATCTCATCTGTCGTCATCTACTCAGTCGAAAGCTCCGGAAACACTGGTATTCTGTAATTTTTTCGCTAACTTTTCAAGAAAACGGGGTCTTTGGCACAAGAAATCCAGAAAGCTAGAGAGCATATCAAAACATCCTTGGATCGCGTAAGTGTTTCAACCAAACTGCCAGATTAAAAGTCTTGAAAATTTCTGTCTGGTTACCTAATCTCCGTATTTTGGGATTTTCCACAAAGTTGAAAGAAAAATGGTAGTTTTCTTCAAATTTTGGGGAGACATTTGTGGAAACTCCGAATTGTTATAAGATTCTGTAGAAATGTTCGGAAAAACCCTAAATTTCTTCAAAACGTTGGGTATTTTTCCCCAGACCTGTGGAAAATTTGATATTTTTGTGCCATTTCACGAATGCTTTCTATTCCAGTTTTTACAAAATTTCACTAATGTTCCCTCAAAACAAGGAGAATGGGTTTGTTACGTTATCAGACAGTTTCTTAATGTGAATAAACCGATCAAGATGTGATGTATGGTATGAAAGTAGTCACGATTATTGATTTCAGAATCTAAGGTATATTTTGTGCACTCGGTTTGGTGATCTATAGGCTATTAACGTATTTATAAAAAACTGGGACAGTCTGCTTACATCTCTGAACTACTTTGTATTGTGTATAAACATCCGGATCGATTACCAGAGGTTGGTGTTTGGCTAGCAGTGATACTCAGCCCGAGCGTTTCGTTCTATTTGTGACGCACACGTACATAAAGGGGATGGTGGATTGCGAGCCAAAACATCGATATGAGGATTCAATTAACCAATTCATCCGGGTTTATGCTTGTATTAGTCGTTTTACAGATGAGAATTTTTCGGAACTTAAAAACTAATTATTTTGAACCATTTACTACTTTCGAGCCATTTACAGGTTTAGCTTATCAGTCATTCCTAAGTATAAAAGTTTAGTCCGTGAAATGGAAATTGGGCCATTGTAACGCAATATTTACTTACCATACTATTATTCACATAATGAAATTATAAACAATATATATCTTTTGCATGGCATGACTGGTTTCTAAATCATCGTTTTTTGCTACATGTATCCACAGCGACCATAGTGATGACCGAGTAGGGTTTTTCTAGGAGACTTTAATTTACGGGCGACCTTTGGGTTTTGCTAAATTGACCTCGAGAATGTCTACCCCAACTAAGACTAAATGAGGGTTATAAGGGAGTGTCAGGAATTAGAGTTATGACTTAAGGTTGGTCAGGGTTATAATCTAGATTTATGGTTTCCATCACGAACTGACAGCCAAGATGCTGAAACTATTTAACCAAATGGATGGATGAATTTCGCGTCAAAATCCAAAATTTGTTCTTTAATACCTGTTTGCTTTGCACATAAAATATACTGTCGCTGGTTTCCCAACATAATTATCACTTATTCTAAAATGAACGTTTATTTCATCCCAAAATTCCTTCAAGCACCTGGATACATTGCTTTAAATAAATAATCTGGCTTTCTAGAAGATTTTCCCCCATTTTTTTTGGTATCTTGAACAGACCAGGGTTGACTTGATTCTGTATGTGGTACAGTCTTTATTAGAAGAAACAGATTGCGTAGCAGAAGAAATTCCTGTTGAAGTATTTCATCTCATATCATTAAGGGTATTTATATCTTATATGATTAATTGGTCATTTTAACAAGAAAAACAAGGATATTCGCTTGCTGAGAGTCAAAGAGGATCATAAATTAGTGCAAAGAATTAGGGTTAGGATTTTCATTACAAACTGGCACCAACTATGATACTAAAACGTCATTTAATCGTACGAATTTGTGAATTTCGCGTCGTAGTCCGACGTGCTACATGCAGTTTCGTTGGTTTGTCCAAAAATTAGTCTCCAATATTTCAAAATGATGTGTTGTAATTGACTCGGTTCATTTAACCGACTAATACTCATAAATCACTAATAAATCATTTGTGTTCGTTGTTGATAAAGTTTTTTGTAAATACCCATAGGTCCCTGTGGAGTAGCTTTTCGATATCACATTAAAATATGTTAGACAGAAAAACTATTGGGGTTAATGATATCAATTCTAGTTCAAATTAAGGTAATCAAAGGTTAACAAACTTACGAAAGAAGTTTTATCACACTACTCACATATGTGTTGGTTCAAAGGTTTACAGCTTTTTTGAAGCGTATTGACATTGTGACCATCGTAGTTTAATAAAGTCTGTTGGTCCACAATATTGCATTCAATTGTTCCAAGACATATTCATTTCCAGACGCACTGCCATTTATTGCCGTAGTCGAGACCCGTGTTTTCTGTATTGCACGTGAGTCAAGGATGTTTCGTGATATTATTTTGTCATTTCAAGAAGCGCTTTTTAAATCGAGATTCTGTTTTTGTCTTCAACTTCCTTAGGTTGCTGTATCCCGACCTTTCGACGTTGGACGTCTTGATGAACTTGAAAAACGTAAGTCGTTCTCTCCAGTAATAATATTTTTATACTGACTTTAATGAACAAAGACTTTATGTTAAATAGGTGACTGCTTTAATTTATTTGAATGTTCAGCTGTATGGCGACTTGAAAAATGCGTATTTCAGAATTGTGTTTTTAGTATGATAATAAGTTGTATAGTAAATAAAATCCACACTATTGATTTTGTTAAATTCTCTATTACTCGGTGGTAATTGGTAGAATAGGTTTTTTTGTGACTTATTTGTTCATTAACTTACACTTTGTCCTTTTGAATTTAGTCTATCTCGTCTTGTTCTACATAAATCGCTTTTGTCCTACTAATATTCATCCCTACTTACGAACTCTGACTATTTGGATAAGCTTTCATACAGGCTTATCATTTTGTCATCACTTCTCGCTAGGTGGCGTCCTTGTATACTGATGTTTCCTTTCATATTATAAATTCTCAGGTACTACTGATTTAATCTTTGTTTACTTCAACCAAAAACCCCAATTATACTTCTGCGGCTTTAAGAATTCCAGTGACTTGGTATATTCATTTGACCTAATTCTTTGATCAGTCTGTTTTTCTTAATTTACGCTAGAGCTAGGCATTGTTATGCGCCTAGTAAACAGTGCCTTGTAGTGTTTAGCACATAACTAAATCACTCATAATAACCTCAGTTCAGAGGAAATGACTGTTCCATTATAAGCTATTCTATTTCCGAACATCCTAAGACTCCAATGAATGGCTGGAAGCTAGTGATAGGATCTTAATTAAGTGAAAAAACAATAGATTTCTGAAATTTTACTTCTGGGAACATAGTGACGATCATTTTAAGAAATTAAAATATGAAATCGGTTAAATTTAACAAGTAACAACTTTGAACATTGATACACGAACTTTGGATCCCATAATGAAATATCAATATTAGACAAAAAATCACCATCACCTGCATGTAGAAATATGGTTTTAAAAATGCCTGTTTCTTTTGAAGCCCACGTTCAGGCTTCGATATGCATTGGTGGATACAAATGAATCCGCGTCCTCCTTGGACGCAATGATATTAGCACAGAGGGTTAGCGCACTCTTCATTTCTAAAGAATTAGTGGTGTCACTTGTTAACCTATTCGTCATTATTTCGTTTCTCGTTATCACAACCGTCGAGGTTTTCCTGTTTCATTTTTAAAATATTGTGTTTAATTTTAATGATAATAACAATCACACTTTTCATATAGTTGTTACGAGTCTTGTTAGTCGCATATCAGATCTGGAATCACGCATAAGCACTATGAAGTTGAGTAACGATCCTCATGATGTAGTTGGAGAAAAATCAGATTCAGAGCCTGATCTTTTTGGTTCAGACAGCGAGGTATGTAACTAAAGTTTTCCAAACTCCTTCAGGAGGATAAAGAAGCTGAGCGTATCAGGAGTGAGAGAGAAGCCGAATACCTTGCAAAAAAAGCTCTAAGTAAGTTTTGATTTTAAAATCCGCCCATTTAGACACATAAAGCTGGCTAAGTTTTTTTCATTCACACTGCTTCAGTAGTTAAGGTGTTAAACTTACTGCCATTTAGTCTGTACTTAGCTCCTACTTTACTTTGAATGTGACTTGAAGTTAGGTATACGAAACGTATTTGGTATGTAAGTCAGTTGAAAGTTAAAAAATATTGACACATTACTTATGATTATTCATGCGACCATTCATACGCTTACCTTATTAGCTGTACAAATTCATTAAGTTATGTCGGTTTATACAATAGGCAATTGTAGTGTTGTTTTAACACAATTAAGATAAAATGAGGGTATTTATGCTTCTTTGATCAATAGATACTATAGCAGTAATGCAAAATAATATGGTTTATGTTCCGTATTTAAACTATTTTAAAGACCGATTCCGGTGTGGTCCCAAAGTAGTCGTTCGTTATTTTAAGCTCCTTCATATTATGCCGATGTATTTACGTAAAGTGATCTGTATTTGTATGAAGTCTTACACTGGCTTATCCCTACTAATCTCGACAGAGAATTGGCGATAGTTCGCGCGTTTTCCATTTTATTCACTGATTACATTTTATGATTGCATTTCAAAAGACCCTAAGCTATTCACATTAATATCGATTAGATGAGTTAACGCTATTGTTTAATCAAATAACTATGGGTCTAATAAAGCTGGTACAACTTCATTTAGGTAGGTAAAAACGTTCTCAAGACGTGGTCTAGTCACCCCGGTAAACTTTACGTTTCACTAAATAGTGTAAGCTGTTTGAGTGGCACTTCCTAGTTGATTATAACAAAGCTTGTTCCATAATATGTGTAAAGCTTAAAAACATCGCAAAGCAATTATCTGCGAATTGTAGATTACTCAATTCCAACCCAAATTTTTTACATGATAGCTATTAAACTTTCGTGATAAGACTCAGAATTTACATATATTCCATGATGGCATAATACCAACGTAATAGTATTGGATCTACAACACTTGTATGGTTTATTGTATTTGTTACTAATTCATGTTTGCACCAGTGTTCGTTGTGCATTTACTCATCAGAGTAGAGAAAATTGTAAGTTTAATTTTCCTCTCGTTAAGTAAGATTGTGTGAAATTGTGACTGAATTCAATTGATTACGTGTAATTACACTGCTACTAATATGAACTGATAGTAAAGAAACTTTCCGAGACCTGTAAAATGACATATCAATCATTAATCAACTTGTATTTATTTATATTTTTCTTCACTTGCATGGAGTTTGTTAATTATTATTTATTAAGTGTTTGTATATACATCAACTTAATTTATTTAGAGCCTGTTGTGGCAGCAAAGTCAAGTATCACCCTCGATGTGAAACCATGGGATGATGAAGTAGATATGGAAGAACTTACCTCTTTGGTGAAAGGTATTAAAGTAGATGGCCTTTTATGGGGTGCTTCCAAATTGGTGCCCATCGCTTTTGGCATAAAGAAGCTCCAAATCTGTTGTGTCGTTGAAGATGACAAGGTTAGTTTATACTACGAATCACTGAGACTATTATGTGTAGGTAATCTTTTGCATTACTATTTTGTCCAACACTAAAATTACAATTCTTTTTACAAGTAAGCGTTTTCACTACTTGTCGATTTGACATCTAAGCCCAGTTTGGTCACAAAGTCAAATAACATTAGGTGGTAAAGCTAACCAGATCTAATATCTGTGTAATAAATTCTTACTTCTGTTTGCTTTCAGGTTGGAACTGACTTCCTTGAAGAATCTATAAAGGAATTTTCGAAACATGTTCAATCTGTAGATATTGTATCATTTAACAAGTTGTAATGAAAAACAGGAATTGTAATATATAATGGACCGAATCAGTAAACGTCCGTCTTTCAATCTCCTTGTTCTAAAATTGGGATAATTTACTACTAATCTTATTCGTAATGTGTTGCACAGCGCCTTGCCTCCACAACGCATACTGAAAAACTGTTGTATACAGTCGAGAAACGATTAACGCGAAAGAAACTAAGCGTCTCTCCTCGCAGCAAACCCAGTATGTATAATAGCGCAATTAGACAGGTTAAGTTTTTTAAACGAAGCGACCAGTCTAGCTTTTTGGACGGATGTTTATTTCGTCAGCGCGTGAGTGAGTGGACCTGAACTGAGTTCTTTTTTTGCAAATGTTTAGCTTAATATACAATACAATACCAAAAATACTTATCAGCCTAGTTATTTTTAATAAGTACTCCATTAACTGATTACGATCCGCTTCAAAGAAATATCTGTACTTTTTTATGAAGATAAGATAGTGATTTTAGGTAAATTTTCCCTGATGTATCTCTCCGAGGAAACTTATCTGTCAATTTCCAGCCGATTTAAAATACCCTGTAATATTGCTTAACCTTAATAAGGTTTGATAATATATGTAAAGTACAGTGTTGAGTAATTATTGATCAAAATGCTCTAAAATGACAGTGGATTGTTGTAGGATACTAGTAGAATCAGTGAATGGAAAAAAAACAATCTATGGATATATTACATCTTCAATGTTCAGTTTACCTAATTAATTGATCATATTCTATATAGGTGTTATCGATATTATTATTGAATTCAATAGATATTTTTAATTCCATGATTAATCAATTTGCCATATGGTTTAAGTATCCTAGTTAAGTATTTCGCTAGATTGTATGTTGGTGAATTTGTAAAATCAACCATTGGTCTTTGTGATGTCGTTTAGAAGGACGATGAAAGCTCCACGACTAAACTATCGAGCTCAGAGAACAAAACATAATTAAAATCTGTTACAGTACTATACTGGCTCACTTGATTCAACCTTCTATGACAATTTCAATAGGAACTCTTTAATAGCATAGTTAATGATAATCAAGTAAATAAAAGTAAACCAGTGCGTTTTCTATGCCAAAAGATATAAATGACATCTTGTAAGATAATAAATATATTGTAAGTTTTCTTTTGAGCATGCAAAATCAAAACAAAAAAAGCAAATAGTAAAATAATAAAATTATCACGATCGGCCATCTCTGTAAGAGTTGTATACACATATAAGTAGCCGGTTTCTTCTGTTGTGTGTATATGTATCATACATGCCTGTATTCACAAATATTATTATGATGGCGGTTTAATTTGGGCCTCTAAATATATATAACTGAGCGAATAAACTGGAAAAAACAAAACGAATGTAGAATGCATGTATAATATACTTAGCAGTAGTTTAAAATAAAAATGAGCAAATCGGAAACCTACAATTCATACATTACCAAAATAAGAAATGGATAGTAATGTGAAGCGATAAGTTGCCAACACCATTTGAAGACGCTAGCAGCACATTCTATTACTGAGACGGCTCTTTTTCGCAACGGATAGTCCATAGTAAATAACAAACCAGGTCCTAGTGAAAATCATCGATCTTATACAAAGATAATTTCTAACTGTATTAATAGTCCGTTTGGTATGTAGTCCGATGAATTGTGCTAAGCATTGATCTACTGAGTCTATATATTAAAAAAAGATTTGATGCATCACACTCGAAATCTCTCTTGGTAAATTCTGTAGAATATTGCCGGACGAATAAGTAAGAGATTCGGGTCGAAAACAGTTATGAAGTGGATTTGATGTTAAATTTATGTAACAGAGTGTACATCATATGAAACAAATAAAGATTAGGAATACAGGTTGGAAGCTGCTTACTAACGACATATAAAATTTAAGTCGTCGCCACAGTCTTGTTTGTTGAGCTAGTGCAGATACATTGTAGAGCTGAATGCTTATTCTGCACGTAAAGATCACAATTATTGCGATGATTGCTTATATCATATCCGCATAGCGCCGGATATCTCAAGTATTACAGTGATCACCCTTTGATCCGTATGGAATTTTACTTATGGCCTTCTGTCTAACTCAACTCAAACTTACAATGATTCATTGGTACTGTCATTCAAAGTTCATCTTGTGTATATCCATATACTGAACATCTACTGGTATCCAATGCAACAGCTGATGACCATCCTCAACATGAGACATTTCTTCATTCTTTTGTTACTGGTCGTATAACTTGGGCTGTACGCTTGAATTATATTCCAAATGGCTTCGTTTTTCGAAAACTGAATTTTCGTACACTACCAGTATAGTATGCAATCGCTTACAACTGATTGTGCACTATGTACTGACCGACATCACGTTAATCTGGTTTTTTAGTGCTGACCAAATTGCAATGTGGCCACTGATTTGGGTGACTCGGTAACATATGCGCTATGTTGGGATATTAGATAGTTGACTAATCAATTTTAAATATCTCAGTGTTAATGTCACAGACTGGAACCTGGGAGTGTGGGTTAGAATACCACGGGAAGCGTTAGTTCCCTCTAGAATGTAGTTAATATCTTGCTGATAAGTCCCAACTAGTAAGAAACCCAGATCCATGGTTCCCTCCCGACTACCCCCAATCACATAACATAAAACAACTTAAAATTTTGAACAAACTATCTAATTCAAACTTACATCGTCAGCTCCAAAGACAGCTCGGCCATCTCGAGTGCGCTCTTGTGCTTTGAATGTTTCAAAAACAGTGGATAATCGGATCAATAACAAAATGTAATCATCAAATAAAATTTGACCTTTTTCATTTGCATATCGACAAGCAATAGCCTTGAAAATCATATTACTGACATGAAAACCTAATGGGGAGAAAAGATTTTCATATACGATCATAACCGTATTACTGAAAAATTTGGTAGTTTTGTGATATTTAAAATATAGGAATTAGAAGATTACTTGGTAAGTAGAAGAAATAGCTTGTATCAACTAAATTAACTGTCAACGTTTCATACTGTAAATCCATATTTTCATGAACTAACCGATTAATTTTTGTCAAACTCCTGGACTGTTTTGGTTCTGTACAATGCTTTAAACTTGTTAAATTTTTTTCAGTAGAATGAACACGCGATTAAGATTAATAGACAGGATGATAACTATCGCGTGTGACGGCATAATAGGAATTAAATTGCATTACTACTAGGCCCAAAGAGTATATAAGATTACTCACTCACTCACTGAATGATTATGAAATGTATTATTGTCTAATAGCAACAATACGATGCCGGACTATATGGCACTACAAGGATCATGTTCGGTGCATTCACGTTAGAAATAAAAAGGCGAGGTGATTGTATTATAAGTTTGATACATAAGTAGGTAATAACTAACTAACTAATTGTAATGGTCGAAAATACAAATACAGTACTGTACACACGATCTGTATAGAATATCTAGAGTACACTATTGATCAAGACAATTCCTCCAAAAAAATTTGAACGAAACACATAGCTGGATAAATATTGCAACCAAGGATTAGAAATGCTTGGTAAAAGATCGATTAATCCCAGTGATTATTCGTCATTACTATTTCAAATCGCCCGTCCACGATTACCACTGCATAATTATGTACAGTTGGCTTTTTTGTCTCGATTATTGTATGGTTACGGCTGGTACTTTGCAGCTCACATGTTTGAGACTAAACATAGAAAATAAAGTACACATACACATTAATGTCATTCCTTTAAGTCAGGAGTTATGATTTAATTGTACTTTGAAAATCCCGAGTGGTTTATATATCTTTGACTTTTAGTGTAAATTGACATACTTTGATGTTTTTTGGTGGAATTTTCGACCCCATGATAAAGTGGAAGTTCCCAATTGTTCAAATTCTTCACTTCAGATCGTCTTAGAATCCAATCCTGATTTTTAGAGGTTTTCATCTCTAAGAATGGATTTAAAATTACATCGCCTTGTTGGAAACTGGATATTTGAATGGGTTTGTTTCTCACAGAGTCAACAATGTATATCATCCGACTACATTACTCCATAGTTCATGTTAGGCTTTTAATCTTTGTCATGTATTACTTTCTTCTATTATGAATTATGTATATGAGAAATTTCGTTTACGTGGTAGCAAATAGTATTTCCCCACATGTGAAGTAGTGGCTTAACAGTTAAAACATTAAGTGCCAGGTTCGAAGCCGGTTTAATCTACTTCGCTTTAAGCAACCGAGGGTTCACACTTAATCTGATTCGAGGTCAATTATACGAATATGTACCTGGCAAATGAGATAAAAGGACTTCCTTCACTCACCGATGGTCCTCATTACATTTCTTAGTTCGAAAGCTTCTAAGCTACCCGTATGACCTTCATCGAATTTTTTGAAAATAGTCTGAAATAATAAATTGTTGAGTTTAGAAATGCAAATAAAAATTAAGAAACATTATCAGTTTCATGCATAAGTCTAATCTTAAGGAAGGAATATATTAGGTTTGAGAAAAAGAGATTCACTACAAGTCTACTTCCAAATTAAAAATTCAAACAAGATTCTTTGGTATCATTAAAAACCAAGTCGGCTTTCTCTATTCGGATTCAAAATAAACATGTTTATCTTTTATATTATGCATTCTAGTTTAGTCTTCGCGTTCAAACCACAATTAAAGACTTCAGCAAGTATAATGGTAGATACTACCTAGATATCTCTATACAGTGGAAATTCAGTTATTGAAGTAATTGAGAGAGTAGTGTTGCATAATAGTAGAGAGGACCAGATGTGTCTATCTACTCAGGGACGTTAATATTTTAATCGTTCAAAGTAGTACTGTGTTTGGAAGTGTCATTCATTTCACTGGTGAACCTCACCATGGACAATTGACATATGATTGGAATTATCCAGATGATATTAACTTCTGTTTAGTACGTGTGTTTCCAAATACTGTTCCTAGGATGGGAACATTGCAAAGATCAAGCCACAGTGACAGTTGTTTGTTGTGATACAAGAACAAAGATATTATGTGAATGTGTTTGGATTTGAAAAGGGAGCTCAGTTGTATGGGTATACGTATTAATGACGAAACCAAAAATGAATTTATTACAAGGATAATATGAGAATCCTCATTTCTTCACTCTACTCGTCTTGTTCTAGATCATACAGTTATTATAGGAATAAAATATGATTATTCCCTATAATTAACTAGGTTAGAATAGAATTACACGAATGAATCAATTCAAAATTCCTAAAACACTAACACTATTCTTGACGGTGGTCGTCATTCACGTTAAAATGGAGTAGTTGATACAGGCGAAAATATTATATCAAATTATACTTTTCTTTTAGAAAAGTACTATGAGGCATGGTAAATTTTTAAAACAATTCATAAGATGAAAGTACCTTCCAAATGCGTAGTTCCATCCATAGCTTTTTGAATTCATCAAAGCCCAAACCACCGCTTAAATCAGCCTATTTATCATTACATGTTATTATGGAACATGGTTAAGGATAATATAAACAATTTAATTAGTCATAGGATCAAAATGTACGTTCATTTTATAACTAATACAAAGCCAATGATAATCCAATAAAAAATTAGATCCAATCTATTTAGCTGGATTACAGTCCTGAGCAATGTAGAACTTGGCACATATGCATCGATTCAGAATGTTACATCATATCAGCACAACAGGATTAACAAAATCAAATGCCAAAATTGGAGAAGTAATATAAACTGGTTTGCCTTAATTAATGAAGTGTAGAACCGAATTCTAAGGCTATCATTATCCACAAATCACACACTAGAAGTAGTTACAAATAAATAGAGTAAGAATGGTGTCGGGTAACAGGAATTTAAAGCAATAATATCAGAGGGTAGATGGGGAATGTAAGTCAGACTAGTGAAGCATGAGGAGTAGTATCCAATAGTCTACAAACGGAGAAAATATGATTTTCGTGGTGGGATGTGGTCAGAATTGACCATGTGTTCATGGATTAAAGTATTGATCGATTTGCATTCTCCTTCACATAGCCACACAGAGTACCATTCAGATATTTGCTTACCAAGAGCACTCTTAATCCTTGAATACATGATCAGCTCTGGTCACATTCCAACCGGAGAATCATTGTTGTAAATGATATGCAAAGTAAGAAAAACTGACATAAAAAAGGTTTGGATAAAAAATTGTTGTACAGTTGAGGATATAGAAATGCACCATTTCAAATCCGACCTCTGTGTAAAAAAAGTCATGTTCGTTGCTTTATTATTCCATGGTTCCAGCACGCCTCGGAATTTCACAAATCGTAAGTGCTAATTATCATTTTACTCTTAATATTCTTTTTTTTTAAAGGTAGACGGTTATTGTTTGCTGTTATTGTATAAATTATCACTTCTTGTTACTTTCAAAACAATGACATTAGTTCTTGATTACTTTGATAAATAATGCAGCACTCAGTTTATTCAATACTTAGGAACTTTCAATGACACTTTGCCTTCAATAAATTAGTATATTCAAAACTTGGAATTTCTTGGTGATCTTGATTAGATTATACGATACCACTTCATTTTCATTGACTTTCACACCCGATACTTGAATTAAAGTTTGACTATCTTCAATGATTTTATAACACAGGGTGTTACTATATACAATATATATATATATATGAATACAATTATACAGCTTTAGACAATGATGTTGTCGAGAAGAAAACATTTACGCTGAAACGTTTTCATTCTTTTTAAAAATGAAACCGGTTGCCAAATGTCTCAAATTATTTGAAAAGAATGATAAATGAAATGAGTGAAAAGGATTAAATTATCAGTTTAATGGTATAGACATTAATTTTAACAATTGACATAACATTTCGGATAGTACCTTGAGTTGTATTTCGAATCAACATTTAACTTATCATTCAAGTCAAGTAAAATGTGGTCAGTTCTAAGGGAGAAAGAACACTCAGATCATTGCTACCAAATTTATCTGAATATGTTATTGTAAATAACATAAAAAAGCAATTGAATTTATCTACGTGTAAGAAGAAAGTATATCAAAAAGAATGTTTTTCGGAATCTAACTCATGTCATGATAGCATTTCCATACACTGCTAAGCTGTGTTTAAAAAAAACGATGAAGTGACTAGCTGTGTAATGCTTTTAGGCCTTTCTTTCAGTTATTCATCCAGTTAACTTCGCTTTCTGATTGTGAAAATTGCTGATTTTATTAGTTTGCATAACACATTGATAATCATTAGGAACGTGAATACACTGAGTAGCTGTTTCATTCTGATAATGCGGTCCTTCAGTAGTGTACATCTACAACCTTAACGGAGACCGAATCCAGAAACTTTAAGTTTCATGGAGAGCACATTTACTGGTCGCACAACCACCTATTATCAAAGGTTATTATTACTAATCTCCAACATTTATTGAAAAACTGCTAGTCTAAAATTGAATTTCCATAGACAGAATTAAAAACAAAAGGATACATCCATTAAGGCCATCATACTTCTAGCAGTTTCTCGACTAAATCCATCGAATGGAAAATCTAAATGAGAAAAAAAAATCAACAGAAATAAATTAAAGAAAATTAAGTCAACTAAACTATTCATTTTTAATGTATACTATAACCAACAATAAAAGATGATCTTTGTCCATCAATTTGTTTTTTTTTCTTGCAACGTATTATCTGATGTAGTTGATACTATTGAAGAGATCCAAAGAATTTCTTGGAAAAGTTCAGAGGCTCTGAAAACGCTAGGAAACATTACATCCATTCAGAGTTGAACAGAAGCTTCTCAAAACCATATAGAAAGGGAAGGAGTCGCGTTCCACGTTTCTGATTGAATGGTTACCTAACCTGCTACTATATTTAGTATGGTTTCAGGAACTTCCAAGAATCTAAGGCCATTTGAAATACTATAAATACCCTCAATTTTCTGTACATGAACAAACGTTGGAGTAAAACGTTATTTTCAAACTTCGCGCCTTTTCCTCTTATGTTCAAGTTGCCATGTAGATCTAGCTTGAGGTTATCAAAAGAGCTTAGGAAACCGATTCAAGAGTTGGATCAGAAGACTGATTAGATACACGATACGGCAATAGAGTTTATTGACATTTTTAAATTGATAAATGAATAATAAGCTTGGTTTAAAATTTCATCTTTTAATGATTAGCCGCTACTCAATAATTTTCAGTTATTTTTTAAGATAGTCAATCCCCTTAGGATTTACATATCAATATAAAACTGATAAAACCATTTGCTATTCATGATATTTTGAGATAAAACAATTTTCACAGTAAATGTATCTACTAGATAGATAAAAAGTTTAGTGTTACCTTTTTGAAGCTAATCGGAAGAAAATTCTGAAATAGTCTTTTTCGACTGAATGCATTTATTTGAAATAGTGTCCCATAGTGCTGTAATTACAGTCACTATATTAAGTTATTTAGACTTCGGCTCATATGTGTTTTGATATATATATATATATATATATATATATATATATATATATATATATATATATATAGTATTGTGAATGAGTTGTACAACATTTATTCCCCACTCGTAAATTGTGTCAATACAGTTGGTATCATCTACATAAGTTGTTCGTCTGAAGTCACCTGAAACACCTTCAGTGTTTGCAATGTCTCATCCAGAACTTTCAACTAATGTTCTATTTGTTTTATGTAAGTGGTGTATATTAGAAAATAATTATTATGAAAGGTTTCATTACAAACCTTAAGTTTCATAAGTAATTTTTTTCATTATATTGAGTTATGCTATACTGATAGTTGACAACAGACAGTTATGGATAATTCCAGACATTTGAAATAGTTTGTAAAAATTAAACTCACTTACGCAGCACTTATTCACTAAATGGATGAAACAATTATCTGAAAACACTAGGTGCAACACGTTGTATATTGAAAATACTGCAGATATCCTTCGTCATATTATTCTGAATAACTCAGATATGTTTCTGATCGCATGAATATATATATATTGTATAATTATTAAGTAAGAAAGAAAGATTAGTTCAGCGAAGAGTTCTCTTTTCGGCGAATTCATTTTCAAAGTTGTACAATCGCAAATATATATACTTACTTTTACAGGGTGATAATAATACTGATAATAAACTTATGTTATACATGGTGACAGTGAGGTTAAATAAACAAAGGAGAATAATATTCTCCAGACGACCACTGTTCACCAATAATCTGAAAGATAAATTATCGCATCTGACCAACTCAATGTGCATTTACCAATTTACCTGCTCTTGTAGAGCTAGGTATATAGGTCGTTCGATGCGTACTTTATCCGAAAGAATTCAAGAACATTGTCCGGCGTGGCTACGAAGAGGAGGCAGCGGCTCAATAAGAAGTTCTATAATCGAACACCTTGTGAACACAGGTCACTCAATCAAGACAGACTCTGCGTTCAAAGTCATCTACAAGGTAAGTAGAAGCCTTCCTAAGACAACTAGACTGCATCTTCTTTGCATTGCCGAGGCAATAGCCATACATTTTGAAGAACCAGAATTATGTGTACAAAAGAGACTGGTACAACCTCTTCTTTTACCATGGTCTTAATGTATTAAAATTTTTTTCTCTTTCTCATTACTCTTGTTCTTTTACAGCCACCTGCTTCACCTTCCATCTTCCCTTCAAATCTTGTACCCCCAACCGGTTTGTTTTTATTTCCACGATCATTCCGATTACATTTCATCTCTGTTTCAACATTTTGTTATTTTATCATGCTGAGCTACCTTTACCCGATGAATATCTAAGCCATTAACTATCAAACTTTCCTTGTTTTAAAAATTTTTTATAATACCTTTGTTTATTTAACCTCACTGTCACCATGTTTAACATAAGTTTATTATCAGTATTATTATCACCCTGTAAAAGTAAGTATATATATTTGCGATTGTACAACTTTGAAAATGAATTCGCCGAAAAGAGAACTCTTCGCTGAACTAATCTTTCTTTCTTATTTAATGTCATAATGGGTGTATTCCGTTTACTAATTATTAAGTAACTAGGTTACTATATGTATATTCCTTTTATTATGAGTTTCAGGTTAACCCATTAACTAATCCTTTGTCAGTTTATTATTCACAGTAACTTCCCTGATCACAACCACTTTTTGGCTTGATCATGTATAATTATTTCGTATTTTATGGTCTGGTATGTCAGTACATAAACTCAATATGTTTAAAATATAATATTCGTGTTGTTTAAATTGATTACTGTGTTCTGTAGGGAGAGAAGCTACCGAATCTAGAATCAATAAGAGCTTATCTTTGACACAGTTATCGGTGATGAGACGGATTTCGATTGTTGTTTCTGTCGAGTGATATTGGTGAGTAGCCATCACAATATTCACATACAGTTACAACTAGTTATATGTCATACGTATATATAGAGTGAGATTTAACAATAATACACACTGGATACGAACGAGAAAGGATTGCAATGGATGTGAAATAATTGTTCAAATTCTATAGGTCAACTCTATAATATTATGATTCAAATACAAGTTTCTTGATTTCCAAAATGTAAGAAAATAATATGTTAGCTCCTAGACACTAACTACTATATTCGAATAAGTAACCAGTTTTGTTTTATTTATGGTTCTATTGTTAACATAAACTTCCAAAATCTGAATGATTATTTGATAAGCGTCTCAAGTAATTGTTAATAGTAAGTATAAATATCAACAGGTCATATCTCAGAAACTTTAGTATATATAGCATATATATGAATAATAAGAGATTTTTAATACATAAACTAACTCTACTGGAGATTACCTTTTGTAAATGCTTCATTTAATATATCTTGTAATTGAGTATATGTGATTGCGCCAGTCGGACCAGCTATTTTATTGAAGACAACTTGTAATTTCTCTATTAAATTATCATCAGCTGTTCTAATGGGGTGATCAGGCTATCAATATATAATAAAAAACAAAACAGAAGAAAACAGATGTAAATACCAACAAATCGAACACAAAGAAATAATATGAACAAATCTAGTATTAAACTAGAAATTGATTAAATAGCAAGACTAATCTTTACAACAAGAAAAAAATCCAATTACATTCAAACGTTCTTAAATGCCATATAGATGTAAGTGAAAGTAGACAGAGATACAACTTGATAGTTACTTGGGGGTTAATAGCTAAGAACCGATTGTGCTTTATACAGTTAGTCATGTGCAATATAGTGCTTAGTATATATATGAATCGTTTCAAGTTGTCAAAGCATTACAGCAAAGCGAAATGAAATTATCAAGACAAATGTCGAAGTAGAAGTAGTAACAGTATCAGTAACGGCAGTAGAAAAAAAAATCATAAATAATATGAATTGAGAAGAAAGAACAAATTCGTAGAATAAGAGAGTATAAAATCATTTTGAACCCCGGGACATAAAGGAAAGAAGTGAGTGAATACATCTGAGCTATTGTAACCAACTTCCATGCTTTGTATGGTTCTATATACAGGGCACCGAAATACGTTATCATTTAGCTTGATCATATATACTGTATGTGCTCACATAATATTTATCATTTGCATTCGATGGATATCCAGAAAACTGGGTGATAGGTCTGCTACATTACAAACTAACTAAGGTCGAAAGTGTGGTGACTTATAAGCCCGGCTAATTATCACACGACTTATTTGCCAATCGAAATACGAATTATATAAACTTAACACTGTGCCAAACCAATGACGTTCGACTGGTATGAGCAACCTAGCGTCCTTATTGGTCTTTATTCCTCCTAGCCCTACCAGTAGAGTCCAGAACACTAATACCAGCTCCCACTATATGAATCACTTATTCCAAACATATCTGGTTTATAAAAAAGCTAACCAGACCACATCACACTATAAAATAGGAAATAACATTTTTACAAGATCAAGCCAAAAAGTGGCTGTGATCGTGGGAGACTAATTAATAAACAGAGTATAATTTAAGAATAGTAAATCGTATCATAATAGTCAATAGATCAAAATAAAGCTTATAATAAGAGGAATATGAACATACATAATTTAATTACTGAATAGTTATACAATAAGAGTATATATATATATATATATATATATATATATATATATATATATATATATATATATATATAATATTACTCGATTAATAGTTCTCAGAAGCAACCTATAATTTAATCTTCACTAGGATATAACAGAAAGTAAGGACTATTACTGATTTGGCGATATAAAGGAAACGCCATTACCATGAGGTATTGATTTTCTAGGTTTGAATTCCAGCAGAACCACGGATGGGAACTGTTGTTGAATAGTTCAAGACTAAGATGAAACAACTGTCCAGTGAAAGATAATGATGTAGATTAAGTCAGTTCAAAATGCAGACAATTTCATAAGTGAACAACTCTCCACGAAAAATTAAATAAATATTCAATCTAAAGTTAGCTTATCCAATTGAACTGATTGTTTATTTAATTTAGTTTCACCAAGTTTGTTTGACTGACTGATTTATATGACGGATATCTGTGTGATTCAACCACTCAGTTTACAAATGTATACATACATATAATAATAGATTACCTCAATGTGGATTTGAACAATCTACAAATAATTTATAACATTCACCTTAGAAAACTAAACTAAAACGCAGCTTCAAGGAAGAAACATAGAAAAAGAAGTAATGAACAGAAGCTAACAACTAAAACTATTTGATGATGATTGGATTGTGACCAATAATTTTGCATATCACATATTTACTCACAAATCATGTATTTGTCATAAAAAAGAAACAAGGTGTTATAAATATTGTATTAAAAGAACTTAAAATTTAATCTATTCTAATTTGTAACCAATAAACGCTTATTAAAAACTTTAAGCATTTAACTAGGGATAAATAGTTAGTTAAGTAGTTTGACTATTGTCAAGTCGCTAAACGCCGGGTTTTGTATCCTACCTACATACCATAAATACTTTGATTTGATCGACCGAGTAGTACTATAGTGAACGAAAAATCAAGTAAAATCACGAGGTGCCTTTGTAAAATATGACAACTAGACGTTAAGCGCATCATTTGTACATCTTCCTTCAGTTGTCCTTTGCATAATCCATCATCCTTCTAATTCTGTTGTTATTCCGATTGTATTTTGTTTGGCTTCGTGTTCTCTTTGTTTCAATCTTCTGCTAGTATTCCACATCCTACTCCTGCTATACACTATTTATATCTGTCCACATACGAGGAGCATACCACACGCATTCCCGCTTTAAAAAGTCGCTCTTGCAATTGTTATGATCGCCATGCTGCTTTATCATTCGTCAGTCTGTGCCTTGCTCCCCACCGAAATGTCGAGTTCACCGGGGCATCGACCTCCGTAGCTCTGTCTACAGGTCGATGTCCGCCCAGCATCCGGGACGTCCAACACCTTTACACCAACAGCGAATCACTGGGCAGCCTACATCCGATGTCCATCCGGCACATCCCGTATTCTCTAGTCAAAGGCGACTGCTACATTCAACATCGCCTCGCCAGACCACTACACTCAACGTTTCCTTTCCAGATCATTCCAACTAACTACTCCCTATCGGTCCCGCAGAACTGACCTCTCTCCGCCTCGCCGGAGGCAAAGACCCCAAAGGTAATGAACGAAAACTCAGGCAAAGTAAACCAATTTATTATTTTGTGTAAAATCCCACAGTACCTTTGTAAAATATGAAAATCGTACATTATGTGCATACATACTACTTATATCTGTCCACATAAGAGGTGCATAAAACAGTACTACTGCACCAAGTCCCATTAATTACAAACAAATACACGCACATTATCAGCTTAAAGACAAATACATAGATGAATTATGTTGTAATAATATACTATAACACTTACTCCATCTATAAAAGTGATCCGAGTATCGTCGTCTAACTCACTAAAATTTGAATAGATAAAAACAACACAGTATTATTATTGTTGCATATCATTCAGATACATATTTTGGGATGATTGAATATATTAAAAAAATCAATTCTACAGCAAAATGCAAGAAAATTTATGCCCCACAATGGAAGAAGGATACTAGAAACATTAGGCGTGGACAACAACTGTTGGCGACCTCTAATTCAACAGAGAAACCAAGCAATAATTTTTAGCTTTCTATAGTACACATCAATCACTAACTAATTTGAAGTTAACTTAATGAAAATTCAAAGTATGATACATGGTTTAGTTCAGGGGTCTGCAAAGAGAAGTTTGATTTATAGATGATTCTAGTCATACAATCAAGTATGTATGTGTTCATTCCTGAGGATTCCCATAACAGCTACTCAGAGGATAATGATTTAAACAACAATAGCAAAATCAACAAATGTCAATTTGTGATCTGAAGCATCTAGAGACAGAAAAATTGTTCAGCGGTACAAAATAAAACTATATAAAAACAGTTTAGAAAATCCGAGTGAGAATTAAGTTATACAAGTTTATTTCTCAATTCTGAAGTTTATCCCAATCAACAATGAGGAATCATCAGCTTTTAACCAGGCTGAGTAGATATATATATTCAGTATTCACCTATATAAGGATATTCTCTTTCATCTTTTCACAGTTTTAGACAACACTCTCTCTCTGCCAAACACTTGAAAACAACAAAGAAAACTAGTTGCAGAAAAATACAGTACGGTGAATGATATATCTTGTACATCTTTAGACGAATTCAAGAATTTAAAGATATTTGTTTGCACAATCATTTCATGACCAGTGTTGAAACAAAACTCGTCATAAACTGTGTATATATGTGAAAAACACAAAAAATATTGTCATTACAGATCAAAGATATTCTGAAAAGTTTTCAATTTCTATCTGGAGTTAGTGCTGAGAACGTTATCTATACAAATATGATCTAAATTTAATGATTAAACGATCATAATTGAAAAAACTGCAACATCTTCCTATAGGGAAAACAGTATGCACAATAACAAAAAATAATACAGTTTATTAATGATTGGTTAGTAACTAATGTCATATTTATCTAGATCTTTCAAAGTTGATCGAATTCTATCGGTCAAGTTGCGAAATGCTCACTTAAATGAATGATTCGACATCATATGTACTATGTTGAGATGCTAAGGAGCTGGATGTAGTCGGTCGACAGGACATTCTGGACTTCGAGTAGGTGCTAGTTGAGACTTGTCGGCAAGACAGGTGTTCATTGTGTAGTTCTAAATCGCGTCATTCGGCTTTCCAGTTTAAAACGTTATCAATAAACTATTTGGGATAAAACTAATAGTAACATAATTGCTTCTTTTTAGTAACTTCAGCTGACAAACTGAAGTGTAGTCGTAACTTAACTAACATACTTCCTACAGATTAACAGATAAAAACAGCATCCACAAGTATTTAAATAATTGTTCTCTTAAATAAAGGCACTGAACTTAAGAAAATTTAAAACAGAAACTGTATACATAAATTTTACACACCAGATTTTTCATTGACTACTTTTAAGTAAAAGTCACTTACCTAAGAATTAACATACCTCTGAAATCTAACGGGATTTATGATAATTGTTGGTTGTTATCAGAATAGGGATTTGAGGAGATTGTAGTAATTTTAATAGTTGAATTCACGAGTTGATCTAAGCTAGACCACCAATGAAAACCTGGACGGCCGTTTCGTCCTAGTTTGGAACCGAAAGTCCTGGGTTTGAATCCCACGTGCGGGATCATCGATGCGCACTGCCGAGGAGTCGCATGATAGGATGAAACGGTCATCAAGTGCTTCCAGGTTTTCAATGATAGTCTAGTTTAGATCGACTCATGAATTCAACTAATAATATTGTTGATTTATGAAATGGGTAAGTTTTATAACTCACAATAGTAATCA
The DNA here is from genome assembly GCA_944470205.2 of Schistosoma margrebowiei. Classification (NCBI taxonomy): domain Eukaryota; kingdom Metazoa; phylum Platyhelminthes; class Trematoda; order Strigeidida; family Schistosomatidae; genus Schistosoma; species Schistosoma margrebowiei. The sequence goes on along the minus strand of OX104028.1, from coordinate 13,173,612 downwards.
GTATGTTACACTCATGTTAAAAAGAAGTAATAAAACTGAGAAAATTTCAAAAGTTAACTGTGGCTGAAGAAAACAAGTTAACTTAGACTCATAGAGAAAAGTGCTATTTGTATAATAAACTTTTGTCATAACTACCATAAAATCTTTTTTAAAAATTCATCTTTGTATTGTTTGTTTGAATCTTCCCATTGATGTTTTGGATTGCAGTTGATCAGTCCCTTCTTGACATATGTGCATCCAATGTGGATTGCCTTGAGTCACTAGCGTTACAAGCAAATATGGATGTTGGCTTGCATTGAAATCCAGGACGCATGTTTCACCCTAATTGAGACTCTTCAGATGGACATACCTGAATCCCAGAGTTGATGTTCACTCCGGGACTTGAGCTCAGTGCCGTTCGCTTCAAATGCTATAGCGTTACCAATTTAGCGACTGAGTCCAGATAACCTCTCTTTTTATGGAGAGATTGAAACAATCATTCATCTTGGTACTATAAACGTCGTCAGTTTGAACAATATAGAAACGAAAATAATTAGAACAACCACTATTGAGGAGTCTCAAACTGTTTAGTGCTTCTACGTTTTCAATGTTTGACAGATTATAATCAATGAGTGATACTGGCTATGAAATTCAAGATTTTATTTATTTGAACATACAAACATCGGTACAAAGGGGCACCGAATACATATGCGTCACACAATAACAATGAGTGCAGTAGTAGTTGTCACTGATGTGCGTGAGGGCTGTGATGTTCCCGACAGTTTTCTTAGAGGGTTACATCCCGAGCCTTTGACCCGCAGGTCTAATCCATAAGGTAGTAGAGCAACGCTAGGAGATGCAGTCCCATGGTAGCCAGTGACCAACAATAAGTTCATACGCCATTCGTTCCCTCAGGATCCTGGGGCTCTTATGCGCCATTGCTTTGGAGTCGGGGCTTTTCAACTCCCCATAAGTGAACTGTTCGTGCTCACCAATCCAGTTAAAGCATCGGAGATTTGTTTTTCATCCTCAAGATTTCGTAAACAACAGTAGTGCCACGAAAGGGTGGTGAGTAAGACTTCCCTGACAGTGGCTGTATACGCGTGGCCACGTGAGCGCATTTCGAGAGGGAGAGATGACTCTCCACACCCTTGGCCGTATCGTAGCATTTGGGGGGCAATTAAAGAACTTCATAAGAACCTAATATAGTAAAAAATTTTTTGTCTTACTTTGAACCACATGCTCGTTCAGAGAATATACGCAGCATAAATTTAGCTTCTTCATTTGGATTAAATGTACACGGGATAATCACATAATGGCCTGGTTTTAATTTATGCCTACCACAAACTTCACGCATATTAATAAATACCGGTGATCGAGCTACAGATGAATTAGTCATAAAAAACCTTCGATCTAACAGTCGATTGTTTGGAGCAGATGGAGGCATCTATAAAAGTGATAAATGGACAGATCAGAGGGTAAAGAAGAATCATAAGAAATAACTGTACAAAATAATCAAGTTGGTAGTTGTTTACAAGAATTATCTATATCAAAAACTGCTACTTCTTCCCCTGATTATCTCTTTTGGCGTAAACAGAGAGGTAGTAATGCTAGCGGTCAAAACACACCTTTTTCTTAAAGCTGCGTACATAAAAATGTACTTGTTAGCGCGATAAAGACTGGATTAGAGCATTTTCCTTGAAGAATTGTGATGGGGCACACTGACTGGCTATTTCTTAACCAATCATAGCTAACAGAGAATCAGAGAAGTGTCTGGAAACTTTTTTTTAATGTAAAAACTCTAAATATACAAACGCGTATTTTATTGTGATTTCTACTTCCATCTATCATTGTTATTTATAATATAATTACGTTTCTGTTCAAACGTGTTCTGATTTGGGGACTAGTCGAGTAAATTAGTGTCCAAGATTACCAAGCAATAAGAGAAATTACAATAATATTTGATGAATCAATTAAGAATTTGCAGTTATTGTATGCAATCGAGGAATCTGGAATTTCAAAGTTTATTATGTTCATTTTAAAGACAATTGTATTTTATAAATTCTCGACCGTTGTTGCTACCTTGACGTGGTGGTCGGGCTTGCCTATCGTGATGAAGCAACCGAGCTATACTGGCTGGAACATTTGTTCCTCAAGGTCCTACCATGTCAGACAGGTCGGTTGAAGAGCGATAAGACTAAAAGCAACAAACCCAAGGTCCGAAGGCGAAGTCGTACTGCTGACTGTACAGAGGTGTGACAGCAGTAAGGTGTTTCCTTCAGACAACCAGCATGACAGCGATGCTGCCTTCCCACAAGGAGGGTGGGGTTAGAAAAGGTCGACCCTAAAAATGCACACCTCGCCTTACCTCACGGATTTCCGTCTCCGGCGGTAAGGCTCTTTGAAGAATGGAGCTAACACGTCAAAAACCTTCCACAAAAAGGCCGTGCGCGACCGGCCTCAAGCAGTTGTCCCTTGGGCACTGCGGTCACGCTCTCAGGTCGCTGAAACCGCCTCTAATCCAATTTCCTTTTCAGGCACCTCCAGAAGAACCCTTCCACGGTGTGGGCAACCGGGAAGTGATAACCGCCCTCATACCTCTAACAGCACCCAAGACCACTGTATTCATAATCAACCTTCTTCTTCAATTCCTATTATTCCTCCTACATCGACTTTCAACCCTAAACTTCCTCCTTCGGCTTCTTCCTCAAGCGTCACCATAGCCAACGATTCTAGTGCTCAAAACTCTGTCCCAGGTCTACTGAAACCTCGCTCCAAACTACACATTGGAGCTTTCAACGTACGCACTCTATGTCAAATCGGTCAGCAGGCTTCCTTGGCTAAAACCCTAAAGTCTCTTTCCATCGATGTATGCTGTGTCTCCGAAACATGCATACAGGATTCCAGTGTGGTCATCCACTTGACCTCACCTCGGCAAAACGGAGAGCCAACTAGACACACCCTACGTGTATCTGGTGACCCGATGGCCAGTTCTCGTGGACTGGCAGGTGTAGGCATAGCACTAAGCATGAGGGCCGAACAAGCACTGCTAGAGTGGATCCCCATCAACAGTCGTCTATGTGCTGTTCGGCTAAACGGCTCCGTAAGAACTCGGAAGGATAAGGACACACGTCGTTGCCTTTTTGTCGTTTCTGCCTACGCTCCCACTGACTGCAGCTCAGATGAAGTGAAGGATGAATTTTACAGAAAGCTTTCTGAACTTCTTCAGAAAGCTAAACGCTCAGACATAGTACTCGTAGGGGGTGACTTTAATGCTCAGATAGGTAGCTTAAACCAAACAGAAAGGCATTTAGGTGGATATTTTAGCATTCCGGCACAGCGAACAGATAATGGTGATCGTCTGCTGCAACTGTGCTCAGACAATCGCTTATTTTTAGCAAACACAAATTTTAAGCATAAGGAGAGACATCGTCTAACATGGCGACCCCCCACACCAAACCAACGATGGACTCAAATAGACCATATTGCCATCAGTCATCGTTGGAGAGGGTCGGTAGAAGATTGTCGCTCATTCTGGAGTACCTGCTTGGACTCCGACCACGCCCTAATACGGGCACGCATCTGTTTGCGCCTCACTGGACGCAAAAACGCCACATTAAAAAGACCCATTAGAACTGAATTGAGTAACGAGAAATCCAAAAATAGGTTCCAAGAACAACTGAGTTCACACTTAGGTAGTTCTGAAGACGAGGCTGACCCAGATGTTGCTTGGAAAGACATACAAGCAGCTGTGGAAGCAGCAGTGACATCTATTAGCAACTTAAACCACAGAGTTTCAAAGGACCATTGGATTTCTTCAAAGTCTATCACACTGATGGATTCTCGCAAACTAGTTCCATCAGGTTCCGAACATGATAAAGAGCGACAACAAATCAGATCTAGGTTAAGAAAAAGTCTAAGAAACGACCGTGAGCAGTGGTGGGCAACGAAAGCAAAAGAGATGGAAAAGGCGGCGGCTATAGGGCACACAAGACAGCTTTACAGACTAATAAAAGAAACTGGAATTAATAAGTCAAGTGTAAGTGAGATTATATCGGAAAAAGACGATACACTCATCTGCTCCCAGTCCAGGCGTTTAGAACGATGGGCTGAACATTTCAGAGAACAGTTCAACTGGCCTTCAGCTACTCTACAACTACCCTCCATTCCCAGACAGCGTGAATGGAACATTGAAGTAGGTCCCCCAACTCTTGCTGAAGTTCAAAAGGCTATAGATAATCTGGAACGAGGAAGGGCTGCTGGTCCAGATGGACTGGCTCCAGAAGTCTTTAAGGATGGTGGTCCAATTTTAGCGGTTAGGTTGACTAATATTTTAGCTAAGATCTGGGAGTTAGACGTTATTCCATCTGACTGGTCACAATCACTTATCGTCCCAATATATAAGAAAGGGTCAAAATCATCCTGTGACAACCACAGAGGGATTAGTTTAACTAATATAATATCTAAAATACTAGCCTCAATAATAATCAGACGCCTAACTAAAACTCGTGAACTGCAAACACGAGAAAATCAAGCTGGCTTCAGACCTGGTCGTGGCTGCATCGACCACATATTCACCATTCGTCAGGTTCTAGAACACAGGCATACTTATCGGCGTCCGACGATGGTGGTCTTTCTTGACTTAAAAGCAGCATTTGACTCGGTAGACCGTGAGATTCTGTGGCAGTGTCTGTCATTGAAAGGCGTACCCCAGAAGTACATAAACCTTGTAAAGGCTCTTTACTCGAACACTACTAGTCGAGTGAGAGCTTATGGCGAACTGTCATCTAGTTTTGCAACCTCAAGTGGTGTCCGTCAAGGCTGTCCACTTCCCCATTTTTGTTTAACTTCATCATAGATCTACTGATGGAAATAACTTTCTCATCGACTGAGTTCTCGGGTATTGATCTCCATCCAGGAGGTCCACTTATCGACTTAGAATACGCAGATGACATAGTCCTGTTTGGTGAAGACGCTGAAAAAATGCAGAATCTTCTGTTAGCACTGAGCAACAATGCCAGGATGTTTGGAATGCGCTTCTCTCCCTCTAAATGCAAGTTGTTGCTTCAGGACTGGTCTGCGTTAACACCTGAACTAACTATAGGGAGTGAAGTAGTCGAACGCGTTGACAACTTCACTTATCTTGGAAGTCTGATCAGCCCTAATGGGCTGGTATCGGACGAAATCTCAGCACGGATTCGAAAATCTCGTTTGGCTTTTGCCAACTTACGTCACCTGTGGCGAAGGCGAGATATCCGTCTATCAATAAAAGGACGAGTATACTGCGCGGCAGTCCGTTCTGTTTTAATTTACGGCAGCGAAACATGGCCATTAAGAGTAGAAGACACTCGTAAGCTATTAGTATTTGACCACAGATGCCTAAGAAATATTGCTGGCGTCTGCTGGGATCACTGGGTAAGTAATAGTGAGGTTAGACTCAGGGTTTTAGGTAATGATGGTAAATCAGTTGATGAGGTTATGAATCTTCATCGACTGAGATGGTTGGGCCACGTGTTACGTATGCCTGAACACCGATTACCACGACGTGCAATGCTATCCGGTATTGGAAATGGTTGGAAGAAAGTTAGGGGCGGCCAAACCAAAACGTGGCATCAGTGCTTGAAGTCACTAACTTCTAGTCTGAGCCATGTTGGTAGATGCAGACTACTTGGTTGGGGTCCGCGTGACTTTCGTAACCCATGGTTGGAGACTCTTGGTGACATAGCTCAGAATCGATCACAATGGCGTCGGTGTATACACTCCCTGTCTTCCCTTAAACTAAGAGATTAAAATCGCTTCATATCTTTGTTTCTACGAACCAATTCTTTCTGCTTGTACTATATCTCTATATGCAATCTTTCTCTTATATATTACCACCTTTTACCTAACCACTGTTATGAATCTGGTGTTCATCTTGTTGTGTTGATGCGGTATGGCAACCTGGACCGATGCACATATGTGCCTGGTCCTACGTTGTAGCTGACTGACTGATTTTATAAATTCATCCAATCGAAGGATATTCAAATACAAATGAACTGTTTAGCCAGTATCCTAGTGCTTTCTAATAAAACTACATAAAGACTGGCATGGTAGTCAAAATGCATGTTTGCAGACTGTTTAAGAAACTACTAGTGTTTATTGTACTTGCACTTTTCAAACATTTTCTATTAATCCAGTTACTTTTGTGCATTCGATCACACGTCTTACTAATATCCAATAAATTATGTCATGGTTGATCATTTTTGACATGTCTTCTTGATTCTGTGACATTCAATTCATTCATAATTGTAGTTTTATTCTTTTAGTTTATCTTCGTCTATTGGTGTTCACTGGACATCTTTTCATCTGTTACTTGGTATGCAGAGATAACATTCCATTTTGTTGGCTGACACTCATACATTAACACAGTGGTTCAGGTACTTAGCTAATCCCATATTTTTCGAAAAATAATCCTTATATAACTGTTCCCGGGGGCACTACTTTTACGAATGTTTATTAAAACGTGTAAGCAACGTGGATAACACCACAAATCGTGGTTTATGAAATGCATGACTTATCCTATGACAAATAATAGTGTCGTTTTATAGATAAATCCCTAGGTTTGATTTTGGCTTTAAAATTTAGGCAACTCTCAATAAATAAAACTATGTCGCTGTGTTAGATTAACGAGTATGGGATATTTAGAATGAAAGTCTTTGCAAAACTCTTCTTCAATGACGGAAATAAAATCCTTTTAACAGCATGTCCACCAGCCTGACTTGCGTTTTTGCAGAGAAATAAACCAAAATATAAAGTCACAAAAACAAGTGATATTTCTGAATACAGTCATCAAGATTGATATTTTTAGTGTTGAATAATTGCCTTGCATCTAGCCCATCACTCTCGACAAATGTTTCGTTTATTTATTATGTGTGAATACTGTGTGTCGGAGTGCAATTTTGTCTATTTCATCTCAAGCGGATAGAGCTATTTGTAATTGTATGCTACGGGGATGTCAGTTTAGCACAACTAACATGTTGGATATGGTGGACGTTAGGGATTCAGACGAAATCTTTACCGAAAATCACATACTAGTATGAAGTATTCACTTAATAAAAAGACGGAAAATAGTGACTGACATTGTTCGATACAACGTAATTATTGAACAACGAAGAGGTTGATGATACCTCTAGTCGGATTCCTATCCTTCTAATGACACAAACCTATATAGCTACTGTGTAATTATTTGATCGTAATAAATTATTTTTAAAGCTACAACAATGATTAGTTTTGGAACATGACTCTTATAGCAGTAATTGGATAAATTCTTACCCGAAATACAGAATAACCAATCACATGAGGTTCAACGTGTTTTTCTCTTAATCCCTTCTGCATCAAACCAACCACAAGAGTGCCATTACCATCTGTATCTGACTCATCTGGATCAACAACCTCAACATGAAATTGTGGATTCATGTAAAATGTATCTACAAAAGCAACGTGATGAACATAACGTTCAATTAAAGTTACTAGCAGAGTAAAATATGTTTTTACATAAAACTCATACTATTGACAGTAATATAAATATTCCTACAAAAATATATTGTTCACCGATTTAAGTACGTTGTTTAGCGTACAAAAGTAAAGGATTATATCATACGATTATCAAAAGTTATGACAATATATATATATATATATATATATATATATATATATATATATATATATATATATATATATATATATATATATAATTTTGACTCCTCATCATCCAATAGAATATAACAATAACTTTCAAATGAATAATTTAACTATATCAAGTTTCATGGTGAAATAAAAAAACTGAGGTGCTAAATTTCAATATTTACAAATATTGTAACATCAATCCTGGTCACCAGGTTCTACCGTGGTGTACTCCTTCTATGTGGACAGATATGAACAGTGTGTAACGGCAATCAGAAGTGGAATGCATACTATCAGAAGATTGAGAACATTCAGTTGAAAACGGAAGGGGAAACAGGAATCAACTGTATTAACAACAGAATTGAAACAACCATGAAGCATTTAAAAGACAACTGATGGAAGATGTACAAATTATGTATCTAATATATGGTTTGTATATTTTACGAAAGCACTCTGTAATTTTGCATTAAACGATAAATCGGTTATCTCCACCTGAGTTGTCTTTCACTGCACTTCAGTTGTATATTCAAATTAATAATCCAAAACGTGACTACTAGATTTAAGGCAAACACATCTATGAAATTTATGACATGTGAACACGGGATTGTTTGCAAACATTATAACTTATTCAAATTAACACTGTATACTTTAGATTGTTAATGTCTCTGCAATGCACAAGTTATTAATTTGTACTCCTTTCCAATCAAATCGCCTCATCGTATGTATGATTTAGAAGGACTCGTCAGGTGGGTCCATGTGACCACAGTTCACAAGATGTTTTAACAATGAACTATTGACTGATTTACATTCGCTTTTCAAAAGTCACGCAGGATAATATTCGGAGATGCATTTAGAAAGCAGTCGCCTTGTGTGGCCCATGTAACCTGCTCCACAAGAGCAAGTGAATATTCTTCATTCTTATATGTGTTTTTAAATATAACGAGGATCTTTATGTGATCAAACACATAATATCGATTAAAATGCAAGTATTTGTTACATACTTACTGGGAAAATTTGAACAACCTCCAGCAGTTGAATTACGTAACCATTCACCTTCTTCACATATCATTTCCCATTGACGTTTATTACAACGACGGTTGACAGGACCTGGACTGTAAGCTACGGATTCTGGTCCAAGATGACATAACTCAAGACGTGAGAAATAACGTACAAAATCATCGAAAGACATCCTTAAAAAGAAATGAGACGACATTACTTTCATATTTTTTTATGAAAAAAAACACGTTTATCATCACATATCTACTACCATATCTGAAATATAATTACTGTGAACACAACAGATAGTCAGTCAGCTAAAACGTAAGACAAGGCACATATATGCATCGGTCCAAGTTGTCACACATCATTAGCACAACAAGATGAACAACAAATTCACAGCAGTTACTTCAGTGGTAGTAGTATGTAAAAAAGATTGCATATAAGAATATGATAGAAGGAGAAACAATTAGTTCGTAGAAAGAGAGGTATAAATTAATTTTAATCTCAGGGTTTAAGCGAAGACAGAGAGTGTATACAACTACGCCACTGTAATCGATTCTGAACCATGTTACAGCAGATAACTTTTGCCTCCGTTTTCAAAAATACAAGTGATTAGTTTATACCTTTGTAAAACAAACATCTTTTTCTATCAAAAGCCTTAGCTTTTTTAGAAATAAGAAGCACTTAGGAAACATCTCTTAACTATCTAGATACGATATTACAATTTCATTTAGTCTATAGTGAACTATTGAAAATTGTTCCATAAACTAATTAGTATAGCAGTATATTTGGGTATTTAAAAAAACTAAATAAATGGGTTTTGGCTAAGGGTGGAATTTAGAAACATCATTTCATACCATTAGTGACATGTCAGCTGGATGCAACTGAATTCGTGTTGATGTTCATGTTAGGACTCAAACCCAGTACTCCACTTCAAAAACAAACACCTTACGTTATTCACTGAGCTACTACTGCATATGATGTTTTTATCATTATTAATGAAGATTTAGACTAACTCGTTGTCACTCATCAATCAATTTTGGTCGTTATACATATTATGCGGGGAAAAAAGTACAAATGTAAACGTTTTAATGGAAACACTTATATGCCGCATTCTTAGTATTTGTTATAGAAGAGATTTTCTGTGTTTCGATTCGACAATATTTCGATTGTTAAGATCGGTGAATAGAATGCTAATTGAAAGATGAATGCAATGATACAATGTGATCAAGTGGTGACTACTCAAGAGACTATATAATTGGCTTGGGTCCACGAATGATTCGAGATCAAATACAAGACCACTAGCCAGATCATGGTAAGATGTCATCGGTGATTAGAAGAAATTAGGTTGTGGGTCACTCATTCACCAACAATCAATTAAGACCCGAATGATAGGCCTAATCTTTAAATATCGTATCAGTAGAATAATTGCAGATTATTGGACTGTTGATAGAACAGATAATAAGCTGCTTAAGCTTACCTGATGGTAACGTTTACACAGTAGACGAACATAATATAGAATATAATTTATTCATAACTTGATTGTGCATATCTGTGATTGAGGAAGACTTACGATAAATTACTGTGTTATGATTTACACAGGTAGTTGAACTTAAAAATTTTGACGTTAAACTTGAAATTTCAAAACAATCAATTAGATTCGAAGACGTTAACATACAATCAAGTTGCGACTGATATCATTAAAATACGAATTATAAAACCTCACTATTTTAAAAGAGATTTATTTGTTTAGGAATGTTAATTGAAATGATAATATTAAAGAATTGTAACAAACTCCTAGAACATTACAAGTAAAACCGTACTTATTTTTGATAGAAATCTATTGTTTTGTTCTGGTAGTGGAACATCAAATAAAAGTTTTGATATTAAAATGCAAAAATCATAAATAACAGATTGTAAGTAATCTATTCTAAAAAGAGATAGTATGGTTGTTAGAATACATCATTGTAATCAATTTGATAAAATTATACTCTCCCGACAAACTAATCAGATTCCAAATGACTATTATGTTATTGCACAAAATTCAAAATGCGATGATTGAGAGCTTGTATCTTATTAGTAAAAGCCTTGTAAGATACTTAGTAAAGTCTATTTATATTTTGTTAATAAATTGATAGAAATGAAAAGACCAAAGAATAGGAATGAAACTGATAAACTCTTAAAACGGTGATATGTGAAGGATTAGGTTGACGTGGAAAACATAAAATTAAAATACATAAACATCCTAACATGGCTTATAAATTTTTAAAGATTGTTTAAGGGCTCTTCATATCTGAAGTTATAGAACCAGTTACAAAAGTATTCATTAATATGGCTACAAAGTATTCTTTGATTTTATACCTAACCATTACTACTCCTAACCCTATGTAGAACTCATAAATCAAACTCCTAATTCTAATCCTAACATTTAATCGGTTTTTATTTAGTAAACTATTCACTCATATCAGGTGCATTCTGAATGGTTAAACATTAGCTTTATTTCTTAGGGTTAATTAAGTGTTATTAGAGATTGTAAGTAGAGTATACTTCACCAACAATCTTGATCTGTTTAGGGTATATTTATATTCGATATATATCGGTGTTCAGCTGTTAAAGGATAACCCGGATATTATTTGAATGGTAATAATGAAAAAGTGGCAAATAAATGTTATTTGATGTATACAAACAACAATTTGATCGAATCATATTTTCTTTAAGGGAGATCTTTGTGAAAAAGTTTGATTTAAGATTAAATAAGTGTGACAATGATCATACTTTTTTAATATTCAATAGAAGTGCAACATTTAAAACTATTTTATACGGGATATAGGAGTGTAATTTTCACTGAGGACTACATTTTATTCAGTCATTTATGAGCAGGCTATTGCAACATATACCAACTAGCCGAATGAAAAAGTACATAAAGTGAACGTTAGTGCTTAAAAATGAAACCCTCAACGAAAATCATGATCTTATATGCAGCATTCACTCACTGAATGATAAAGAAAATACTAGAAACCGTACACATATTAAACAATGAGGCAGATGAATTTTAAATTCATGAACATGTATCCTATCCATTAAATAATTCTATCGAGATTAAAAATGAATTCTCCCATGTTATTAACAAAATATTATCCAAATATTTCATTAGTAAAAACAAGAATATTTACCAAAATTCACCATCTTCATCAAAAGTGAGACCAATTCGTTTTCGTTCATCAGGTGGAATATTTCTCCATTCTCTAGATTGATCACTCCAAGGACCTGACCATTCACGATCGTTACCCCATGGATTACGTAGACGGATTAGACGAATACTTTGAGATTGATAATTAGTATGAACCTTAAATGAAAATTCATTAAGAATTATTAAAGTTCAATCATGTCGGAAGAAACTTGACATTTTAATTATGTTTGTTAAAAAGGAAATAATAGTGATGAAAATTTTCTCATTAAAGAGTAGATAATTACTTATGATCGTGGTATAACTCATCTAATCTAATTCATATACACATCGTTTATATGACACTGACATGCAAACTAATTCTGTTCATATAGATGCTTTTACATGTTGCATATGACGCAGTAGTTAGTGAGTTATCAGCGCTAACATTAAAGGAGCTAAGTACAAATATACATTTATACTTTAAAGTTCTAACAAACACCTCAAATTAATTAGTTTTGTTAATAAAAGTAGAATAACAATGAAGCAACGATTAAAGGTTGTTTTAAAAAAAATACACCATAATCATGATTGTAGATTAAATAAATTCATGAAACAATGCACTATGAAACAAAACAGTTTAGGCTGATTTTCTTAGTTTTATGAAGTGAATAGAACATAAACCTCCATTAGCTATTAGTTATTTGATTTTGGTTTAGTGCTTTGTGTATTAGAGCTATCAGTCCAATACTGTAAGTGTACGTTTCTCTTCAAAATGCGAAACGTATACATTAGTCCCATACTAGGACGAAACGGCCGTCCAGTGCTTCCAGGTTTTCAATGGTGGTCTAGCTTCAACTGACTCATGATTTAAATCTGTGAAAATTTCTAAAAATCTCCACAAAACACATTCTGATAATAATAATCACCTGCTCACTAGTGACTGACTTCAGGAGTTCTAGTGAGAAGTCGTTACCAGTGGAGTTCAACCAGGTCTGTTGTGAGATAGGAACTCACTGAAGACAATGGTGTACGGTAGCGCAACTTCGTGGATTGGTTGAAGTTAGACATTAACACCGTTGGATGCCGGCTCAGTGGTCTAATGGTTAAGTGCTCGCGCGCGAAGCCAGTAGGTCCTGAGTTCGAGCCCCGGGTGGTGTGCGGTCGTGGATGCGCACTGCTGAGGAGTCCCATACTAGAACGAAACGGCCGTCCAGTGCTTCCAGGTTTTCAATGGTGGTCTAGCTTCAACTGACTCATGATTTCAATCTATAAAAATATTCCTTAAAACGTGTGACGTAACCTGACCAGATGACTGCTCATCACAAGCTCTTAGGCTTGATCGATATTAGTCGAGTAAAGAGACTGAAGTGAATTGATGTACACTTCCTTTGTACGAGTTTTTCAATGAAAAATTTAAAAAATGTTTGTCTTCGTATTTCAGGTTAAACAAGATTTTTATCTCTCGTCAGATTACTTAAGTGGCTTTCAATCTTCTGATAGTGAGTCGTAAATAAAGGGAATACAGCAATTAGAAAAATGGACACAGTACTTATACAGCAAATCCTAGTCGTGAAGTCAAATTATGAACAGAGTAATTTTTTAGAGATGTGATAACGAGAAAAAGCTGTACGTATTACTAACACTATTAATTATTATCACGGTACTTGATCACACGATAAATACACTACTACTCAATTATCTGGCAATTCAATCAAGAACCAAATACAAATTAAAAGTTTACTAACAAAATATAGACAAGTTAGTAAATTAAATCAATGTTATTATATGAAATAGTTGTTTATATTTAGTCTTGCTTGGACTATCCATCTTCAATCATTAGCCAATACACGGGGCAATTTGATTCGGACTATCAAAAAGTATTCAACATTTTATATATAAAATTTCGTAAATATTAACTAACAGAATTAATGCTTAAATTATAGTTTTCTGTAATTTGACACAATTCCTAATTCATGAGAATTCTTTGAACTTAATGATATCATACTTTTGTCATAATATAATACTGCTAATTAATGATTAGCACAAGTGTAGTGAACAAAAACACTAGTGGGGACAATCGAATGTATTTGACATGAAATTACAGCGCATTTCACTAAAAACTGAGGACTATATAGTAAATAGTTAATTTATAAAATATCAATCCATCGTCTCAAACTTGACTGTTCCTTTTGCAAATATCAGTCCATTGTTTCAGATTTCATTGTCCATACATTTTTATAACAATTGCGTTCCGTTTTCGTTCTTTCTTTATCGATCTTTTACTGAAATACATTCTATGTTTGACCACTATTACATACTGCTTATATGGATATATAAGTAATCCACACCACACAAGTAGTGTTATAGTTAATCATAACGATAATAATAATAATAATAACGGAAATGGTATGTGAAATCTTACATGAAACTAGAGAAATAACAGCATAACATAAGTGAATTTTAACCTTAAAAGTTTATTTAAACTCATTATTAATACACTAAAAATTTCTTTTACAAATTCCATAAATCTGAATAATTCTTTATTGTAAAGTTAAGTAAAGAGATTGATTCTAAGTAGTATGTACTTTACAATAAATAATAGTACTATAGAACAATGTGGTACATTGAATGAAATCATATGTCTTAATAATGGCCTCAAGAAATATATAAAAAAGAATATAATTAATTAAGAAAATGAATGATAATAAGAAATGATTCTTAAATAACTGATTTCTATTGTAAGAAATTGTAAATAGAAGTATTTATAGCGAACCTACTATATGAATCATAAAGAGTAAAGGAAAATAAGATAAAGATTCATCATTTCAAGTTGTCATATCATATCAATATAGTTAGATGAAATTATCAAGAGAAATGTCGGAGCCGTATTAGAAGTAACAGTATTGATGGTAGTATGAAAGATTAGGCTATAGATAATAATGTTAGAATCTGAAAGAAGACAAAAATATTGAATACATTTGAGATATTGCGACTGATTCTTAACTGTGTTATCGAATTCACTTGATATTGTCTTACTTGAATCTTCTCATTGATGTTTAGGACTGCGATTGATCAGTCTCTTATTAGAATATGTGCATACTGTGTGTATTGCCTTAATTTACAAGCATTATAAGCAAAGATGGATAGTAGATAGCAGCGGAATCCAGGACGTGCGTTTTGTCCTATTTGGGACATCCAGCTGACGAGTCTAAAATAGGACAAAACGCTCGTCCTAAATTCCACTGCTAGCTACTATCCATCTTTGCTTATTATGTTATCGAATGTTTCCAACCTTCATCATAGAGATAAATAAAACACGATGGAGGTGATTTCTCCCAGTTTATTTTGAAAAGTCTACTAACTAACTAACGATGTCGGTGTTTTTCAAAGTCAATGAAAAAAAAATTTATTCTGCTATTATTATACAGTGGGAATGACATGAAAATCACGCAAAATATATAATTCTTAAGGATGTAAAGCCCATCGGAAATAGATTTTATAAAGGTTTAGTCTGTTTGATCACATTTTTTCAAGGTGAACTCTTAGAATAAATTATGCCATCACTGACTGGAATAAATAATTAGGATCATTTCACTGTATAAATAATGGGAGAACAGAGACTTTCATTACCACGTTTCTTAGCTTACATGGATAAATGACATCCATTTGGTAGGTTTTCAATGAGTCGCCGTATAATTTTTGCGAAATATATAAGAACTTGTAATTCTAAGTAACGAGATGAGTTAATTAGGCGAAATATTTAAACAGGCGGGTAAATTCAATGATTATGTAGCTCATGATAAATGTTAGTCACATCTCTGTAGTAACGTTTTGATTCAGTACAAAATGTTAAACACTGTGTCCTTTTTGACAGATATTTTTATTTTACCATCCTTTTATTTTACATAAGTTTCTACTGGCATGTTAACATGCCAGACTCTGAGATAGTAATATCAGAAATAAAACTGATCCAAGAGATGCTTAACAAAATTAGAATATATTTCGATATATGGATGATAAAGAGTTGAAAGAATCAAGGGAAAGATATCGATTAATGACTGTAAATCATTTCACAAGGACAATCGACTAGTTTATACAATAGTTCCATACTTATGAAATCCGAGAAAGCGACAATCAGAAATGTTGAGAAGTCCATAAATACCTTTTTGTCGTCTCTAGAAACCCGGAAAAAGCCAAGAAATACTTTACCAAACCAGCACTAAATAAAAGGTCCTCAGAAACATCGAGAAAATGAAGACAAATTCTACAAAACTAAGGTCACACGGAACTCTACAAATATACACGATTTTTTATACATAACTTAAGTAAAACTCTTGGTCCTATTTAATGCCTTTTCTCCATTGTTCGAGTTGAAGTGTAGTAGTCAGGAGTAATAGGAAGCCACTGTTAAGCAGTTCAGTAGCAGACCTATCAAGATATGTGTAGAACTGTTTGTCTTTACAGCGTTATAAGGGGTCTTGAAAGAGACTGATAAATCTCCATATAAATGAATACCTGATTCGCAAAACTAATTATAGACACTGACAAATGAATAAACAATAAAAACACATTGTATATATTCACAATTCATTATAATCTTTAATGGTAGGTTCCTAATTTAACATAGTAAATATATACTAACTCGTCAGTCGGGTGTTACAAAAGTTTCAAGGTTACTCGTTTTGGCAAGATTCAATAGAACACTTGTTACAAAGTTTTATTTAAAGAAGTTTTACAAAACACTTACTAATAATTACTCTATATTACAATCA
The DNA here is from genome assembly GCA_944470205.2 of Schistosoma margrebowiei. Taxonomy (NCBI): domain Eukaryota; kingdom Metazoa; phylum Platyhelminthes; class Trematoda; order Strigeidida; family Schistosomatidae; genus Schistosoma; species Schistosoma margrebowiei. The sequence continues at coordinate 13,157,031 of OX104028.1, read as the reverse complement.
GATTATTTCTAACGTTTATTGAAAGGGTTGAAATACAAAGATCTCAATAACCAACATCAATATAATTAATTATTTGGAACATAAAAAGTTGTTTTGTTTTTTCTAATAACAAAAGCATAAGTGAAACAACCACCTATCAGTTAACGAAATAAGAAAAGATATACGTCAAGTAACCATGATACATTAAACATTGAATCTTTCCTTTAAAAAAAAACAAACCTCTATACACAATCTGATCAATAACAATATTAAGCTTAAAATCTTTTTTATTTAGTAATAGTTTTCCTGAAGATTTTTAAAACAATCATGTGAATCAACAATCAATGTTTTTTCAGAATAAAATGTGTCGGTAAAACATAATTTTATTGACATTGAATTTCGTCTGTTTCAATAATTTCTTATTCAATGTTTCATTAAATAAAAACAATAGTGAATAGTTCTGTGCCAAAAATAATTGTCTACAACTGTACTATCACATTTTTTGTATATTGTAACATTATATGTACTGGATGTTGTGGTATTAGGCGTTCATTTAGACAGAAAATAAGTTCTTTAGCAAAACTTTGACCGAAAGTGCTGGAAGTTCTCAAGTATCCTTTGAGGAAAATACATTATTCAACCAATGTTTAACAGAAACATCTCAGAGAATTCTAGAAGAATGATGGATTATGTGTCATATCACAAAATTTGTATACAGATAATAATCGAACAAATTAACTAGTCGTATTGGTATGGTAGATGATGATAAAAGTACGAAAATATACTGTTTATTCTTGAAGATCCTACGATCCATGTGAAGTAATGTTTAAAAATACGCAGATGAATTTTCGACATACACTATTTCGCTTACAACGTAAATAAGACAGTTATCGTAATGACTCTAAAAAAAACTTTATGATCATGATAAAACAGTTCAATTGTGCTAGAGTTGATCATGTTTACTCTCTAGGATAATATTTTACTAGAGAACTTGGAAACAATAAAATCAATTATTTTGTTTTGTTAGTAACCTACCTAATTATTTTAAAAATGATGAAAAAATAAGAAAATAAAAACAACACATTTTCAAACATAAAAATACATTTGTTTTTATCAGTTTTCTTCTTTTTGATACGTTTTCTAATAACCCTGAGGTTAATCTACACGGCAACTTGAACAAAAGAAAAAAACGCGCGAATCGAGGAACGAATAGCTTACTCCAAGACTAGTTATTGTACAGAAAAGCTAAGATATTTATAATATTATAAACCTTGGGCCTCTGGGATCATACTAAATATAGTAGCAGGACAGATAAATAACCAATCAGAAACTCGACTGTTCACTTTCTAGATGTTTCTGAAAAGCTTCTATTCAACGTTGATTTGATAGAATGCATTCCAAAGTTTCCTAGTTCCTCTATGAACATTTCCGAAGAATACTTTGGAACATCCTAACATTCTTACTCTATAAAAATGCTATTGTAAATATTAGATATTCATTAAGCAACATAAACATATTATTTTTAGTCAAGATAAAACACTAAATCACCATTAATATAACTTGTTTCAGATCATATATGCAATGCAAATAAATGAAAGTCAATCTAAAGTATACACATGGATTTGATATCATAATCAACTACAAAACGCAATAAAAAAATGTTTAGTTTCTTTTTCAATGATAGATTGATTTAATTAGAGCATATCTTTTCGTGTGGATTAAATAAATGTGGTGTTATAATAAAAGTAATTATATTTATCCAAACACGAGGAATTTTCTGCAGTAATAGTAATGGTCATATGGATAAGAAGGAATTTTAAGGTAAATAGTAATTTGTAAGGATGATACACGTTTAAGACCATAATCGACTTTCTGTGTTGATAAAAACATTGAACATTTATTGTCTTTTGTGCATTCCATAATAATAGGTGTAGATTATATGATTGGGGGTCAGAGTGATTATCGTAATCAGTGGTTACAGACTTTGAGTGACATGGCTCAAGTCGTTTGTAGTGGCTCAGATGCATCAATTCATTGTCTTTGCTCCGAATTCTAAGCATCTAAATTCCTCACATTTTTTTTGTATTTCACTAACTTATTTTTTTCTAGAATCTTATCTTCGATGCCTTATCTTTTCTGTTACCACTAATATTATTAATACTTCTACTAATCTAGGATTTTGGTTTCACAATTTCATCTCGCTGTGCTAATGGGGTACAACAACTTGGACCGAAGTACGTAAGTAATAGGTTCGGCATTGTGACTGATCGACTGTACTTTCCAAATGCCAATTTAAAGTTTCAGATGCTTAGTGATGAACGGAATTATTAAAAATTGTTAACATGAAGTATTCTATCTACAAATTTGAAGTTCAGAAAATTGTTTGGAAAGATAAAGAGATTAAATGGCATAACTTTTGAGGTGTGTTTCGGCACAATGGAGATAAAGACGGAACAAATGTGTATTTGCAACAGAAAGGAAATATTTTGAAGGAGTCTTTAGGTTGATGCAAATCAAAATATTTTCTAAACTAGCATTCACATGACCTCAGTTTGTAGTTTTATTAGATAAATTATATATTCCTAATCAACTAAAATAACATATGTAAACATATCTAAGGTTCATTTTTATTGGTTTTTTTAACCCTAGGATTGCTGTTTAGGACTGCAGTTGATCATATTTTTGGATGTGCATTCTGAGTGGATTATTTTAATATTGCCATTAAGTCACAAGCATATTAAGTAGAGTTGAATGGTAGCTAGTAGTGGAATCAAGGAGGCACGTTCTGTCCCATTTGAGGCTCATCAGCTATGTGTACCTGCATCTTATGGTGGCTAGCGGACTAGTGACTATCTGGACTCAGCAACTATGGGGATGACACAATGGTGTCTGAAGTTATCTATTTATTTATTTAAACACAAATATTGGTACAAAGGGGCACCGAATACATATGCAACACACAAGCCACTTGATTTGTGTGTGGACTGTGATACTGTCCGGGTGCCCAGACCGACACAGATTGTTTTCTTAGGGGGCCACACACCGAGCCTTCGACCTAAAGGTCTGATCCATAAGGTAGTGAAACAACATCAGGAGATGCAGTCCCATGGTTGCTGGTGACCAATAATTGGTTCATACGCCATTTGTTCCATCACGATCCTGGAGCCCATGTGCACCAATGGTTTGGAATCAGGGTTTTCCAACTCTCCTAGGTGGACTCTCCGTGTCCACCAACCCGGTTAAAGTGCCAGATATTCGCTTTTCGTCCTCTCAATTTGGTAAACAACACTCCCACCACGAGAAGGTAGTGAGTAGGACTTCCCTGGCAGAGGCTATATATGCGTGGCCATGTGAGAGCATTTAAAGGGGGGGAGGGGTGACTCTCCCCACCTTTGGCCGTTTGGGGGACTGCAGGTACATTCAGCTGACAAGTCCCAAATACGATGAAACGCATGTCTCGAGTCCCATTTCTAAGCCCCATTCAATCCCGCATAAAATATTTGAGATCATTTGGAAGACTATAAATTTTATTATATAAGCTATTAGGAAGAGAGTGAGTGAGGAAAAGTATAAATAAGTAGTGAAGAAGTGAAATAGAATTTGCTAAATACATTTAATCTGAGCAAACATCACAACAGAAACAATATAAACTGATAAACAAAAAAACTAGCTATCAATAAACATGTAATAAGGTAGGAACGATGACATGATATGATATTGTGTTGTAAATATTTAGAAAGACATGCAAATGAAGAATAAATAAGCAGTGAATGAATATAAATACAAATGAAAGTGTATATAGAGGAAAAAGTACAACACTGTACATAAAACTGGTTTTGAGATATATTTTATATGCATATGATGACACCTGTCCGGCAGCCTTAACCTAAGTAAATTAGACGGGGTTCGAAACCAAGACGAAATGTTTGGAAATCTTATGTTCAAACAGCTAATTCCCCAATTCGATTAATGACTTAGCTTTATTAATATGAAAGTCAAGATTATATATCTGATGTGAAGTCATTTAGTTATATACAATGTATTATCTCATTTGTTCACATTTTCAAATACTTCACATAACATATCTAACCAACATGTTCACAACAAAACTTTGAATTGGTCAGGTAATTAATTTTTCAATGTACGGCAATTGTCGAATAGTGTGCGCAATAAAAGGTTAATTATTACAATACATATTTCGATACAACTAAATGAAACTATCTTTTAGATCTGGTAATAAACACTCATAAACAAACACATATATATTTCTATGTGTAAGCATGCAAGCGTACATAAATGTGCGTATGCATTACCACCCACCTATGTAGTTCAAGGGAAAATCAGTCTAGCTTTAAGAAACAAAATGAAAACAGTACATGACTGAATTTTGATAGGTAACAAGCACTTTAAGCTCAGCTTTAGCAAAAAATAAGACTGAAATATACACGGAGTACATAAGAATATACACCGTAAGAGTAGGCCGAGTTTCAAAATATTCATCCATTTATAGTAATAATGAAATAGGTTTTCTACGGTAAAATAGAAGAGATGTAGTAGGAAAATTGAAGTCAGTTACCTTCATTCATTTCGCATGTAGCCTAACGTACACACACACACAATGATATAGGAAGGAACAAACCTTAAGGATTTAGCTTTAGAGATTACACGGTAAGAAAATGATTTATGTAATTCGATTAGTTCTTTTTGAAGTAATCCAAGGACTTAGACTTTGACAAAAATGATGAAATTATGACGTTGTCCATATATTTGGATTTTTCAGTATTGGTTATATTACATACAACGCTTGGATTTAAGCTTGTATACAATTGCTCTAATTTCTGTCTCGGGATACAAATTGTAACTCAATATATTCTTTTTTTCAATTTCATTGGTTAACAAGTTATAGATAATAAAGAATACAATACACACAGACAATACAGTGGTCTTGAGTACTGTTACATGTATGAGTGAGGTTATCAGTTCCCGGTTGCCTACACCGTGGAAGGGTCTTCCTAGAAGTAACTGGGAAGGGAATTGAGTTGGACCTGGTCTTAGTGACCTGGGGGCGTGTCCGCAGTCTCCAAGGGATAACTGCTTGAGACCCATCACACACGACCTTCTTGTTGGTGATTTGTGTGTTAGCTCCGTAATTGTCCAAACCTTACCTCCGGAGACGGATACTTGTGGGATAAGGCGAGGGGTGCATTCCTAGGGTCGACCCTTCGTAACCCCACTCTTTCCTGTAGGGAGGCAACATTGTTGTTACGCTGGCTGTCTAAGGGAAACGCCTTACTGCCGTCACACCTCTGTACAGTCAACAGTACGACTTTACCCTCGAACCTTGGGTTTGTTGCTTTTAGTGTTACCGCTCTTCAACATATCTGTCCGACATTGTAGGACCTTGGGGAACGATTGTTCCAGCCATTATAGCCTGATTGGTTCATCGCGATAGGCAGTCTGACTACCACGTCAAGGTAGCAGCAACGGTTGGGACAACACGCACACAGTTGATATGTCTAAAACTCTATGAAGAAACTGGTCAGATGTTTTATTACCATAATCATTATTCGATAAACTAAATATGTATAAATAATTCAAACGTTAGGAAGTGTACAGTCCCTAAAGTATTAATCCAACATTGATGATTGTCCGTTCAAAATAGCAGCGTACAACTTTAACCATACAAAGTCTATTCAAATTATGTCAGTCATTAAAGAGGTACGTTTAATGTTATCAATTAATAGGTCCAACCATACAAGTTGGAGTTTACGCAATAAATGAATACAAATGAAACTATAAAAAACTGGAACTTAATGATAAAAACATTTAAAAATTATTAGATGTCTGATAGATCAAAATACACAAACCAGAAGATTATGTTTACTTATTACCAAATGTTTCTTAAAGATTTTATAACTCTTCAATATGAATCATAGTTTCATTTAGCAAAACAGCAAATTAAACAGTAACACATATTTAATTGTCAATGTTTTTTGTAACTCTTTCTTTCGTCTATATATTGCAGAACACACCATCACTTCCTAATTACCAAGATAGAATAAATTACTAATTATACTTTCTTTCTTCAACTCAGGCTGAACATTTCCCACATAAATTGATGTGCAGCGATATAAGCAGCCAAATTTCTTGTGCTTGAGGCAAAAACGTTACCAGTTCTCATGAAGTTATTAAATGAGTGATATACGCGGACTGAATAGCCAGACGTGTTGTAAACACGTCTGAATGTTCGGAATATACAAGTGAGTATTCTGAACGTGAAGCTTGAGAAGTTTGTGGAAATTATGACTGCGATGCGCCGGTATGAATATGAATCGGTAGTGAATTCAAGATCCTTTAGTGACTTAAACTTTTTTATGTACATAAATTCATAAGCATCAATAAGGATGTAGATATATTGAGGGATATCAATTGCACATTTATTACAAAAGAAATTTACCTGTCGTATATCGGTCACAGAATAGGCATGACCAAGAATTAATCCTAACGGACCATTCGCTTCAATCTCATGTGGATCAGCATCAATACTACAAGCCATTAAAGAGGCACGATTCAATGCATGTTCCATAATGCCGAATATATTAGCAGGAGCTTTCGCACCTAAATCAACAAGTTCTGTAAGACCACCAGTGAAATCTTCCATTGCTTCTGCTGTACACCCACCACGAAGTGCATCATAAGACGACACAAGTCTTAACAAGATAAAAAACAACGAAAACTCAGTATCATATCAGAAAATTAAGGAATAAGTATAAAATCATATGAACCCTTTATTAATGTAAAATCTACCATATCATAGTCAGTAGAATTGGAAGACTTATCTGTAAACAGTTTGCCAATCGAAAAAGGTAGTTAGTAACAACTCAAATTCAAAAGATTTAATAACAGGTGAAATGGAGTTTTCTTATTTGAATCTCTTCCTCGTCAGATAGATAACATCAACATAGAGCCTGGTACAAATTTATTTCACCCAAGTTGCCATACCACATTAACACGGCAAGATGAAAACAACAAGCAATCGAAATAAAGTAGCAGCAGTAATGAGAAGAAAGACTAATCATTGGGAATGTGGGAAGGTATGGATGAAAGGAAACTGGAAGTTCAGATTGAGGGGAAGATAAAGAGTTAGTGTAACTGCGCCACTGAGTAAGATTCTTAGCTATATCACCCCATCATTGACAATAGTTATCAAGCAGACCTTGACCAGGTAATTTAAGTCTACCTACACGGTTCAGATCAAGAGTAAATGACTTTATGGGATGATGTCAAATTTTGATTCGGCTGTCCCCAGCTTTCTTTCGACTTACTTGTGAACTGGTGAGCATTGTTCATTGAGGTAAGCGGTGGTTAGGCAAACAGTGCATGTTCTAACCACCTAAATCGATAAAAACTCACTACCTTACAAACCGATTTGTTACCCATTTTGCTATCTCTGTTCCTGTTAGTAACTTCTATTTTTTACATCACATTTGCAACTAGTGCTGACGATTCGAGACTACAAAGTTTTATGTCTGGTCTACAAATCTAACTATACGAGGGACTACATACTATTCGAACCACATATTTAAATGGGATACAAATGTCATTTATCAAGATTTCAGAACCCAGTGGAATGACTGGGTTTATGCAGTCTATGAAACATGTATACGAAGCCTAAAACGTGATAATCCTATTTGAACCTATTTATTGTGTGAAGTGCCAAATCAATTCAGCCTCCAGTTATATGGTAGCTTAAAACTTCATAGTTTTATAGGTATAAATATAACATCAATTTCATACATGTGCTTTTTGTACTGAGCTCAAGTAGATAGTCACTTGTAAGTTAATCGATTGAACTGAATTGTGAAGGACTCAGAAAAGTAGGAGGGCATACACTACTGTCTTTTGATACCCTTTGTTTACATCTTTTCACTGAATACCATTCAAACAAAATAAAAAATGAAATCTGCAAAAACCTTTCCGGACTAATCATTATAAAAAACAATCAATATAATAGTAATGTCATTATTATAATGACTGACTTAGCATAGGCTTTCTCTAATAAGGCTGACCAAAATTCATTAGGATCTGCGGAATGCATAAATACTAAATGTCCATTACGAGTTGGTAAACGATCATCTACAACAACATCGTACCAATCACCGAATTGCCAGAATCGAAACCAAAACATTCCAACATATGGATATTTTGATGATTTTTCAAATGATTGATCAGGTGGGACAACCTTCAAGTGCATTGTTTTATTTGTTTTGGAGAGGAAAAATAAACATTTTTATTGTTTTAAAAGAATAATTCAATTTAATGTAATGTAAAAATCTGTGTGGTATTGAATATATGAATTAATTTCACAAATCGAGGTACGTGTACGAAATCCTGAAGTGCTTATGTCTGACAGACTTTAAGTCAGATGTATAAATCTGTACATCACAACCACAGTTTATAAACAAATAACTCAATAATTGATTAAAACAACTCAGAAATTAGGAAAACAATCAAATAGCGTCATCTTCTTATTATTTATCTAACTATCGCTTTGTCTGAATAAAAAACGGTGTTACCATGTGTATATTTTTGAGTATTCCTACGTCACAACTCTCAAAATGTGTACTGTTTGAGTTGACAATATCCATTGATTATTTCATTATTGTTGTTTTCAGAGGATTACTTAGATTCAGTGAGGACATTTAAGGAATAATGAAGTCTGGCTACGTGTGTGGAATTGATGATTTATTATCTTAATTCATAAGTTTTAGTACTTTTGATATATTTTACTTATGCCATATAGCGATTTCCAAACTATGGATTATTTTTGGTATAGTGAGATTTGTAGAGGTTGAAGGATTTTCAAATCAAAAGCTGATATGGGATTGCTCAGCAGTGTCCGACCCCGACCCCACCACAAGGGATCGAATCCAAGACTGATTTCCAGAGCAAACGAGTAAATTTGGGGTCACTGAACTGGTATCTAATGGTGTAACTGTTTAACTTTAATCAATTCAGAATAGTGAGTAACCATATTCTATTACTTGTGGTGAATAACTGTCTAACATCCAATATTCATGTTGAGACTGAATGGAAAAAGGACATAAGATTAGCTTCTTATGTGGAGTAGTCGACTATACGATAATTGAGTTGGATTATGATTGGTTTTATTGTCACAACTAATTGGATGGAATCTTAAAGCTGGTACAATCTAGTGTGATGCAGTTTTATCAGATGTGGTTCAGAATAAGACCCGATAATGATCCGGTTTCTATTGCCATTTTACAAAAATAGTAAAATGGACGTTACAAATGAATGGAATTAGTGTTAATTTTATTCCTAATGAAACTGTATGCTGTAATGTTTACAAAATGTCTGTTTTTTTATTTTCATTGAATGACTTTTTCATTTCTCATTCTTGACAATATTCTTATTTTCCTTTATGTGTGTTTAGAGCATTTATTGGTACCTTTGTTATATTATCATCAAGAACATTTTTCAATGGTTGAGATCATGAGTCAATTGAAGCCAGACCACCATGGAAAACCTGTAAGCACTGGACGGCCGTTTCGTTCTAGTATGGGACTCCTTAGTAGTGCGCGTCCACGATCCTGCCCGTGGGATTCGAACCCGGGACCTATCGATTTCACGCGAGAACGCCTAACCACTAGACCACTGAGCTGGCATTCAACGGTGTTAATGTCTAGCTTCAACCAATCTACGAATTTGCGCCACCATCCATCATTTTCTCCAATGAGTTATTATCTCACAACAGAACTTTCACGAGCAGGATCGTGGATGCGCACTACTGAAGAGTCCCATACTACGACGAAACGGCCGTCCAGTACTTCCAGGTTTTCCATGATGATCTAGCTTTCATTGACGCATGAATTCAACTATGAAATTACTAAAATTTCTAGAAAACTCCCTTCTGATTTTAAAATATATTTAGAAAAAAAAGTCAACTGATCAGTGTTTATATCTTTTAAAATTTATATGGTAACAATTGATCCTATCAATAAATTGTTGATTCGACCATTCTAGCTATTTCAATTTTTTTTGTCAAATCAATTGGATAATTAAAACTTAGATGATTCTATTTAATAAAACTGATCACTTTCAATGTAACTGTATTTGATCGAACCTTTAAAATAATCAAAACAAAAGACTTGCATAATTTGATTATTGAAATGAATATAGTTAAAGCATTTTGGAAATTTTGAGATATATGTATTGCAAAAAATCAAGAAAGATTGAACATCATATTTGATTGGCTCTTGAAATTATATAATTACGATAATGATATTATTTTAAATATAGAACGATTTTGGGATTTTGTGTTTTCTACTTGACTGGAATTATTCAATAGAGGAATATATGCTATCACAATTGTTATGATCATCTTGCTCTGGAAATGAAACATTGAAGTTACTTAAATCTAGAAATTAACTTCTAGGCATAAAGCATGTCTCGGTGTATTAGTGTGAAATGTACATAACGTTTTGAAATAGTTTCAATATTTACATAAATAGCTTTAGGAAGATCTAATACAATAACCAACAATAATTATAGTTCTTTGAATCGTGACCGTCATGGACAGTAAAACTCTTAAACTTTCAATATTATAATACCAAACCCTAAGTATTACTCTATGACTGAATATGTCTCTATTCCATATGTTTCCCACCAGTCCATTTGATACTTGTGTACAAGCCAAAAACAAATGATTGAACTCCACTGTATAACATTATACAGTATAGTATTAAAATTATTCTCTCTGGGTAAATTAACCGTGGTTAAGCAAATCATAATCTGTTTCACTGAGTGTATCTTTGACTATTATTATTTACTTACTCACTTACGCTTGTTAACCCTCGTGGAGGAGCATAGGCCGCTCACCAGCATTTTCCGTCCAACCCTGTACTGGGCAATCTATTCCAGTTCTTTTCAGTTGCTATTGATCCTTTTCATATATGTTTCCGATTTCCCACGTAGTGTGTTCTTCGGCCTTCTTTTTTCCACTTTCCATCAGGATTTCAAGTTAACGCTTGCCTGGTGATACAGCTTGGTGATTTCCGTAATGTATGTCCTATCCACTTCCAACGTCTTTTCGTAATTTCCTCGTCAGCTGGAACCTGGTTTGTCCTCTCCCACAGTAGGTTGTTGCTGATGGTATCCGACCAACGGATATTGAGTATCTTACGTAGACCACTGTTTATAAATACTTGTACCTTTTTGATGATGGCTGTAGTAGTTCTCGAAGTTTCAGCTCCATACATTAGGACTGTCTTGACGTTCGTATTGAAAATCCTCACTTTAATATTGGTTAACAGTTGTTTTGAGTTCCATATGTTCTTCTGTTGTAGGAATGTGACCCTTGCTTTGCCAATCCTCGCCTTTACGTCTACATCGGATCCTCCTTATTCATTGATGATGCTGTCCAGGTACCTGAATGATTCTATATCTTTCAGAGCTTCTCCATCAAGTGTGATTGGGTTGGTGCTCTCCGTGTTGTACTTGAGGATCTTGACTATTAATAGGTTAAATAAAATTTAAAAAACAAGATAACCCACACAATAAAAAAGAATTGAGTTCAAGTAAATTATTATTTACTTGATTAAATAATTCTGGATACATTGATAATGAGGCCAAAGCAGCTATAACCCAACAGTTTCCTACAAAAACAAAACAATAATACACAATGATACCACATGATGAACACTATTATTATTACTGACGATCGCACTAATATTAATGCTCTGTCATTTGAATCTGAACGAACCAGTAGGTAACGGTGAATCTCTTGGTTTGATTGTTTTCGCCATAAACTATCGGATACAATTGAGTAATTACCAAACTAACTGGTAAAACATATGACTGAAACAAAATTAAGGTTAAACGACTGGCAATTAAATAAAACTAATTTTTTTCAGAGAAATTTAGGGGTGATGGTTTAATGACGAAGTGACAACAAAACAGTTTACCTTAAGAAGAACATTGAACACAGTCGAAGTTTGATTGAACAGTTTCGTACAACAGGAATGTTAACGACATAAGGAAACATTGGTTAGAGCTTCTTCAGGGTAATATTGGAACTATTTAACTCAATTTGTTTAGGGTTTTCAAAACTATTATCTTATTCATAATAGTGAGGTTATATTTTGCGTTCTTTAACTAACTATTAAGTTACCAATTTGTCTAGTGAACCACTTCTACAATGTTAATTTTAGTGGGTGTAAAACAATCGGAATTTCACCAATCTGGGCATGGGGTTAGCGACCCCGTGCCGTAGAAAACTAACTCGCTAAAAAAACGCTTACCAGAAAAAATAATTCAAACCATTTTATCTCTGCCCTGGGAGTTAGAAGGTCTTCATCTAGAAGAATTATGACGCTTCATGGTGAAAGCCAAGTTCCTTCGGAAGCCACGAGGCCGATGCTCCTTCTAACAACCAGAGCAACAATTTTTATAGGTACATGGAACGTCCGAACAATGTGGGAGACCGAGAAGGCCAGTCAAATAGCAACGGAAATGCGGAGATACAACTAGGCAGTACTGGGAATCAGAGAAACCCATTGGACCCAAGCTGAACAACAAAGGCTAAATACGCGAGAGATGCTGCTATACTCCGGTCACGAAGAGGAAAATACTCCACACACTCAGGAAGTTGCTCTAATGCTGTCCAAAGTAGCACGAAATGCACTTGTACGATGGGAATCTCACGGATCCAGAATCATCAAAGCATCATTCAAAACAAAGAAGGAGGGGATCTTAATGAATATTATCCAATGTTATGCACCGACAAATGATAGCAACGACGACATTAAAGATCAGTTCTACGAGCGGCTGCAGTCAGTCATTGAGAAATGCCCAAGAAAGGACCTAACTATTCTGATGGGAGATCTAAATGCCAAAGTCGGAATAGACAACACTGGATATGAAGATATTATGGGACGACATGGACTGGGAGAAAGAAACGAAAATGGAGAAAGATTTGCAAATCTATGTGCATTCAACAAATTGGTCATAGGAGGCACAATATTTCCACACAAACGTATACACAAAGCTACATGGATCTCACCGGAACACACCACAGAGAACCAAATAGATCATATTTGCATCAATAACAAATTACGATAGACAATGGAAGATGTGAGAACCAGGAGAGGAGCTGATATAGCTTCAGATCACCACCTAGTTGTGGTCAATTTAAAACTGAAGCTAAAGAAGAACTGGACAACTGGACAAACAGCATTACAAAGGTTCAATACAGCCTTCCTTCGAGATACTGACAAACTCAACGAATTCAAGATAGCTCTCAACAACAAGTTCCAAACCTTACATAATCTACTGAAGGAAGAAGAAACTACTATGGAGGACGACTTGAAAAGTATCAAAGAAGCATTAACTTCAACGTGTCAGAGGTTCTAGGTCTAAAGAAGCATCATCATAAGGAATGGATCTCTATAGAAACACTGGACAAGATCAAAGAAAGGAAGAACGAGAAGACAGCAATTAACAACAGCCGAACACGAGCAGAGAAAGTTCAAGCACATACTGAATACATAGAAGCAAACAAGCAAGTGAAGAAGAGCATTAGATCCGACAAGAAGAAGTACGTGGATGAACTAGCAACCACGGCGGAAAAAGCTGCAGGAGGAAATATGAAACAGCTTGAAGATACAACGAAGAAACTAGCAGGGAAATACAGTAAAGCAGAGAGACCGATCAAAGACAAAGAAGGCAAGTCAATCACTGAAAATAAACAACAGCAGAACAGGAGGATAGAATACTTCGAGGAACTCCTGAATAGGCTGGCTCCAAAGCAAGGGCCACATTCCTACAATTGAAAAACATATGGAACTCAAAACAACGTTCAACCAATATCAAAGTCAGAATCTTCAGTACGAACGTCAAGGCAGTTCTACTGTACGGAGCTGAAACTTGGAGAACTACTAAAACCATCATCAAACATGTACAAGTATTTATAAATAGTTGTCTACGCAGGATATTCAATATCCATTGGCCGGATGCCATCAGCAACAGCCTTCTCTGGGAGAGAACAAACCAGCTTTCAGCTGAAGAAGAAATTAGGAAAAGACGATGAAAATGGATAGGACATACATTACGCAAATCGTCAAACTGCATCACGAGGCAAACCCTAACTTGGAATCCTGAAGGGAAGCGGAAAAGAGGGAGGCCAAAGAACATATTACGTCGGATAATAGAAGCAGATATTAAAAAGATGAATTACAACTGGAAGGTGCTGGAAAGGATTGCCCAGGACAGTTTTGGATGGAGAATGCTGGTGAGCGGTCTATGCTCCTCCACGAGGAGTAACAGGCGTAAGTAATTAGATTTTCAAAATCACTTTTTTTCGCTTAAACCACATGTTAAACCAAAGGTGTGTCATGTTTCTTGGAAAAGGAAGGTTCATCTTGACCAGAATCTGATTAATCCACAGTATCACAGTATTTAATCTTATCACCGAAAATTGATTGGTAACCATTTGATTGTCAATTTTAACGTTTCTATACTGGTAGAATCTAGTAATATTTCTTTAGAAATTATTCAGAAGCATATATTAATAAGGTATTGATTTATAAAAAAAATCGACCATATTTATATTAATGTAAACTTACCAAGTTCACCTTGTTTGATATCGAAGCGACTAACTCCATCTGCAACAAAACGTGGGCACCTGCTAAGTTCCTGAATAGTGAATAATCAAAGTTCGTCTATTGCATAATTCATGCACATGTAACACATATGAACAATAATTTTTTTTGTTTAAAAAAAAAGACACATGTATTATTAATACGTAAAAGAAATTTTCCTACCCATAATTTTGATATTAAGAAGAAACAACTTAAGAATATTAAAAGAACCCATAAAAATAACTAGGATAAATGAAAATTAGAGTTTTTCTTTGATTTCTGTAAATGATTACTCTCTCATTGGGAGTCCTGAACATCAATGGAAAGACTCAAATAAACAATACAAAATGAATTTAAACCTCACCCCATTGAAAAATAAGGTGGCTATCGCGAATCAGTAGCTAAGTGGATAACTCGATGGCTTTTGAAGCGAATGGTACTGGGTTCGAATCTCAGAGTGAACATCAACTCTGGAATCCAGGTACATCTAGCTGACGAGTCTCAAATAAAACGAAATTCACATTCTGGATTCCACTGCAAACCACTATCCATCTTTATTCATCTGTAACCTTCTAAGTTTATCATATCGTGGTTTTGAATGAACTTTATTGGAATATACAAGCTAAATAGAAATGTTACAGTCAACATTTAAGCACATGCAACTCGGATACACACTATAAAGTTACATAATACTTTATGAAATCTCTTTCTATTAATATGAATTTTAGAAATATTGTGCACTAATTGTCCAATTTATAAAACTTTGTGCGGTAGTTCCAAATGAACGAAAGTAACATAAGGTGGAATTGACAGTTCTGTTAAAACTACGACCACAAACTTCTTAGTTAAGTGAGTTCTTTCCGACTTTTTACGAAGAATGCAAAAGAAATTTATGATAAGCGCCAACTGGGAACGGGAGCAACCAAGACAGTTGTTCTTGGAGATATCTGGTCAGTGGCCTGTGCGTCCAGAAGGGTAAAAGGCTTAAGTACAGTAAGTAATAAGAAGACTACAGCAGGATTTTCATTGTTTCCTGTCCTGATGTATATCTGGTAACATCTCAAGCAACAAAGTAAAATCCCAACCAGAGAGTCGTGATGGACCGACAGAAACCAGTCCTATACAACTTTCTTTTATACCACAGTATCATGTCATTAACAGACCACCTCTCTACTTTTTCCACTACATCCCAGCAACAGTAGTGTGTGAATGATATGAAAGTCGCTGGAATGACATTCGTAGCACAATTTCAAGGGACTGAAGTTCGTGTTTCAAGGTGACAACACCAGTAGAATTAACGTTGTTACGTCCGAACACATATTCACGAACCACAGAATTGGAATTTATGGAGATAACACTTTGTTCGATCTATCTCATTAGCCGTCTAATCGATATTCACTATAAGTTTATTAAAAATACTAACATCGATCAGGTTACTTCGTAATATATGAAGGACAAGAGTTAATAGAAAACAGATAGTTAATGAATAATAAAATCAATATAAAGACGACTTACAACAGGTCTTAGCCATCTGTAACTTTGTTTACTCGATCCAGATTTGATAGTTGAGTCGGTAGCAGGCATAAATGGATCCTCAAATAAACCACCTCGTTCCATTTGACATTTGATTTCTTGTTTAAACCAATCTGCACTGCACTCTAAGGAAGGTGATTTATGTGTGCGTTGTACCAAGACACTAGATCCATTACACTGGCCACGCATGGCACTACGAGGCGTTTCCAAAGGATATTTGCGGCCCATGGTCGGGAAGAATGTGTTTAGGTACTAAATTTCGCGGTAAAAAAAAATCATCAAATTGGTAAAAGAAATATAACAAAAATGATCGAGGGATGTAATTCCGTGAGTACAGGGCTTCTGTAGCATAAACAAACTCCCCAAACAGAGCTTATCTGAAGTACCATTGACAAAAGCGACAGTATGAGACGATGGATTCTAACCTGAATCTAGTTATGCTATTAATAATAATTTGACAAATACTATTGGTTTTTTAAATACCTTGTTTTACCTTCACCTCTTAGAAAACACTTCCAAACTTACTTTCAAATCCAGCTACCATATAGTGAAGAAAAATGATTGAACATGCATAGCACATGTTTTAAGCACTTTATATTTACAAACACATTTATTTGAAGATGTTGAAAAATTAGCTTATTTAACTCTTTCATCATAAACCTACATAACAACAATCCTGTGAAGAGATTTTTTTAAATGTTTATTTTGTCAAACACAAAAAGTAATTCAGAAGTGTCAGTAACATGCAATTAACACTTATGTGTATTTACAGTTTTAATATGAAGGTAGATATTAAACGTGAAATTAGAGAAGAACACATTTTCCCAATCATGTCAGCAATTTTCTTATTGGACACAAAACTTCTTCTGGGACATTTCAACACTAAATATGAAAATGTCAAGTTTATTAAGAAGCATTAAAATGATTATGAGTTTGATTTTTAAGACAAGATTATCCAAAGCGATGGGGATGATGCATTCTAAAGGTAGATTCGTCTAATGTTAAGTGCTAAAGAAGTCCCTACCGGAATGTAGCTCTGTACAAAAGATTACTTTGACAGGTAGTCAGTTAGTCCATTATAATCAACATAGAGCATGGAACAAATGCGCGTCAATCCAAGTCGCCAAACTACATTAACAAAGCCCTCAAATATCCTGGTGGGGAGATATCGCTTTCCTTCACGAAACGCCCTCACATGATCACGCGTATACAACCATTGACAAGAAAGTCCTACTCACTGTCTTCTTGCAGCATTACTGTTGTTTACGAAATTGGGAGGACGATAAGCGAATGTCTGGCGCCTTAACCGGGTTGTTGGACACGGAGGGTTCACCTGGGGGAGTTCAAAAACCCCTATTTCAAACTAATGGTGCACATGGGCTCTAGGATCCTGATGAAACGAATGACGTATGAACCAATTGTTGGTCACCAGGATCCATGAGATTGCATCTCCTGATGTTACTCCAATGCCTTATGGATCAGACCTTTAGGTCGAAGGCTCGGAAATTGGTCCCCTAAGAAAACCATCTGTTTCGGTCTGGGCGTATGGGCAGTAACCTAGCCCTCACATAAATCGAATGACGAAGTGTGGCGCATATATATTTGGTGCCTGATAGTACCAATGTTCATGCATTAAAATAAATAAATACATTAGAAAGAGCATATATAGGTAACAATATAAGTAGTAAATGAATTGAATATAATATAGTAGTGGTGATAATAAGAAAGACTAAATAAAGGGAATATAGTTCGAAAAGACAAGGAATGTTGAAAGTCAAGATTTAGAGAAACATCAAATAGATCCATGTATGTCACTGTGGTTGATTTTGAGTCAGGTTAACCAACCTCTCCAACTACCGACTAAGGTTACTGCGTGAACCTCAACCACGTTGTCCGTACATACCGACATGACTCCGGGATCAATAACTTCGTAGACTAGTAGCACATTTTGGTTACCCCACAGATTCCTCCAAACTTATTCCTACACCTGATAACATTACCCGTTGAAGTAGACGACAAGTAATACGGAAATGAAGAAACAAAATCGAAACTGCATCTTACTCATCTCAATATTGAAGAGTTTTATGACAGGAGCAACCAACAAATAACTAAACAGCAAACTGAATACAATAAAATAATGTGGCGAAATGAATTTCGCTTTATCAAAACTTGAAAATAGACATTATGCCAACCCTAAATCTGTTCATAAAGTAACGTAGCTTGATAAAGGAGTTATGCAAACATAGGAATATTATTATTTGTTCTGGATCTGTCTCAAAATGCATGTCAGATGTAAAACATCATGTAAATGACTTGTATCTTAATGTGGCAATTGATCATCATAACTTTATTCATTGTTGCCAAATGCCGTAATTACATTCCGAATGCGATCTTTATAAGTCATACGTGGTTTATAGAAGTCACTAACCCACAAAATAACTACATTCAACAAAGATGAATGGTAGAAAGTTTTACTTTTACCACTGTTAGTTTCGTGTTAAAGGTAGCTAAGCGTACATTTTGACTTGATGTTAAAGTTTGTTGAAGTATTCAAATACTGAGGGTCTGTGTTAGATTAAAATTTTCTATTGAATATTATAATCATTGGTGACTGAGTGAGAATTCTTCAGTCTTACAGAAAAGTCTAATAGCTTGTGACAAGACTGACTCTTTGTATGTTAAAACTTGTTGTCATGATTCGGGAATTACTTGATTATTTCGAATTTGCGAATGACCAAACGAATCTTTTAATAGGAAGTAGAATCTACTCAGATTAGGCAGATCAGCAACTGACACAAGTGACGTTTGAGGAGAGAAAAACGGGGAATGAAGAATTTCAATGATAACCAAATCAAGAATACAGAAGTGCAGAATTGTAACAATGTTGATCGGGATCACCCACACTTGCTTACAAGCGAAAATAAACAAAACGGCTTTGGTTTTCTGGGCACATACTAATTCCTTTACAAGACAGTAGAGGAGTTATTTGAATGAAATTGTAGTAATGCTATAACATTATCACAGGAAACTGACAAGCCAAGAGGAACCGTAGCAAGTCATGGATGGAAAAAATAAAATAGCCAAATACATTTCCTAAATATATCTTCGAGACATTTCGCACACTTGTGACCAAAAGTACTAGCATTGGATTTATTAGTTACACAGCATCGTTCATCATAAAATGCACTTTATGTTACTAAGTATATTACACTTTTAAAAATCTATTATCTCGTGCTCGGTGTTTTTCTGTCCGAAACTGGCAGTGTCGCTAACACAATATAATAAGTTGAGTCCTTACTGATCAAGTGTATGAACTAGAAGATATTTAAAGTGATATGATTCAGGAATTTTGACCCAAGTTCAGCTCATTTGAATGACATTCTAAACAGTGACCACTAAAAGACGTTTTTAATTATTTGAAAACAAGTACATGTCATACAGCCAATACAATGCTAACACAGACACGATAAATGTCTTCAGATGTAGTTATGTTGACTGTGATTGTGAACTCTGGAGGTGATTTCATAAGTGATCAGTCCTGTATAGGAGGAATAAATATGACACCCACATTAAAAGCCATTATTGAAGATAAGACAATCCGAAATAAACTTTTACTTTGCAATCAGACAACTGCTAAAACAATTCTAAAATATTCCCAGCATGTTGAGGAAAAAATCAATAGTTCAAATGTCCTTAATACATAGGAAGTATGAAATTTAGCCAAAGTTACTCAAGACTTAGTAACTTGACCATGGCATGAAAAGCAATCGAAATTTTAGTGTCTCAACTTATAGTGATATGCAGATTCACTATCTAAAAGAAGCAGAGAAAGATGTTTGATATGATGAGTGATAAAACGTTCGGGTAGTTTCTAAGGAAGACAAATGAAAATGATCAGTAGTCGACAGTCCCATCAGAGACCAGACCTAAAATTTCTCGCACTACTAAATAAATTTAATTAGAAGACTTTTAACAAAGTAATTTGCTTAAAGAGGACCACTTTTTGGAATGACCATAACTATAAAGCTCAGCTGACGGAATCGCATTTCATCCTTATGTTAATGGATTCCAAGTGCAGTGTTAGGGGCTGCAATTGATATACGGAAGTTACTTAAATACTAGTGGGTGAAGTAAAATATGTCTCCAGTGTCGGCTTCAGTCTCATTCAATAAACCTCTGGGCCGAAAAAAATTTATTAACTGCGTTTTATTTAACAAACTAGAACTTTATCAAACATAAATGCTCAAAAGAACAGGTACTTGAAAAAACATTTCGGTGGACAAAATCATAAACATAATTCTTCAAATTTTCATTTAGGCGCGGAAGAGCTGTATGAAAAAAGAAATTTTATGTTGCAGAAACCCCAATCAATGCCAAGATGGTTAGGTATTCGCGAAAGTTTCGCTTCGATGTCAAGTCATGCAGCTAGACTTACGTTAGTATTCAGGATACAGCCCACGCGACCTCAGATATTGTGAGGGTTCATTGAATGAGAATACAATTGAGGGCAATATAAACGTATCTAGACTACTGACTAATATAACAATTTCCTACCTTTTCTGTTTTCGACTGACAGATTTACATGACATATAAGACTAACCCATAGTCAGATTTTTGTGGTGTCTAGGAAATATTTAACTGACTTGGTACTTGCTATCGGGAAACCGTGGATTGGACGACGCAATTAAGAATAAGATGATAGATAAAATGATACATGAATACCTTTTAAATGATTCGCCTAAAATCAGGCTTAATATTTAAATTTTCACAAATCGAACCAACCAATTAGTCAGTAACTTACTGTATGGACACGCATTTACATACTATCTGATTGTGCTTACCAAATTGCGATTAACAATAGCCGTCGAGAAATGGTAGTTATAGGAGTTAATTTCGCCACCCTATTTAATAAAACTAGTTAGATACACATGTTTGACTGGAAGACGTCAGACGCTCCTATTTGTTACTAATTGCAAGTGCAAGTATACGAAGGGTTTTTCGAAACCAAAATATATTAATGACTAATTGAACTAAGTGAAGCATCGAACTCATTGGGGCGGATGTAAACCGGAGTAAAATTCGACCGGACAGAATAAGTCAGTGCAATAAAACACTTATTTTCAGATGTGCTGAGAAAGCTTATGGATATAAGAGAATGGAATAGTCCGATTTTCTTGAAACAACCTACTATGAACCCACCTAAAAGATGGGAATGAGTGTGATCTGATAATGAGTTAAAACGCTTATCCCATTTTTCGAACTCTGCGTGAAAAGATGCATATTGAAAGTCGAGTTAATAACTTGGTTCCGATAACTGAAGATGTATGGTTTCTGGAAGCGTAAAGCAATATATATTGCGTCTCAAATTATTTTGAGACGGTGCATGGAAATATTGGTCAAGCTAAACTGTTCTAAACTTTTAATGACGTGACAACAGATATACCTGAAAACCTATTCACACAATCAAGAAACCTTTTTAATATAGGTAGTCGGCTTGTACTACCACTCAGCATTTAGCACTTACAGCAGCTGAGAATCCAAACATGACAAGGTCAGAGTTTGTATTCGGCGCTGTGTTGGATACGCAGCCAATGTCATGAACCAACTTCAGATCAGTTCTTTGAACATGTGCAGATCTACTATTCTAAATCCCTGCAACAAGCTTATATAAGCCAATTGATTCCTTTTTTCGCGTTTCTTGTTATTTCTATATAGTTCAATGTCTTGTGATGTTCATTGATTCAAATGGTTGTGGACGGAATAGAGGCTTTCGCTTAACAGGCTTCCGTATCTAGTAGCAGAGGTTCACGAACAACTCCAGGCAGGAACCTAGGTATAATAACGATATAAGAGGAAAAAGATATTGGTTAATCATAATATGATGCTATCCTTAAACCTTAAGAATAGATCAAGTTGCCTCTGAAAGGACTCCTTGGAAGTCGCTTGGACTAGCTCGGCCGGCGGCGAATTCGAGCATTTGACAACTCTTAAGGAGTAGAAATTGTGTCTACAGTCCGTTCTGCTATATTGCGTCTCCAGTTTTTGGGTGTTACTTCTTAGGTTGGTGTTGGAACTAAGCCCAAGTAGGTGTTTGAGAGGATGTCCAGAAGTGTTGAGTATACTGTAGGGCCAGTGAAATGTCACTGAGCCCTAGCCAAATCATACGGCAGTTGGATCACTGAAAGTCGAACAGATCATCGCTCCCTTTCAAGGTCAGGGACAACCAACGCGCATCCGTTAATCATATGCCATGGACTGGCCCATGCTGCAGTGGTCTTACTTTCGCTTGTATCTACCTTAACTAATATATTTCTGTAATAACGTCCTCTGTGTTGTACAGTCTTCAAAGCATCTATGGCACCTTGATACGTCAATGGGGTAGTCCACGTAAGGTGCTGAACACGAGGTGTGACTTCGACGTTAGCTGGTTCGTCACACCATTCCCGTCTAACTCGAGTAGGTCTCCAAACATTTTCGACATAGATCATCTACGTTTGTGAACTACAATACTATAAGCCATTAATAGATTACCTCTAAGACGCCTATAATCTAATGGATAAAATTCTAGTGAATGAAGGCGCTCTTCATATAGTTTAAATTTGAGTCGTCGAACTGATTTCGTGGCTCGCCGTTGGATACGCTCCAAAGGGGTGATCTTATCCGCAACGCAACCATGTAAACTTAATGTACCGGTCATCTATGCGTTCAAGTAACCACAGATTTTGACATTTCATAATGTATTTTTATTTAAATAACTAGATTATATAGCTAATTTTGATCTTTTTCATATTTTTATTCGCCACGTTTGACTGCGTTACACTGCACGTCCATTGCATGCTGGGATGATATCTCAAGTCATAGTGAGTTTATTCACATAGTTGATTGTTTCCAGATAGACTGTCAGTGCGTGATTTTACTGTAGAAAGGTTTATTGTACTATAAACTATGTTTTTATGAACAACTGCCTGTTGTCTTCAGTCGGAAAGCAATATATATATTCTTTAAAGACAATTGTCTTCCGTTCGGTAAGTTCAATTGGCCTACATTTCGTGTTTTTGTTTTATCGTCTTAATTATGTCCATTTAACTACTTTAAGCAATATGCCTGTGCAAATGAAATAATAACTATGACACTTGCTTAGTTTAGTATTTTTGGTTGTCGTATAATTCAGTTTAGTTGAAAGAATTATGGTATAGTGCTTGAAGTCTGTAACGAAACAGATCAGTCTAGTAAGTAGAGTTGCCTGTTTCTGATGAGTATACTGATTCAAAACAGTCTGACTAAAAATAGGAAAAAAGTGCTTTCGGTACTGTTGCTGTCATACATTATAAGATAGCGATAAGTATGTTTATTGTTTATTTCTAGATTGTACATCTATCACTGACCATATTTCATGATCACTGTCATTAAACAATTTCCCCAGCAATAACATCGGCAGCAGGATAGCTAAGTGTGTGAGCTTTTATTTGCCCGCAGAAGAGCAGTATACAGTCTTAGAAGATGGCTGTTCTGTATCTCAATTAAATGCAGTTGGCTGTGGACAAATGTTAAGAATCTTTTTGGCAATTGGGACTTTTAGTTCATCAAACACTAACTCTGCTTGTATGTCTCCCTGTTAAACTAGATGCAGATACATGGTAATACTTAAATGAGAGCAAAATAATAAAAGCATTGAGATACGGTATTAAGTTCATGTTATGCTTTGCACAAGTAATAGCTGACCTGACCCAATATCCATGAAGTAAAGGTAAATCACAACTGCATAAATTCTTTGCTAAAAAACATGTAATTTGGTTATTTATCTATTCCACATTTCTGACTAAATTCACTACTGTTTTCTCATTTAGAATGCAACAGGACTGAGTCTTCATAGATCCTAAGAACTGTTTCGCCCTTAGAACTATGGCCCTATGGATCTGTTTACGGGAGACCCAACTAACAGCAGATTATAAAAAGGATGCTGGATGTTCATTTTAGTCTCACAACCACTTCCAGTACTTCTTGAGTTACTTCTTTTACCCTTTCGTTTGGAAAAAACAACAAAAACTGCAGCTTAACATTATAAATGCAACTTTTAGACTGGAACTTGGTTTAAACCGTTGTTTGATATTCGATTCCTAATGAAAGTTCTCGAATAAATTTTTGAACCTAATGCTACTTTGTTTTATCTACTTAATCGTTGCAAGAAACTTGTGATAATCGAGCCTCTCATCACCTAGTTCATGTGTTCAAATGGTCGTGGACTGAGTAGATGCTTTCGCTCAACAGGCTTCCGTGTCTAGTAGCAGGCGATTACCAAAACCTCCAGGTAGGAACCTAGGTATATTAACAATAAAAGAGGGAAAAGAAATTGGTAAATCATAATATGATTTTATCCTTAAGAATATATCTAGTTGCCTCTTAAAGGACCCCTGAGAAGTCGCATGGTCTAGCTCGGCGAGCAGCGAATTCCAGCATTTGACAACTCATAAGGAGTAGAAGTTGTGTCTACAGTCCATTCTGCTATGTTGTGTCTCCAGTTTCTGGGTGTTACCCCTTAGGTTAGTGTTGATACTAAGTTTAAGTAGGTGTTTAAGAGGATGCCCAGAAGTGTTAAGGATACTGTAAGCCATTAGAAGGTCACCTCTAAGACGTATTTACTCTAATGGGTTGAGGTTAAGTGATTGGAGGCGTTCTTCACAAGGTGATTTGGTGCATATATTCGTCATTCTCATAGGAAACCTACAGACTCGGGTACTTTCACAACTTATTCTAGCCACCATGAGTTGTCACGGCCGCTGATGGATGGACACGCGTTACACATCTTAAGCGTCTCTGCGTCTAATCTCATGCCTCTACCGACACTAATGGAACACGAGTAACTCAAAGGCACCCTGTATGGTATCTTACATCGGGATACGCACTCACTTAGCTCTTTAGTGAGAATATTACTACAGTCCTGCTAAAAATCCCATAAACCCCCCTATCTCCATCCAAACAAATAAGTCTATATTTGCTGCATATAACAATTTTATTTTTTTAAAGTAAGATACAACAGTTAAAATTGGAGTGAAATGGCAATATACAGCAGATGCACGTGGTACATGTCTTCATCGATTAACTGGAATAGAAAATACGAATATTAGCTTAACAGGCTTATTTAGAAAGACTAGTGTCTACTCTGAAACTACTGCGTGAGAAAGTTATACTGGAACCACGAATAATGTAGGAATCCAGTCTCCCAGCGCGTACGAAGCAATCAAACTGGAAGGCAGTTGTCCAAAAATAATTCGAATATGAAGGTGAGAATTTCCAGGTATTTTTCATTGTAAGGGTGAAAATATTGATGTCGTACAGTAAAAAAACACAGATTTGCGAGTGGTGAAGTATGATCTATAAAAAAGTGAGCTTAATAACAGTTAATTACCTTTTTATTCCCTGATCATGACCCTTCGGCTTCCTTTTATGGCCGAAACAGCAAACATAAACTACACACTGATAGCAGATTTCCGGCTTTTCAATGTTAGTTTTCAGTCTTCAGTAATAAGGATAGTAGGTTAGTGAACCTGTATTAATCCTGACACATTGCTTTCCAGTGAAGGTGCAGCTTCTCCTTGAAAGTATTCACTGATGGGGCTGATACCACTTGTTCGGGTAAGGCTTGCTTTAACGCACTACGTAATGAGTACAACCCCTCTATTACTCCTATATGACATATTTTTAATAACGAACCCTCTTCAATAGATTGGTAGTATCTGTGACTTCGTCTATGGTTATCGGAAGTCTGAGTTCTTTCGAAAACAAAACTGGTATCACCTACTGCTGGGCAATCAGTATTAGTTTGACTCGTTAGCGGGATAGTGTTGTCCATAATACTGAAGAAAATTAAATACCCGAGATTGTTCCCTTTCATTTTGCCGATAACATCATAAAAAACGGTTAGGAACGAACATTCGGACAGTTAGTCACAGGTAGCAACAACAGTTATTCTAGCTAGAGAAACGAACTCCGGCTTTGGATATCTAAAAAGCAAGTCAAAACAAAACCGATTACCATTTTAAAACATAAGACTAGCCAGCTTGGCTGAAGAAGTACATTGCCTTGAGTAGAAGCAGCAAAAACCATAAAACCAATGCTGATTCGAAGTAAATATCACACCAACATGTAGAACATTACACTAACTGCGGCATTTTATGAGACCGAAACATTAAATTACATAGCTACACAAAAGAAGTAACTGAAAGAAGCAGAGAACAAAGAAAGCCTACTGCCATTACTTACAAAGATGGCGGATGTATTAATTCCCGCCTCATTCTGATTGGTTGCTAAGCTGAAGGGCACATTTACGAAATTGAGTTGCGTTTAATTGCAGCCCTCCAAAGTGTCCTTATCCTTCTGGAGTGAGGAAAGAAATACTATATTTCCGTACTCTAAATGAGGGCGGATAAAACTATTGAAGATTATATTGAAAGTTCTTCCGTTAAACTGTCCAAAAACGCACTTCAACGTTACCAGTGCTAGGTTTGCTCGGAAGGCATTTTTGTCACAGTTGGCTTAAGACTTTAAATCATCGGGCACCAGAACTCCTAAATCTATTTCTAATTGGGATACTACTAAAAAGGAGTTTCTTAAATTGTAACTGTAGTCTGCGACATGTCGCAGATGGACCACTTTACACTTTAAATTGTTAAAAGTCTGCCGAACTTTGAAGTCGAGTCAGATTCTCCTGAAATGCCAGTATATCCGCTTGGATGCGTATCTCTATCCAAAGTTTCACATCATCAGCAGAACATAATAAGTCTGGCGATATCTATTGTGGAAGGTCGTCTATATAAATCAAGAAACGAAGAGGTAATAGCACTGAACCCTGGAGGACTACACCAGGACATTCCATAGCCTGAGAGAAAGCGAGGTTGACTCTGACAATAAATTGTCAAATTTTCAGGTATGAAGTGAGCCAACCAATTAACAGTTATCATTTCGTTTCTATTCCACTCAACAGTGCCTATTGCGATTTAGCAAACGAAGAGTGCCTTGAGGTTTTCCATGATGGTTTGGCTTAATCGACTTATGAATTCAATTATTAAATAAATACATCATTTTTAATGCAAAACGTACGAGTAAAGTGAAATGTAAGAATGATATGGAAAATGGAGATGATAAAAAGCGAGGTAGAAAGTACTTTCTTTTTTTTATAATCTAAACGTTTGTCTTTTGGTTCCATCACGCATCGTTTCAATAGTTTGCATATTGCTCTGGAACTTCAAAAACTTAATTCTTTTAAAACTGTAATTGCATTTATTATTGAGATAACATATTTGAGTTGGTAACTCGCAGTTTACGCATAAAGGTTTAATACAATAGTTGTTATTCGAGTTGAACGTGGCAGATGCATATGTAACAGCTTAGGCTGATTGGCTAAGAGTTGACCTCGGTCAACTAGGTACATGTCGAAACAATAGAGTTCAAGTATTCACTCGCTTCCTTATTTTTTATAGGCATCATATTTCCAATTATCTCATATTAAATGTTGTAAAGCTTTGTCTGTCTGAACAGGTAATCTCACGCTCCACTATGACTGCGCGAAGATCTATGTAAAGACCTATTCACCAATAGTCTGGTTTTTTTTATGAATAGCACGACGGTTACCTATAGGCACGAAAAGTCAACTGACTTTCTTCGTGAAACGACTGGGATAAAATTCAACCGCAACACCGTATCAACGCAAATGCTGGTTGTGACCTAGTTCTATCTAAGACGTCGTGAATATAAACCAGGGTGAGCGGAACTAAAATGGTTTCCATTTGGACGCCTCATGTTGACTCAACATACTATGTTCACTCTGTCATTGTGAAACAATTGGTTCCACAGATAATTCTACATCTAGGGTGGAAGTGGGTCAATGTAACCCGTGGTCTTGATTTTCACCATAAAGAATGAGTGCGGTCTGGTGTTAAAAACTTGCTCGAAGTGGAAAACTCTTATATGGACACATATCATGTGGTCATAGAACTTTTCCTACCTGGTCAATGATAAGAAAACATTGTAAGTACATAGCTTCCATTTACTGGATCCGTGTTTGTTTTTATGGCGGACGTTGCTTTTTGCACACAGTTCCTCACTTCATCATTGACCGGTTCATCCATTATTAGTACTGCTATATTAATAGACCAAATCCCAAAATTGTAGATATGTAATGATGTGAAAATCTAATCTATGAGATCTTACGTGGAAGTCACATCATCGTCTATTCTGACTCGTCGTATCGTAACAATCAGCAATATGGTGTTGAGAGTTTCTTAAGAACACATTTAGGCTGGAGATCGAACAATATATTTGATATGAATAAAGAAGATATGTTACATAAGAATGACCTCGCCTTCAATGCCGCTACATGCCATGTTATTAAATGTTCCAGCATTCTCTTTGTTGGCCTTGTCCTCGTGTTAAATTTTGAATATCTATTTTCCCATTTTTCTCATGTACAGCTCTGAGGAATATGTGATTAAGACCAATACCACTACACAAATCTCCTGTCAGAATCAACGTGGGGTGACTGAAGAGGTCTTAGAATGTTTACCAAATGATCAAGTTATAGAGAAACATGCCGAAATCATCTATAGTAAATGGAGATAATCAAGAAAAAACATTGTTTAATGATGATTAAACACCAGTTTATCGACCGGGTATTTAAATAGTTTCAAAGATTTTATGAATTGATTACAGTAACGTTGAACAAATCAACTCTTCGCTCACTAGGTTGGTCGGTGATTTATCCGATTTCGTTGTAACTTGACAGCTTTACATTATCCTATTTAACTCATACTCTCTCCACAGTAAGATACCTAATCCTAGATCACTAACTTACCTGATCATTCCATGCTGCATTATAATTACTGAAACCTGGTACACACATAACAGTTGTGATTTAACACAGTACATTGATACAAAGTGTACTGTAAAGAGTGAAATACGGGTGAAGGTGTGGGGTGTATAATATATGTACGATTTGATATTGTTTCCAGAGTGTTACGGGCTTCTAGATGACACTATATTCATCACTGTGGATAATTGTGCGATCAGCATTTTGTGATACGTTGCATCTATAGACCACCAAATGCTGTTCGTGTAATAGATACACATTTATATCAGGTATTCACATACTCATCGTCACAACCTACAGCCAAGTTAATGGGTGGCTATTTTATTATGGAGGTAGAACGCATAGTTGGATCTCATACATCGCAAAGGATCGAACCAAGGTGGTAAAATTATAGCAACACATCTCCGACTCTCAAAACATTCCTAGTAGATTCTAATGGCTTTCTAATTGAAGCATTTAACAGAACAAGCAATGAGTATGATTTAACCCCTGCAACTACTTGAAGGAGAATTATTATTCACATTTTTACTGTCAGTTATCAAATGACTAGATGGTTTTATTTGCAAACTCTTTATGTTGTGAGATTCACAAGACTACTAACAAATAATAAATAAATATCAGAAATAGCTATCAGTTCATTTCCTTCTACATGGAAGGTATTAACAGTTCCTACATATTCAATAAAGTTGTGATTGCAAACGCCATTTCATCCTTATAAAGTCCGACAATTTTGACCAGTTACTTCGAACGATGTGCATAATAGAACACTGAGTATATTCGTACATATGTGTCTTAGATTTGCGGTGGTGTTTAAAACTTATGGTGTTTGTACCTTCAGTGAACAAGACTGAGTAATGATGGAACTCCTGGTTAAACTTGATAGACGATAACATTGCTTCATTCCACTTCGATTCGTCGAATGATCTTGGGAAAAATCATGTATAGTTATGTTCAATTCATTGGTCCTATTTTCTTTGATACGAACCTTGATATATACTTAACCGTATTTCTCCTTACATCTTACTTTTTCTGTGACAACGTAGCTGGAAGACTGTAGTTGGCAAAATGTTTTCGTCTAACATTGTTTTGGCCATTTTATGTTAAATCGTAATATGATGTTCATCAGGTGTTGTTCAGTGGTAAAGCGTTGAATTTGTTTATGTTGTTGAATGAGTTTTGCATATCGAAAACGATGAATGCATTTGTAGTATGGTATCGAGTCATGGTTGACTATGATCACCACTACAAGAAGGTTGCGTACCAGATATCAGAAGGCGATTAGAGGTTGTAGCGAGATATATTTGTTGGCGATCTCGTGGTATCGAAAGAATACCGTGATCGTGCCAAAGTAGTAGGGATGGAATCACTGAGCAAACTTAAGTGCAAGCAAGGTCACAATCAACGGAAAGACGAATTTCTTTAGTACAGTTAAACAAAGAAGTACAGTAAAACAGTCACTGGTACAATTGGTCATAATAATTGCTTTCATTAAACCGATCGCGTTCTCTTGATGATAGTAGGTTGTCCATCATTTTTCTGTTCCTCAGGTTTCCATTCCAACTACCTTGATTGAACCTAGTAACAATTATTCGTAAGTCAGTGTTTGTTTACATTCAAAGACTAGCCGACTAGCTCCGAAAAAGTTAGAAGGGCAGTTATTGATCATTGACAACTCGCTTCCGTTCGTTATCCCTGGACGCAAATTCACGACCTAACAGCTACCTTAAGAGGTGCAACTATTTCCTCGGAAATCGATCTGGACAAAGCATATAACCAAATGAATATGTTCTCAGAAGACATTCCCAAATCAGATATCATTACTTCTTTTGGACTCGAAGAGTTTTCGCACATGCTTTTCGGTTAAATACATGTAGCTCAAGCTTCCTGAAGATTCGTTGCTGATTTGTCTAGGGGTTTCGACAGTGTACAAGCATTGTCGGCGACTTTCTGATCGCAAGTTCAAGAGTTGACTAAAAACTCCAGCATCTGCGCCTTGCTTTGTAAGTATTCTGAAAACATGACACTGTTGTATGCATTCTGAAATGTGGAGCATGGACCACATCTCCCGATTTTTCTGAAATACCATAGACGCTCAAATCACTTGCCCTCCACAAGCCATAACGCTGTCGTTCTAGATTACTCAGAACCAACCACAGACATGAAGTTGAGCATGTTTGACGGACTGGATAAATTTTATTGAAAGATCCCACATAAATGTGAGTCTCTCATAAGGAACTCAACAGGGCGGCCAGTTGAAGATTTGAAGATCAACTTAGACCACACTGCGAAGGAAGTATTTTCCACAGTGGAAGGCGGTATCACCTAGTCAACCATACTGGCAAAACTCGATACGAAAGTACCAATTGTTATCTTAGTGGACGCACCTTACTCGGTAATCAAAGGAGTTTTACGTCAGCAGATAAACGATGATTGGAAACCTTTGGCATTTTTCTCAGGATAGTCGCAAGAAATTGTATCGAGGTACAGCAATTTTGACGAGCATTTCCTAGCAATTTTTCGGTCCGTACAGTCCCGTTAACACTATGTTCCCCACCCAGGAAAGTCTTATTTCTTATCTTAGCTCTTTAGACAAGTCTCGACAACAAAGTAGTGACTCGCAGTTCTCCTCAGATCTAGATATCTTTCTGGGGCGAACAATGTAGTTGCGAATGCCTTTCTTCATACAGATTCCGTAAACAACTTGCAAGAATAACTTATTCCTCTAGCGAAATGGACAGAAAATCTTCTTTTCATATTGGCATGGAAACACTTTCGTATAGCACTGAGCACACATTCAAGGTATCAATGAGTTACTCCAACGGGTAGCTAACCGTTGGAGGTTGTATCAATAAACAGCCTGCAGTATTAACAGAGTTATCTTGTAAAACTGTTGAGATATGTAACAAACATGCCAAATATGTTTAGCACGTCTGTGATGAGTCGTTTGTTCAAGTTCACTCGGGACAATTTCCTATCGTCGAACCTTGTCATCTGAGGAACATGCTAAGAATTTTTCAGGATGATCAATAAACTTCAAAGCCTGATGTTCTGTAGCAATGGTAATTTCTTTCCGAATAAATATTTATGAAGTCGCTTAATAGCCCAAAACTCAGCTGATTCTTCTCTCAGAACTTGGGAATAACGTTGTTCAGAAACAGCCATTTTGTGTAAAAAACACATTACCAATCTGCCTACACATTCAAGACTGCTGCAATACCTATAGGCAATGCATCAGCAATAATTCCGGATTGTACACTAGGAAGGTAATTTCGAAGATCATCATCACTTTGAAGGAACTTGAGTAGATTTCGTAAGCATGACTCTCGTTCCCCACTTAATTTAAATAAATTGATTGTTAAGATTAAAATTACGTGAATGGGGTAGATTGATTGATCAATATTTCCCAAAATGGTACTCATATTTGTTCACAGTTTTTTTATTCCTTGTGGAGTTGTTCTCAATGCTTTCACGAAATGAGGATCATTGTTAACTAAACGTCTGTTCACACGACCTTGGGTACGAATTGGATAAGTACATTTAATCTATGTGATAAAATTTTCAATATTATGGAAGTCAGTCTCACACTTACTTGCTTACGCCTGTTACTCTCACTGAGCATAGGCCTACGACCAGCATATTCCGAATCACTCTATCCTGGGGCTTCCTTTCTAAATCTATCCAATTGCTGTTCGGTATTTTCATATCTGTCTCCGATTCCTCGCTTAATGTGTTCTTTGGTCTTCAACTTCTTCCTCAGCCTTGATGATTCCAGGTGTGGGTTTGCATTGTGTTGCATTTGGGTGATTTCCTCAATGTGTGTCGTATCTACTTCCAACACCTTTTCCTGATTTTTTCCTCCACTGGAGTCTGGTTTGTTCTCTTCTACAGTAAGTTGTTGCTGATAATGTCTTGTCAACGGATCCGAGGGCAGCTGTTATTAAACACTTGTATCTCATGGATGATGGCTCAGTCTCACACATTACCTCAGAATTACTGCATGTGGTTCTAGCGTCTTGGTAGGAAGAACCCCGCATTTGCATAAGCTCTCGTTTAAGATTTGTGGTGTTCAACTATTAGTCTACTGTAATTAATGTGTAGTTTTGTTGTGGACGATGATAATTTGTGACAATATTCCTATTCAAACGAATTCAGAGAAGAATAAGTTTGATAAGTTCCAGGTTGTCAGCAAGACACTCTTGGCTAAGTCAGCGTAAACAATCAAAATTGGAGACTTGATCTGTTAATCACCATGCACATTCTATTTAAAGGAACCTTACTTCTCACAATGAACATCACACACACAGAAACACACATCTGCAACCCTGATGAACGAAACTTAATTTCAGGACCATTGCAGTCATTCATAATTCACTAGTTTCCTCGCTTCAGCTACTCTACAATTACCCACCATTCCAAACAGGTCCCACAAATCTGATTGAGGTTCATAGGGCTATAGATTATCTGAACCGAGGAAGAGCGGCTGGTTCAGAAGGATCGGCTCCACAGGTATTTAGGGATGGTGACCTTATTTTAGCGATTATTCTGGCTAATATCTTAGCTCAATCTGGGAGTTGGATGTAATCCCTTCTGACTAGTTGCAATCACTGGTCGGCTCAATATATGAGAAGAGGTATAGATTATGTTGTGATAACCATAGAAGGATTAGAGCGGCTAACACAGAGTCTAAAATATTAGCCTCAATAATTATCGGGCGCTAACAAATATTCGTGGACTGCAAACACGAGAAAATCTGAATGGCTTCAGACCCGATCGTGGTTGCATCAAACATATGTTAACTATACGTCAGGTTTTGGAACACAGGCATGCTTATTGGCGTCCGACAATGGTGGTCGTTCATGACCTGAAACCCAGCATTTGGCTCTGTTGAGCGAGATTTTCTGTGGCAGTTTCTGTCATTGAAAGGTGTACCTCAGAAGTACATAAACATTGTGACGGCTAGTTCGGTCGGAGCTTATGACGAACTGTCGTCTGATTTCTCAACCTCTAGTGATGTATAACAAAACTGTCCACTATTTCTATTTTTGTTGAACTTCATCATAGACATACTGATGGAGATAATGCTCTCATCGTCTGAATTTTCAGAAATTGATTTCCTTTCAAAAGGGTCCACTTATGGACTTGGAAGATGCGGATGATATAGTTTTGTTTGATGAAGACTCTGACAAAATGCAGCGTCTTTTGTTAGCACTGAGCAACAGTGTAAGGATATTTCGTGTGCGTTTGTCCGCCTCTAAATGCAAGTTGTTGCTTTACAATTATCCTTCATCAGTACCTGAACTGTTGATAGGGAGTAAAGAAATCGGACTCGAGGACAGCTTCACTTACTTTGGGAGTCTGATCAGCCCTGATGCGTTGAAGTGTGATAAAAGCTCTGTACGGATTCGAAATGCTCGTTTGGCTTTTTCCAACTGACGTCACCTATGACAAAGACGAGTTATGTTTGAAGACACTACTTTCTAGTCTGAGATATGTTGGTAGACGCAGACTACTTGGTTCGAGTCCGCGTGACTATCGTAATCAATGGTTGTAGTCTATGTGTGACATGTCACAGAATCGATCACAGTGTCGTCGGTGTATGTGCACAGAGTCTCCCATCAAATCGTGAGAGTTAAACTGATTTATATCTTTCTTTCTACCGACTAATTCTTTTTTCTTGTATTGTATCCTTATATTGGTGTGCTATTGAACCTTGTCAACTTGAACAAATTTGTAAACAAGTTCATTAGGAATACATGAACAACGTTTACCTGGTGAAATGATACCATGAATATGATCAGAGCATGATTAATTTGAAACATTCAACTTAATACAATCGCATTTAAAAATTTTAGCAGCAACCATAAGTGCAAGAGCCTCTTTCTCTATCTGGATGTATTTCTTTTCTGCTGAGGTGTTATATCTTGTGATCGCCAAATTTAGAGCAGTGAATGATCGATCGGATCAAGGACGTTTAAAACACGTGCAAGCAGTCTGGTCTTGATTGGTCCTGCTTTCCTCATAGCCCTGCCAGTTAAGTCCAGAACACCAATCCGAGCCTCTGCAAAATGAATCATTATATTTCAGACATACTGAGTTTATATACCAATCAAACAGACCGTAACGTACCATAAAATAAAAACATTATTTGTGCAAAATTTGGCCAAATGTGGTTGTGAATGTGGTAGGCAGTGACTAATAGACAGGGCATAATTCAAGAATGGTCAAACGTATAATAATGGTCCGTAGGTCAAAATAAAACTTATAATAATAGGAACATGAATATAAATAGTTTAGTTATTTAACAATTATACAATTATACAAATATGCGTTGAGTATTGGTCTATGAATGGATCCCAAAGTTACCATTCATCATGTTTATCAGGACCCAACACGGGGTTAGCGTGCGTGAAGCATGCATAGCAGCTTTTTCTGACGCATCTGAAAGCTGATGTTAAATAATAGCACACAGGTCATACGCTGAAGCGTTTGCAGCTACGACGATCGGCATGGATGAATCGTAGAGCATTAACAAAAATTCTGAGCTAACTAAGGACTTGGGTTTACAAAACGCCACATCACACTATCTAGTCCAGCTTCAAGTGCTGTTCTTCTTCAGCAAACGATTTGATGGGGCGCGAATATCGTGCATCGAAGGAACGAACGCTGGGTAATAGGTAACAAGTCTCATGAGGGAATGTAGTGCCAAGACATTAGTGGGAGTGGGCATCAGTTGGATACCTTGATTGATCTCAGGACCGTCGGCGTCGTAAAGAGAACCCCAAATACTTTACAGACTGCAATAAAAATTGACATTTCTCCGGGCGTAACCGAAACCCGCTAGTTGCTGATAGATAGTTGGGGCAGTCTTGACTCTAAAAGGCTTTCGTGTTCTGTAAGTAGGAATGGCTGTGCCATTTACAGCGCGTAGTTGAAGCATTGAAGATTGAGACTTACTGTTACCAATCGGTACGACAAAAGCTTGGGCACCTGTATCTTCTAGGTGCCTAGCGTTAGTGCGATAGTTGTGCACGTAAAATAGGCGATCAATCTGAGGTGAGAGGGCGGCAAATATGGCCTCATTTACTCGCCGGCACAGCAAGGGAACCAACGTTACGATGGAGTCAGCACAAACCAGTACTCTCCCTCAAAGCCACCTTCTGGCGTGCCTTGGAAGGCGCCCGCTCTAGTCGCGTAGTTACAGCCTACTTGACTGCGGCCTGTCTCAGGGGACGTGGGGTTCTGATGGAACGGTGTCGGAACTTGAGCCGTCTATGTACAAAGTAACCCCGATCATTTTGCGCTAAAAAGCGTGTACTGTCAAGATCTACATTCGTATGTGATATTGAGGCAACTATATGGTTGTCTCGAGTGCTAGTCCTCGCTAATATCTTGTCTGCTATGAGGGCAACCTGGGTAAGTGGTGCGTCCTCGAGCAAAGCAGTGATCGTAAGCCGTATGTGTGCTGCTAAGGATTCGAGCCACAATCCCTTGACTATTTCGAAATCAGCTGTCGTGTGTCCTTCTTAAGACTGCAGGAGCGTGAGGTGGTGGCTTGGTTTAGCAACACCAAGGGAGTGCCGTGCTAATAATGTCTTCAATCGTTCCACACTCGATGGGAGGAAATGTCTGAGAATTGCCTCCTTGAGACGATCGTGGAAGTCAGGTACATCAGGATTGAGGACAACCTCACGGACAGTGGCTGTATGATCCCCAGGTAAGGTTTCCGGAGCGTAGGTGTACGTTTACCTCTGATTCGTAATGTGGTGGATCTCGAACCGACCCTTCAGTCACAAGAACCAGACTCCTGGATAATGGAGGATAAAAGGAACAGGTCAGATGGGAGTCTATTATATTGAAACTATTCATATCGGTATGAAATGCACAATAACTGTGGATGGGAGATTCTCCAGCAGTTGGGGCGTGTACGAAGTTGTTGTTCACCAGATGTGGTGGCGTCGAGTCGCAGTTGACTAGGATCACCACAACAGATCGTTTGCATCACTATTACCTGGATAAATAACTTCGTGGGATAAATATTAGATGGACTATGGTAGATTGTAGTTAAGATATATTTGTTGATGATCTCAGTGTCGAAATAATACCGAGATCGTGCCAAGTCATACAGGCGAGAAAATCATGCGTACGTGAATAAAATTAAGGTGAAGTCCATTTTTGGTACAATTAAACAAAATGGAAAATTGAACAATAACTGATAAACTTGGATATAAAAAATTTTTCGATAACACATAAAGCATGCTCTTCAGAAATGAAGACCAAAACATGCCAATACAAAGACAGCTACCAAAAATGATTCAGTGTACATCACAAAAACATGCAAAAACAGTCAGAATGCGGTTGATTAATCTCACATCTGTGTCAGTTGCCATCATCATTCATCATTCATAATGTCAGTGATGTTGAATGCTTCAAGGATATTTTACTTCATGATTCAGACCAAAAGAGCAAAATATAGATGATTCTAGAATACGACTCATCAGTCCCTTCATACAAAGTTGCTTGTATGCGACTATATTTTGCAAATTTCTTATTTTCAAAACAATGATATAAGGCGACATCAATGTGAGTGAATTGAACTGGTTAGTCTAGTGAAAATATAAACTTTACAAGCGTTCTTAAGAATCGATAGACATCATTAAAATGTATATTGTTCGATTTCGCCTTTGATTAAACAAAAGAATCTCGCTAAGGATAACTCTAGACTAAACTATGAAAAATGTAGACGTAAAATAATTATGTATTTTGATTAGGTCAGCTAGGTCTTGTGAAGTGTTCACACTAATTTTGTCATTTTGTCTCGTTCACTCACAAACAATATGGTGAATAAATGTTATTATTTATTGTTATTATTGATAGCTTTATTCTTCGCTACTGTGCATACTTCTGTTACGAAAATTTTCGAAATGTCATTTCAGCGTATTCTACAATGAGATTCACTCATGATTGAAGTATTTCATCCGTGTGACCAGTAATTATTGTGTGTTAACTAGTAAGGAACTTGGCACTTGTTGAAGTCTACTGTCATAAAGGCCACATCTGTTTTGATTCTTCAGTTTTTAGAAATCGAAATCTGTTACTTCATGAGAATATTAGAAAATCAGCAAGTAGTAGCAAGTGCATATATAGTTCATGAGCACACGATTCACGCATAACCACAGAGATATCTGGTGTTGATTTATTATATCCACGAATGTTGTCATCTCCTCCATGCGTTCAAAAACATAAAGACTCAAAAGTAATAGTACGTTACGACTTGAAAACAACTACGTATTGCAACGCAGCAGCTGCCAAAGTCTTTTGTTCGATATGGTTAACATGCGTAAGTAAGTAAGTAAGTAAGTAAGTAAGTAAGTAAGTAAGTAAGTAAGTAAGTAAGTAAGTAAGTAAGTAAGTAAGTAAGTAAGTATGTAAGTAAGTAAGTAAGTAAGTAAGTAAGTAAGTAAGTAAGTAAGTAAGTAAGTAAGTTAGCAAGTAAGCAAGTAAGTAAGTAAGTAAGCAAGTAAGTAAGTAAGTAAGCAAGCAAGCAAGTAAGTAAGTAAGTAAGCAATTAAGTAAGTAAGTAAGTAAGTAAGCAAGTAAGTAAGTAAGTAATTATGCAAGTAAGTACGTTAGTAGGTTAGTGAGTAAGTAAGTTCCAGTTCATACAAACGAACCACACCGACAGTTATACACTAGTTTTGAACAAATAAAGCTCATGAATGATATTGTTATTGCTATTCGAAGACAAAACCGAGTGACACATAATCTGATTGAACATAATCAACTAATGATGTCGCCACAAAATCAGAATAAATAACGTTGGAAATAGATGATCATGAGTTTGATGATCACAGATTTGCAACTTCAACAAGTGATTGACGATGTCGACAAATACTGTCTGCCGTCAATGATGGTTGTTTGTAATGAAAACCGTGAATGATTGAGATTATCCTATTTTCGAAATAGTATGAGAACGGACTGTTTTGAAATATCTAGACAACTCTTCGTGCTCGCAGACTGTTCGATTTATAAAACAAGAAACAGTTGTCCTTTCAATTTATTCACATATCACCTAAACCGATCCACAATGGAATTATTAACAGTGCATGACCTAATCCGTTAGTTAAGTGAACATTGTTGACGTGACAGTAAGCACAGAGGAGAAACCGATTTCCAATGACTTCAATTGACATTTCGGTCGCTTAAAGTTATCTCTAATAAATATTCCATCACATGGACGTTGTACCAAATTACGATCACCGGAATAATCTCAATGATGAAACTTCATGAGATAGTAATGGGACGAGTTGAAGATACTTCTCGAGAGTTTAGGATCGATTTATTCTATATTTTAGGCATTCTTTAATTTAA
Source organism: Schistosoma margrebowiei (assembly GCA_944470205.2). NCBI lineage: Eukaryota > Metazoa > Platyhelminthes > Trematoda > Strigeidida > Schistosomatidae > Schistosoma > Schistosoma margrebowiei. Next base: position 13,117,632 of record OX104028.1, on the reverse strand, counting down.
TCACATTGACAGTTTCAGAGATTCTTTCAGTGATTCTCTGAACTTGTTTCGCGCAAGTGTGTGTGAGTAGTAAATGAAGTTGGTTGTCAGAACATGATTTATTTTAGGCCAAACAGATTCTGAATGTGAAATGCAAACTGATTGTTGGTCGGATGACCTAGACACGTTAGCCAATCGTTGTTAATTCGTAAATCTCTTGTCGTTGACTGGTGAACAACGTGACCAGTGAAATCTATATATACCCCACAACAACATTAGAAGTGAGTAGGAGAACAATGTCGACAAACAGCTATAAAGCACGTCTCATCCATTATTTATTGCGAGCAGTGTTTACGGTGTCAGTATTGGTTCAGATGTTGGGAGGAGTCAATGGTGAGACACTGTCACGTAAGTTGTTTCCATGTTGATATTTGTTGAGAGCAAGCTGAAGTGAAAGAACTAAAAGATATTCTTTCTCTCCTTTCAGACGAACGAAGAAACTTACGTATGCTTGGTTGGGGCTAATCACTACATTCGTATACTGATCCTCATGTTGTTAAACAGTATATTTAAATAAATGATCACTATTTTCTGAAGTGCCTTCTTGTTTATTTACATTGAAGTGTTCTGAAATGTTGATCGCTTGAAAGCTTAGTTTAGCAAGATTTGGATTTGAAAGCTCTCGTCCATCATCGGTATTCAACAAGAACAGAGAGGTCTAGTCACGCGGTTTGAAAGCACTGAAAATGTGTAAATTATCTGTGAACAATTCAGAACCAGTGTAGACATGAAGATGGCAACAATCACATGTGAAGTGTTTTCGTCACTACTTAATACGAGTTATTGTGATTTTCTATTTGACACCGAGTTATACTTAATGACGAAATTCAAAGTCAGTTGAATTTCTTAAGAACAACAATCAATTCAATCTCCTACTTCAAAGCGACTCTTACAAGTCACGGAAATAAGACGTGTCAAAGAGAATCGTGTTGATTGAATAATTTATTCCAAACAACTGGTCACTTATGTGTGCTTTAATACACAGGACTTATCAACTGATGTAAAGAAAGTGAACTCATTCTGTTTCATGATTTCTCTTCACATGCTTACAATTCTACACGTGTTGAAGTGTTATATCAAACCATATTACCGTATGACGTCGTAGACATTCGTGACTAAAATAACTGAAAACACGACTGTTATCAGTATGTATAATAGTTAAGATATAAATAGGTGGGGAACTGATTGAAGATGGAACCTGACAGGATGAACTGTGTTTATATTAAACAATGTCTAAGAAGTTTCAATAAGTTTCAACGCTTGTGAGAATGGATGTAGAAAACGAGTTGAGATGATGTGATATTTCTCTGGAACTCGAAACGAACAAAATGGATTGCGTGATAATTATGTAGGAAGTGTCCACATCAATCCTGCACACCAACCCAGAGAAAATCACGAATGGACGGGGGGAAAAGTGTAGCTGGAATTATATGACATCAGATTAGTGAAGATCGGTCGTCAAAACAAACAATATAATTGTAAGCAACAATACTAGTATTTGACTTGATGGTTTCAAACAGACTGAGCAGTGAGAAGAAAGTCAGTAAAAAATTGATGTAGTATTTGTGTACTGGCCAACTTCAATTCACAAAACGTCAGCGATATTGAAAGCTTCATGGATATTTTATTTCATGATGCAGACCAAAAGAGCAAATTACAGATGATTCTAGAATACGACTCAGCAGTCTTTGGTGGACCAGACAGATATGAACATGGAAAATATCAACAAAGTTACTAAAGATCAATAGTAATATTAATATATACCAGTTAATTGTTACAAATACAATAAAAACTTGGAACGGAACTTAAATTGACCAAATGCTTCGTGTTCTGATTGGGTCCGGTATTGTAAATACACAATTATAAATGCTTGGTGATTCTGATCGGGTTGGTGAACTCTCCAATGATATAATCCAACGTAGGATGTGATATATTCCAATTACAGTCTATAAATGTAGATAGTATTTGATTTAGACTTCAGTTAACTCAATCACAAATGAAGATAAAACGAGGAATGTGTGAGAAGCAGTGTATTTGTTAGCCAGCAACGGTATGTCACGCTATGTAGTAGCACAACGAAAAAGTGTGTACAAGGTCATTAATTAAAACAACAGGTACAATCATTTAATGATAAAATATACAGACAGTGAAAGATTGACAAAATGAATACAAATAATATTAAAAACTATTACAAAACAAGCTTGTCAGGCCTATCTCCACATAGCTCCCTCCAGAGTGTCCGGAGGTAACACTGGTTATAATAAAAACCAAAAATATTGTAAGGATATGATATTTACATATATACAAAATAATATTTACAGTTATAACCGACAAAACTTTGTGGAGATGGACATGACATATACGTTACTAAGATGAAGTGTGTTATCGTTTGAGAATAGCAGTAATGCAGCATAGCGTAACGAACACACAAAAAATCAAAGCACTGTCATTTAATGTCTTGTTTGACTAACAACGATAATAATGTGTAAAACTGTGAATGACCCACAAAGAAATTTGAACTGTTTATTTTTGTGTACAATGAATACGTAATTACTCGTTTATTATTGTAACAAAAAAAATGTGACAAAACGAATAATTGTGGAAAAATGTGATTAATTATGTGCACTGTGAAAGAAAAAACTTTTATACGGCAAAATGTACGTAACGCATTGGTTTTTTTATAGGTCTCCCAGAACGTGTTAAACAAGAGGGTGTATTTCTAAGTTCTTCCTGTTTCTTAACAATTGATGGGAGTGATTGTTTGTTCTCAGTATTGTCTTCTGTGTTTTGAGGGACTTCGTAGAAAGCTGGTTTTATTCGGTCTATAGAAATCGTCTCATTTTTCACATTTTTGTTGATGCGTTTTTATACTTTATAAGAGCCTTCATATGGTGGTGTCAGTGGCTTTTTTACCGCGTCTACTCGGACAAAAACAGGTTTGCACGTTTCTAACTGTTTATTGAGATGGACTCGGTTGTTGTGTTCTCTAGGTGGTATTGCTCTGATGTTCTGCATCATTCGTAGTAATCTGCTTACAAAACGAGAAGGGTCTCCTGATGTTTTGGGTTCATTCCTGATCAGTTGTCTTGGTAACGTTAATGTCGTGCCATAGAGCAGTTTAGCGGCCGTGCATCCGATGTCTTCCTTTACTGACGAGCGAATTCCAAGGAGAACGAGAGGTAAAGCATCGCTCCATTTTGAAGAGTCCGGTTGAGACATCAGAGAACCTTTTAGTTAGGGATGGAATCTTTCGACCATGCCATTAGCTGCCGGATGATAAGCTGTCGGTTTGACATGATTTACTCCAGGAAGCTTAGTGAACTCGTGAAATAGGACGGATTGAAATTGGGGACCGCAATCTGTTGTGATTGTTGATGGTACATCATATTTGGACATCCAGCGGTCGAGGAAAACTCACGTGCAAATGGGTTTATTATCACTTAACTCAGTTAAGCCTTTTTGCTAACTTATTTAGCGGACAAAGGCATACGCACTATAACAATTTATTGTACCCTTATTATTTTGTGCTTGTATGAAATACGTATGCTTGAATATTGATTACTGCCTACGCATTTATTCACTCTGCTAGTCTTACTACTAACCGCTTATTCGATTCGATTACTCATTCATTTCACATGGTATATATATGTCCATGTTATTCATATTCAGCACTCACTCACTCACACGCTCTCGTCACGCTCTTGCTCTGGCGTTTGCTCGCTTGCTTGCCTTTTTGCACAACTCTTCTATGTTTGTTTAACGCATTTGTACATTTGGATATATGTACGTAATCAACACTTCGTATTTGCCTTCTGATTAATATACCGTTGGGGCGTTATATAGAACACTTATCAAGACAAACTGTATACAAAGTTAAGGATTATATCGGATACCAACCACCACAAGCTACTGTCTCTGCCGATATGTCTTTAATAGGGCATGCTATGGCCCATCTTGTGAATCTATCTATTTTTGTAAGGATATGTGTTAAAGAGTTTGATGGTGGCAGAGGCCCAACTAAATCTAAATGCACGTGGTGGAAGCGTTTGTCAGGGACAGGGAAATTCACAATTGGACTGGAGGTGTGTTTATGTGTCTTACTGCGTTGGCACTGGAGGCAGCTACGTGTCCAACGCTTAACATCCGGGTTGATTTTCGGCCACACAAAACGTTCGGTAATGAGCTTTGTTGTTGCTCTGATGCCTGGATGTGAAAGACCGTGCAAGTGCTGGAATATTTGTCGTCGGCAGGCGCGTGGAACAAACGGACGATTGGTGCCTGTTGAGGTGTCGCGCCTAAAAGAGGAATTGGTACAGGTTTGAGATTTAAGCCAGACATTTCTTTGCAGACTTTCAATTCTGCATCGTCTACTTGAAGTTTAGCCAAGGTTTCAAGGCTGATGTCATGATTGAGTACCATCGTATTGATATCCCTCCTAGATAGTGCATCAGCGACAATGTTTGTGTGACCTTTGGTAAACCTGATGTCTGTAGTAAATTGGGAGATATAATCAAGTTGTCTTGCTTCTCGTGGGGAGTGTTTGTCATACGATGTGCTAAACGAATGGCAAAGGGGTTTATGATCTGTCATAATGACGAAATCGCGACCCTGTAGCAAAAAGTTGAAATGTTTTACTGCTAAATACATAGCTAAGAGTTCGCGTCCAAAAGTGCTATAACGTTCTTGTGCTGGCGATAATCTCTTGGAGAAAAAGGCAAGGGGGGTAATCGTGTTGTTTACTCGCTGTTGTAATACTGCCCCGACGGCTTTTTGTGAAGCATCCGTGCATAGAATCAACAGTGTTGTGGGGTCAGTATTTAGGTGTTGAAGCATGGCAGCATTAGCAATCATGGATTTAGCTTTTTCGAATGCTACATTGTCATCGGAAGGTAACTTAAATACTTGGTTCTTTTCTTTCTTGGTATCTGATTTATCGGTTTTCAGTAAATCTGTCAATGGTTGTAGTACATCGGCACAATTTGATAGATAAAAGTTGCATGTTCCAAGAAAACGACGCAGTGATTTTACTGAGGTTGGTTCTGGGTAGCTGGAGATGGCTTTGACGTTTTCTTCAAGCGGTTTCATTCCTTGGGAATCAATGTCGTGTCCTAGTAATTCCAGAGATGAGGCGCCAAATATACAGTTCGAAGGGTTGGTTACAACACCATAACTTTTAAAACGTTCAAAAAGCGTGTGTAAGTGCTGAACATGTTCTTCAGTGGAAGAACTAGCGATTAAAACATTGTCGATATAGGCAAACACAAATTCCAAACCTCTAGTTACTTCATCCATAAATCTCTGAAAGGTTTGAGCGGCGTGTTTTAGTCCGAAAGGCATCCTCAAGAATTCAAACAAACCAAAAGGTGTGATTACGGCTGTTTTTTGATATCTTCAGGTGCCATCGGTATTTAATGGTATGCTCGGACTGGATCTAATTTTGAAAAGATCTGTTTTCCATGTAGGTTTAAAGAAAAATCATGCAGATGAGGGATCGGATACCTGTCTGGGATAGTCTGGTTATTTAATCGGCGATAATCTCCACATGAGCGCCAGTCATGATCTTTCTTGGGAACCATATGCAACGGCGAGGCCCAAGGACTGTTAGATTGTCTGATTATCCCAAGTTGCATCATGTGTTCGAATTCTCTCTTAGCGAACTGTAACTTATTTGGAGGGAGTCTTCTCGCCCTGGCGCGAATGGGTGGTCCTGTAGTAGAGATATTGTGTTGGACATGATGTGTGGAGCATTCGTTTTGGTAATCAGCTCTGGTAATACTTTCATACTTCGACAGGATATCGGTGAAAATTTTGTTTTCAGGTCTTAACATTCAAACGCCATGACTTTCGTAATTCGAGGTAGGTGTGTCGCTGACCTGTAAGCTTGTGTTCTTGTCAATAAGTTTCTTTTTCTCCATATCTACCAGTAGGCTGTAGGCACCAAGAAAGTCGGTCCCGAGAATGGGTTGTTTGATTTCGGCTACAGTGAAAACCCATGTGAAACGTCTACGGAGACCGAGATCTAAGATAAGTGATTGTTCACCATAATTTTTAATGACTGTGTTATTGGCTGCGACTAGAGACAATTTAGTACTCTGAGAGTGCCGTTGTTGAGAGAGGTGTAATGGGACAATGCTGATTTCGGCTCCCGTATCGGCCAAAAAATCTGAGCCCGAAATTCGATCCCTGACGTGAAATAGACGGCTCGGGTAGTGGCCAGAAACAGGTGCCGCCATCACTGTCTGGCCAGCTAGTTTCCCTGGTAATTTGCGTTGCTTGTTTCAAAGTTGCACGGTTTAGTGCAACGGCGTGCCTTCTCTCCGAAAGTCGCATGATACCAGCAAGTGTTCGCTGCCCGTTTAGGTGACCGTGGGCGAGGTCTGGACCTTGATAGCTTTTTCGGGATCGATCTGGCAGGACGAGAGTGGATAGTGGCAATGGTCGCCTGCAACGATGCTACTTGCTGAGTTAAGTATGCTATTTGCTGCTGAATGTCCAGAGGGGGGTTCATCGCGTCTCTACCAGAGGTTTGTAATGCATTCAAACACCAACTGTCAGGATAAATCTCCATCATCTTTTCTGCCATATCAGCTAGATCGTCGAGATCGACGGAAGTTCCTGATACGCTGAGAATTTAAGTGACGTTCTGTGATAAACGATGAAACCACATCTGTTTAAGTGATGCGTCGTCTGCCTTATATGACCCTGCTAAATGTTTCATATGCCGGAGTAATTGCGAGGGTCTCTTGTCCCCCAATTCGCAAGACGTTAGCAACTGATGCAGTCTTCTCTCGTCTGAAACCGATGTGCGTTGGATTACGGCAGTCTTTATTTTATCATATGGTTCTGATTCTGGTTCATGGTCAATCAAGTCTCCTACTTCAGCAGCAATCTCTATGGGGAGTGCGCCAATTACATATGCATACTTTGTTGCCTGTGATCGTATGCCTCGTGCCATAAATAATGCGTCGATTTGTGCAAACCAGATTCTGTGTTTATTTACACCGTACGTTGGTAATCTTAACTCTGAAATTTCGTTGATCGAGCGTAAAGCATTAACTTGTGAGTGTGAAGAGTTCAAGTAGTTGGTCAGTCGACTATATATATCAATGAGGTTACCAGGAAATTTCATGATGGCAGAAACAAAAAAAATGGTGTGTCGTGCCAAGTGATAATAATTTTTAAAAATGTAGACATATATAGTTAATGTCTAGAAAAAAACACTGAGGCTCACCAAATAATTGTGGTAGACAAGACAGATATGAACATGAAAAATATCAACAAAGTTACTAAAGATCAATAGTAATATTAATATATACCAGTTAATTGTTACAAATACAATAAAAACTTGGAACGGAACTTAAATTGACCAAATGCTTCGTGTTCTGATTGGGTCCGGTATTGTAAATACACAATTATAAATGCTTGGTGATTCTGATCGGGTTGGTGAACTCTCCAATGATATAATCCAACGTAGGATGTGATATATTCCAATTACAGTCTATAAATGTAGATAGTATTTGATTTAGACTTCAGTTAACTCAATCACAAATGAAGATAAAACGAAGAATGTGTGAGAAGCAGTGTATTTGTTAGCCAGCAACGGTATGTCACGCTATGTAGTAGCACAACGAAAAAGTGTGTACAAGGTCATTAATTAAAACAACAGGTACAATCATTTAATGATAAAATATACAGACAGTGAAAGATTGACAAAATGAATACAAATAATATTAAAAACTATTACAAAACAAGCTTGTCAGGCCTATCTCCACATAGCTCCCTCCAGAGTGTCCGGAGGTAACACTGGTTATAATAAAAACCAAAAATATTGTAAGGATATGATATTTACATATATACAAAATAATATTTACAGTTATAACCGACAAAACTTTGTGGAGATGGACATGACATATACGTTACTAAGATGAAGTGTGTTATCGTTTGAGAATAGCAGTAATGCAGCATAGCGTAACGAACACACAAAAAATCAAAGCACTGTCATTTAATGTCTTGTTTGACTAACAACGATAATAATGTGTAAAACTGTGAATGACCCACAAAGAAATTTGAACTGTTTATTTTTGTGTACAATGAATACGTAATTACTCGTTTATTATTGTAACAAAAAAAATGTGACAAAACGAATAATTGTGGAAAAATGTGATTAATTATGTGCACTGTGAAAGAAAAAACTTTTATACGGCAAAATGTACGTAACGCATTGGTTTTTTTATAGGTCTCCCAGAACGTGTTAAACAAGAGGGTGTATTTCTAAGTTCTTCCTGTTTCTTAACAATTGATGGGAGTGATTGTTTGTTCTCAGTATTGTCTTCTGTGTTTTTAGAGATAAAATATACATTCAGTGAAAGATTGACAAAATAAATAAAAATAATATTAAAAACTATTACAAAACAAGCCTGTCAGGCCTATCTCCACAGTCTCATCATACAAATTTGCTTGTATGCGACTATATTTTGCAAATTTCTTATTTTCAAAACAATGATATAAGGCGACATCAATGTGAGTGAATTGAACTGGTTAGTCTAGTGAAAATATAAACTTTACAAGCGTTCTTAAGAATCGATAGACATCATTAAAATGTATATTGTTCGATTTCGCCTTTGATTAAACAAAAGAATCTCGCTAAGGATAACTCTAGACTAAACTATGAAAAATGTAGACGTAAAATAATTATGTATTTTGATTAGGTCAGCTAGGTCTTGTGAAGTGTTCACACTAATTTTGTCATTTTGTCTCGTTCACTCACAAACAATATGGTGAATAAATGTTATTATTTATTATTATTATTGATAGCTTTATTCTTCGCTACTGTGCATACTTCTGTTACGAAAATTTTCGAAATGTTGTAGTGACTCACGTTTATTACGAGAACACGACTGGTTCAATAAAAACAATTACTATTATGAACAGTTGTACCAGTGTTTGTTTTAATGTGCTTTTGTTTAACTGTGCTAATTGTAGCCATTTTGTGCTTCCATTACCTTCCATTATTGTTTCGCGCCTTTTGCTGCTGTTCGCACGTATTCTGTACTTCTGCTTCCGCTTGTACTGTTCTTGGCACGATCTCGGTATTCATTCGATACCACGAGATCGCCAAACGAATAAATCTGGTTACGCTCAACCTACGCCTTCTGATATTCTTGGCACGTGTATTTTGGTAGCGGTGTACATAGTCAATCTCGACTCGACGCCACGCTACAATTGGTGATCTCAAAGTTTGGAACACGCCTCAACCTCTGGTGAAATCTTCCAAAGAAGCCAATTCGGTGAGTCTATAGTTTATCTATCCACGTCTGTTGTATATTTTCATATTAATTTTTAATATATAATATACACGACATGACGGATAGCGACAAAGTACTATTAATGTTATAGACTCAGACGTACAGGCCATTCACTTTCGACCTGTACCATTCATTCCCCACGACCCAGAGGTTTGGTTTGCTGCATTAGAGTCCCAGTTTGAGACTCGTCGCATTACGAGCCAAAGGCAAAAGTACGCCTTCGCTCTCGAATCTTTACCCGGGGACCACTTAGTAGCTGTTCGTGAGGTCGTCCTCAATTCCAATGTGCCAAATGTTTACGATCGCCTCAAAGAGGCAATTCTCCGACATTTCCTCCCATCATGGGAGGAACGATTGAGGACATTATTAGCACGTCACCCCTTGGGTGATGCTAAACCTAGCCACCACCTCACGCGCCTGCAATCCCTAGCAGGATCAACAGCATCTGACTCGGAAATAGTTAAAGAATTGTGGCTCGAGTCACTACCAGCCCATATCCAACCTACCGTGACGGCACTGCTCGAGGACACACCGCTTAACCAGGTGGACCTCATAGCAGACAAAATTTTGGCGAGGACTTGTATTAAAGACAGCTATGTTGTTGCTTCAACGGCACGTCCTAAAGTAGATATGGACGCCAGTCATTCCTCAGCTCATGGCGACAGGGACGGATGTATCCACACACGTCTTAGTTTTCAAGACTGTTGTAACGTACCCCAGCCCTACGTCCCCCGAGCCCGCTCAAGTTCTCGCAAACCCGTCACCACTCGCCCAAAAAGTGCATCTTCCAAGCCACGCCGAAAGGCGGTTTCGGAAGCGAGTGACAGTTGGTTCTGGTTTCATAGGTCCTTCGGGTCTGGCGCCCGTCGTTGTCGAGCACCATGCTCATACAAGGCGGGAAACGCCAGCGCCGGCGAGTAAAAGCGGCCGTACTCGCCGGCCCTTCACCCCAGGTTGGTCGTCTATTCTATGTGCACGATTACCGCACAAAAGCTAGGTTCCTGGTAGACACTGGAACCCAAGTTTCTGTCGTACCACGAGGTAGCAGCATGTCACAAGCCACAGTGCTTCGACAACGCGCTGCGAATGGCTCAGTCATTCCTATTTACGGTACACGACAACTCGTGGTCAACCTGGGCAACCGACGACGGTATCTGTGGACGTTCATTATTGCTGATGTTCCCACAGCCATACTAGGTATCGATTTCCTACAGCACTATGAATTGCTTGTCGATTCACGTAGGCTGCAGCTGATCGATACTTCGTCGAACAATAAATTCATGGGCTGTAAAGCCCACATGAACGCGTACCGAATCCTCGGCACTTTTTACTCGCGTGACGATAAATTCCACGCTTTATTCGAGAAATTCCCCGTACTCACTAAACCAGTCGAGGAGCTTCCATCCGTGACCAATCGTGTGGTACACCACATAGTCACCCGCGGACCGCCAGTCACGGCAAGACTTCGCCGACTGGCACCGGACAAACAGGCCTTCGCTAAACGTGAGTTTGACAATTTACTAGCTACTGGTATTATTCGTCCTTCTCACAGTCCATTGGCCTCTCCTCTTCACATGGTGCGCAAAAACGATGGAGTTAGTTGGAAACCATGCGGCGACTACCGAGCTCTAAACGTAGTTACGCGCTTTGATAGCTACCCCATCCCCCACATACACGACATCACCGCATCGCTCAAGGGCACGACTATCTTTTCTAAGATCGATCTGGTACGAGCATATCATCAGATCTCAGTCGCTCTTGAAGATATCGAAAAAACTGCTATCACGACTCCTTTCGGTTTGTATGAGTTCCTACGAATGCCATTTGGATGACGGAATGCTGCTCAAACTTTACAAAGGTTTATCGATAGCATTGTACGAGACCTCGATTTTGTTCACGTCTATATTGATGACCTGCTAATCGCATCATCAAACGTAGATGAACATTATCAACATCTTACACTATTATTCCAACGCCTTTCGGATAATGGAATAGTAGTTAACCCAGACAAATGCGAGTTAGGTAAACGAGAAATAATATTTCTGGGTCATGTTATCAACCAAGAGGGTATTCTATCTTGTAAGGACAAAGTGCAAGCAATAAAGGAGTACAACGAGCCGTCCTCACTCAAGGAACTGAAGGCTTTTCTCGGTTTGGTTAACTTCTACCGTCGTTTCATCCCACACGCGGCAGAACGGTTACGACCACTAACCGACTTACTTCGCGGCAACCCGCGCAGATTAGAAATGAACGATTCTGCGCGTACTGCATTCACAGAGATCAAAATGGCTCTTGCGCAAGCCACTCTTCTCGCCCATCCCGATCCATCAGCCACGCTTAGTATAGCGGTTGATGCATCCGATGTCGCTATAGGAGCAGTCATGCAACAAAATATCTCCGGTATTTGGCAACCTCTCGAGTTTTTCTCACGACGCCTTACTTCCACGGAGACGAGATATGGCGCTTTTGGTCGCGAGCTTCTAGCAGCCTACTGCGCCATCAAACGCTTTCGACACGCAGTAGAAGGATGACAATTCATCTTATTCACCGACCATAAGCCCTTAACGTATGCCTTGCATACCAAATCTGACCGCTACTCACCACGAGAGTGCAGACATTTGGACTATATCTCCCAGTTCACGACAGACCTTCGTCACATCAAAGGCGAGTCGAACTGTGTTGCCGATGCTCTATCACGAATCCAAACGAATGCAGTTTCTCTGCCGGTGCTCGATCTCCCTGCTATGGCCGCTGCCCAAGCAAACGATCCCAGTTGTACCAAAGCACCTCACTATACGTCCCTTCAGTATGAGGAAGTACCTTTAGCCACGACTTCTGGCACCATTCTATGTGATACTTCTACCGGCCTTCCTCGACCCATCGTACCCTCTACTTATCGCCGTCTCGTATTCGATGCCCTGCATGGATTATCTCACCCAGGTATCGCAGCCACATTACGTCTCATCGCTGCACGATACGTCTGGCCGTCCATGAATAAAGATGTTCGTATGTGGGCGAAGCAATGCTTAAAATGTCAACGATCAAAAGTGCACAGGCACGTAGCCGCCCCCCTTGGCACTTTCGCTACGCCTGATGCTCGCTTCGATCACGTTCACTTAGACAATGTAGGACCACTGCCACCATTGCATGGGTATGATCACATACTCACGTGCATCGACCGCTTCACCAGATGGCTCGAAGCTATACCCATCACGTCTATCACGGCGGAGACAGTTGCTCACCGCTTCGTAGAACGATGGATAGCTCTATACGGTTGTCCCTCGACTGTCACGACCGACCGAGGACAATAATTTGAGTCCGCACTATTCTCGTCACTTACTCGGCTGCTTGGTACGGAACGCATACGCACTACCGCCTACCATCCAGCTTCAAATGGTTTAGTTGAAAGGTTTCACCGTCACCTTAAAAGCGCTCTTCGAGCACACGAAAACGACGACTGGTACGAAACCTTACCGCTCGTTCTCTTAGGTATCAGAACGAGTTTAAAGGCAGATATACAATGTTCCGCCGCTGAACTAGTAAACGGCACGACATTGCGTCTGCTCGGGGAATTCTTCACACCACGGAGCGGACATGATTTCGCTAAATCAGACTACGTCCAACGACTGTCTGCATTTATGTGAACGCTGTCTCCGGTGTCAACTCGAATACAACATCGACAGGTCGCTCTCCCTCGAGAGTTATCTACCTGTTCACATGTTTTCATACGAGTAGATTCGGTACGCAAACCTTTGCAACAACCTTACAAAGGCCCTTTTCGCGTGATCGCTCGTCACGAAAAGACCTTCAAGGTTGATCGAAACGGCCGCGTCGAAATCGTCAGCATTGATCGTCTCAAACCAGCACACGTCGATGACAGTGCCCTATCTGATAACCTGAGATTCAATGCTAGACCTATCAAACCTACTAGCGGGATCCTCAAACCATCTTCAGGTCCCACGCTAGATACACCTGAGACCTCATTCTCACGTCCCAGTCAACAGCACGCGTCATCTGCACCGTCTACGGACGAGACAACAGTCTCACGTCCAGATCAGCAGACCACGCCACCTTTGACTTCGGATGAGATTGCAGGCTCACGCGACGCGAACGAGACTACTGTCTCACGTTCCGGTCGCCGAGTACGGTTGCCCGTACGCTTCCGCGACTAGCCGCACAGTCAACCGACTATTCCTATACTACACGCATGCTACACTTCTCCTTTTTGATTTTCTTTTTGTTTCCTTAGCCCACGCCTTCGACTATCTTCGTTTGGTTCCGTCGACTTCAGTCAACTTTGGCGAAAGCTGAACTGGCCACCCGCGCTCTTGTCAACGCACTCAGTCGATATATTGGTTTTGAATGTTTGGCATATATTTGGTCTCGAACCTGGTCGTTGTGGTCGCTTTTGGTCTTTTGGCTCAACGAGGTTTCGTCCTACGTCTACAGCGTTTCTGGTCCGCATTTCCTACGAACGCAACCGTCAGATTCTGGATACAAACCACTCGTGTAGCATGCCAACTCAAGCAACAAGTACAACAAATCGCTCCTGGTACTGTTCTCCGAAAATAACCTCCGTTGGCAACTCGACGATCAACAATCGCTTTCCTGTTCGCCAATCCGTTCGCCCTACAAACGCTCGTCAAACGATCAGTCCCACGATTTAAACCGTTAATCGAAAGTGTAAACCTTTCTAGCGGAGGGCTTCTGTAGTGACTCACGTTTATTACGAGAACACGACTGGTTCAATAAAAACAATTACTATTATGAACAGTTGTACCAGTGTTTGTTTTAATGTGCTTTTGTTTAACTGTGCTAATTGTAGCCATTTTGTGCTTCCATTACCTTCCATTATTGTTTCGCGCCTTTTGCTGCTGTTCGCACGTATTCTGTACTTCTGCTTCCGCTTGTACCGTTCTTGGCACGATCTCGGTATTCATTCGATACCACGAGATCGCCAAACGAATAAATCTGGTTACGCTCAACCTACGCCTTCTGATATTCTTGGCACGTGTATTTTGGTAGCGGTGTACATAGTCAATCTCGACTCGACACCACGCTACAACGTCATTTCAGCGTATTCTACAATGAGATTCAATCGTGATTGAAGTATTTCATCCGTGTGACAAGTAATTATTGTGTGTTAACTGGTAAGGAACTTGGCACTTGTTGAAGTCTACTATCATAAAGGCCACATCTGTTTTGGTGCTTCAGTTTTTAGAAATCGAAATCTGTTACTTCATGAGAATATTAGAAAATCAGCAAGTAGTAGCAAGTGCATATATAGTTCATGAGCACACAGTGACTCGAACCACAATTCTTTAACTATTTCCGAGTCAGATGCTGTTGATCCTGCAAGGGATTGCAGGCGCGTGAGGTGGTGGCTAGGTTTAGCATCACCCAAGGGGTGACGTGCTAATAATGTCCTCAATCGTTCCTCCCATGATGGGAGGAAATGTCGGAGAATTGCCTCTTTGAGGCGATCGTAAACATTTGGCACATTGGAATTGAGGACGACCTCACGAACAGCTACTAAGTGGTCCCCGGGTAAAGATTCGAGAGCGAAGGCGTACTTTTGCCTTTGGCTCGTAATGCGACGAGTCTCAAACTGGGACTCTAATGCAGCAAACCAAACCTCTGGGTCGTGGGGAATGAATGGTACAGGTCGAAAGTGAATGGCCTGTACGTCTGAGTCTATAACATTAATAGTACTTTGTCGCTATCCGTCATGTCGTGTATATTATATATTAAAAATTAATATGAAAATATACAACAGACGTGGATAGATAAACTATAGACTCACCGAATTGGCTTCTTTGGAAGATTTCACCAGAGGTTGAGGCGTGTTCCAAACTTTGAGATCACCAATTGTAGCGTGGCGTCGAGTCGAGATTGACTATGTACACCGCTACCAAAATACACGTGCCAAGAATATCAGAAGGCGTAGGTTGAGCGTAACCAGATTTATTCGTTTGGCGATCTCGTGGTATCGAATGAATACCGAGATCGTGCCAAGAACAGTACAAGCGGAAGCAGAAGTACAGAATACGTGCGAACAGCAGCAAAAGGCGCGAAACAATAATGGAAGGTAATGGAAGCACAAAATGGCTACAATTAGCACAGTTAAACAAAAGCACATTAAAACAAACACTGGTACAACTGTTCATAATAGTAATTGTTTTTATTGAACCAGTCGTGTTCTCGTAATAAACGTGAGTCACTACAACATTTCGAAAATTTTCGTAACAGAAGTATGCACAGTAGCGAAGAATAAAGCTATCAATAATAATAATAAATAATAACATTTATTCACCATATTGTTTGTGAGTGAACGAGACAAAATGACAAAATTAGTGTGAACACTTCACAAGACCTAGCTGACCTAATCAAAATACATAATTATTTTACGTCTACATTTTTCATAGTTTAGTCTAGAGTTATCCTTAGCGAGATTCTTTTGTTTAATCAAAGGCGAAATCGAACAATATACATTTTAATGATGTCTATCGATTCTTAAGAACGCTTGTAAAGTTTATATTTTCACTAGACTAACCAGTTCAATTCACTCACATTGATGTCGCCTTATATCATTGTTTTGAAAATAAGAAATTTGCAAAATATAGTCGCATACAAGCAAATTTGTATGATGAGACTGTGGAGATAGGCCTGACAGGCTTGTTTTGTAATAGTTTTTAATATTATTTTTATTTATTTTGTCAATCTTTCACTGAATGTATATTTTATCTCTAAAAACACAGAAGACAATACTGAGAACAAACAATCACTCCCATCAATTGTTAAGAAACAGGAAGAACTTAGAAATACACCCTCTTGTTTAACACGTTCTGGGAGACCTATAAAAAAACCAATGCGTTACGTACATTTTGCCGTATAAAAGTTTTTTCTTTCACAGTGCACATAATTAATCACATTTTTCCACAATTATTCGTTTTGTCACATTTTTTTTGTTACAATAATAAACGAGTAATTACGTATTCATTGTACACAAAAATAAACAGTTCAAATTTCTTTGTGGGTCATTCACAGTTTTACACATTATTATCGTTGTTAGTCAAACAAGACATTAAATGACAGTGCTTTGATTTTTTGTGTGTTCGTTACGCTATGCTGCATTACTGCTATTCTCAAACGATAACACACTTCATCTTAGTAACGTATATGTCATGTCCATCTCCACAAAGTTTTGTCGGTTATAACTGTAAATATTATTTTGTATATATGTAAATATCATATCCTTACAATATTTTTGGTTTTTATTATAACCAGTGTTACCTCCGGACACTCTGGAGGGAGCTATGTGGAGATAGGCCTGACAAGCTTGTTTTGTAATAGTTTTTAATATTATTTGTATTCATTTTGTCAATCTTTCACTGTCTGTATATTTTATCATTAAATGATTGTACCTGTTGTTTTAATTAATGACCTTGTACACACTTTTTCGTTGTGCTACTACATAGCGTGACATACCGTTGCTGGCTAACAAATACACTGCTTCTCACACATTCCTCGTTTTATCTTCATTTGTGATTGAGTTAACTGAAGTCTAAATCAAATACTATCTACATTTATAGACTGTAATTGGAATATATCACATCCTACGTTGGATTATATCATTGGAGAGTTCACCAACCCGATCAGAATCACCAAGCATTTATAATTGTGTATTTACAATACCGGACCCAATCAGAACACGAAGCATTTGGTCAATTTAAGTTCCGTTCCAAGTTTTTATTGTATTTGTAACAATTAACTGGTATATATTAATATTACTATTGATCTTTAGTAACTTTGTTGATATTTTCCATGTTCATATCTGTCTGGTCCACCAAAGACTGCTGAGTCGTATTCTAGAATCATCTGTAATTTGCTCTTTTGGTCTGCATCATGAAATAAAATATCCATGAAGCTTTCAATATCGCTGACGTTTTGTGAATTGAAGTTGGCCAGCACACAAATACTACATCATTTTTTTACTGACTTTCTTCTCACTGCTCAGTCTGTTTGAAACCATCAAGTCAAATACTAGTATTGTTGCTTACAATTATATTGTTTGTTTTGACGACCGATCTTCACTAATCTGATGTCATATAATTCCAGCTACACTTTTCCCCCCGTCCATTCGTGTTTTTCTCTGGGTTGATGTGCAGGATTGATGTGGACACTTCCTACATAATTATCACGCAATCCATTTTGTTTGTTTCGAGTTCCAGAGAAATATCACATCATCTCAACTCGTTTTCTACATCCATTCTCACAAGCGTTGAAACTTATTGAAACTTCTTAGACATTGTTTAATATAAACACAGTTCATCCTGTCAGGTTCCATCTTCAAACAGTTCCCCACCTATTTATATCTTAACTATTATACATACTGATAACAGTCGTGTTTTCAGTTATTTTAGTCACGAATGTCTACGACGTCATACGGTAATATGGTTTGATATAACACTTCAACACGTGTAGAATTGTAAGCATGTGAAGAGAAATCATGAAACAGAATGAGTTCACTTTCTTTACATCAGTTGATAAGTCCTGTGTATTAAAGCACACATAAGTGACCAGTTGTTTGGAATAAATTATTCAATCAACACGATTCTCTTTGACACGTCTTATTTCCGTGACTTGTAAGAGTCGCTTTGAAGTAGGAGATTGAATTGATTGTTGTTCTTAAGAAATTCAACTGACTTTGAATTTCGTCATTAAGTATAACTCGGTGTCAAATAGAAAATCACAATAACTCGTATTAAGTAGTGACGAAAACACTTCACATGTGACTGTTGCCATCTTCATGTCTACACTGTTTCTGAAGTGTTCACAGATAATTTACACATTTTCAGTGCTTTCAAACCGCGTGACTAGACCTCTCTGTTCTTGTTGAATACCGATGATGGACGAGAGCTTTCAAATCCAAATCTTGCTAAACTAAGCTTTCAAGCGATCAACATTTCAGAACACTTCAATGTAAATAAACAAGAAGGCACTTCAGAAAATAGTAATCATTTATTTAAATATACTGTTTAACAACATGAGGATCAGTATACGAATGTAGTGATTAGCCCCAACCAAGCATACGTAAGTTTCTTCGTTCGTCTGAAAGGAGAGAAAGAATATCTTTTAGTTCTTTCACTTCAGCTTGCTCTCAACAAATATCAACATGGAAACAACTTACGTGACAGTGTCTCACCATTGACTCCTCCCAACATCTGAACCAATACTGACACCGTAAACACTGCTCGCAATAAATAATGGATGAGACGTGCTTTATAGCTGTTTGTCGACATTGTTCTCCTACTCACTTCTAATGTTGTTGTGGGGTATATATAGATTTCACTGGTCACGTTGTACACCAGTCAACGACAAGAGATTTACGAATTAACAACGATTGGCTAACGTGTCTAGGTCATCCGACCAACAATCAGTTTGCATTTCACATTCAGAATCTGTTTGGCCTAAAATAAATCATGTTTTGACAACCAACTTCATTTACTACTCACACACACTTGCGCGAAACAAGTTCAGAGAATCACTGAAAGAATCTCTGAAACTGTCAATGTGATTAAATTAAAGAATGCCTAAAATATAGAATAAATCGATCCTAAACTCTCGAGAAGTATCTTCAACTCGTCCCATTACTATCTCATGAAGTTTCATCATTGAGATTATTCCGGTGATCGTAATTTGGTACAACGTCCATGTGATGGAATATTTATTAGAGATAACTTTAAGCGACCGAAATGTCAATTGAAGTCATTGGAAATCGGTTTCTCCTCTGTGCTTACTGTCACGTCAACAATGTTCACTTAACTAACGGATTAGGTCATGCACTGTTAATAATTCCATTGTGGATCGGTTTAGGTGATATGTGAATAAATTGAAAGGACAACTGTTTCTTGTTTTATAAATCGAACAGTCTGCAAGCACGAAGAGTTGTCTAGATATTTCAAAACAGTCCGTTCTCATACTATTTCGAAAATAGGATAATCTCAATCATTCACGGTTTTCATTACAAACAACCATCATTGACGGCAGACAGTATTTGTCGACATCGTCAATCACTTGTTGAAGTTGCAAATCTGTGATCATCAAACTCATGATCATCTATTTCCAACGTTATTTATTCTGATTTTGTGGCGACATCATTAGTTGATTATGTTCAATCAGATTATGTGTCACTCGGTTTTGTCTTCGAATAGCAATAACAATATCATTCATGAGCTTTATTTGTTCAAAACTAGTGTATAACTGTCGGTGTGGTTCGTTTGTATGAACTGGAACTTACTTACTCACTAACCTACTAACGTACTTACTTGCATAATTACTTACTTACTTGCTTACTTACTTACTTACTTGCTTGCTTGCTTACTTACTTACTTACTTACTTACTTACTTACTTACTTACTTACTTACTTACTTACTTACTTACTTACTTACTTACTTACGCATGTTAATCCCAATGGAGCATAGGCCGCCGACCAATATTCTACAACCCATTCTGTCCTCAGCCTTCCTTTCTACTTCCATCCAATTCTTTTCATTCTTCTCATGTCTGTATCCATTTCTCGACGTAATGTGTTTTTTGGTCTTCTCGTTTTATTTTGGCCTTCAGAGTTCCATGTGAGGTCTTGCCTAGTGACGCAGTTGGTTGCTTTCCTCAACATGTGTCCTATCCACTTGCAGCGCTTCTTTCTGACTCCTCTCTCAGCTGGAATCTGGTTTGTTCTCTCCCATAGTAGATTGTAAGCGATAGTGTCTGGCCAACGAGTCCGATGTATTTTGTACAGAAATCTGTTAATAAAGACTTGCATCTTCTGGATGACGGCTTTCGTAGTTCCTCCCCCATACAGTTGAACTGTCTGGACATTTGTATTGAAAATTCTGACCTTGGTCTTGGTTGACAGTTGTTTTGCGTTCCAGATGTTCGTCATTTGTTGCTTTGGCTTTTCCGATCCGCAATTCGCATCTCCTTCAGATTCACCGTGTTTATCAACGATGCTGCTCAAGTATATAAGGGTTTTCACATCTCCCAAAACTTCTCCGTCAATTGTGATTGTATTGGTGCGTGCTGTGTTGTATCGAAGAATCTTGCTTTTCCCCTTGTGTATGTTGACACCTTCTGTTTCTGAGGCAGCCTCTACACTGTTCGTCTTCTCCTGCTTTTGTTCTTGCGTGTGCGATAGAGGAGCCGGATCATCTTCGAAGTCTGGATTGTCCAGCTGCATCCTAGATGTACAACGTATGCCGTACTTCTCACCAGATGTTGACATGTTCATTATCCGGTCAAACATCAGGAAAGAGAGGGATGAATTCCATTCAATTGATTGTTCCACAATGATCCATAGAGTTGCTTTTTGGTCTGTACACGATCGATTCTTACGGAATTCAGACTGTTGATCTCGAAGTTGAGCGTTGACGGAGTCCTTCAATCTGTTTAACAATACCCTGTTGAAGACTTTCCTGTTATTGAGAGAAGAGTGATTGTTGTACTATAAACAATGAACAAACCAAACAAGTGGATTACAGTAAGTCACGAAACGTCAGCAAAAAATCTTTCTACTCATTGAGATATAACAAAGATTTATTTATTATTATCAATGACAAATCGTTTGTTCGTAGTCAGTCTGTGAACAGGCTTCTGCATTACATACATGAATATTTATATGTGAATGTGAATATTGGAAACCAATCAAGGCAACTCATGAGTGGATAATCACTATTAAATACGTCGCGGAGATTATTGTTGCTGGAGGTAGGATAAAGATGACACATATTAACACCCAAATCGTCATTAAAATACGAAATATCAATATAAGGTCACCTCACGTCCAACGAAACGACAAGGGGAAATGTTTAAGCATTTTAAGCTCTCATCATGAGAGAGTTTGGAAACACCCTTCACTCGTTCTAATCCCACACGCTGAACACGCTCAAGCGAGTTAGTTTCTCTAATCAGACATGGGCCAGCTGCTTGGATGCGGTATTCTGAGTGTGGTTTTACATAGTTGGAATGTAAAATTCGAAACATCTACTCGTCAAAGCGTTTGAATGCTAGACAAATAACCATATCGCACGAAAGACTTTGGCAGCTGCTGCGTTGCAATACGTAGTTGTTTTCAAGTCGTAACGTACTATTACTTTTGAGTCCTTATGTTTTTGAACGCATGGAGGAGATGACAACATTCGTGGATATAATAAATCAACACCAGATATCTCTGTGGTTATGCGTGAATCGTGTGCTCATGAACTATATATGCACTTGCTACTACTTGCTGATTTTCTAATATTCTCATGAAGTAACAGATTTCGATTTCTAAAAACTGAAGAATCAAAACAGATGTGGCCTTTATGACAGTAGACTTCAACAAGTGCCAAGTTCCTTACTAGTTAACACACAATAATTACTGGTCACACGGATGAAATACTTCAATCATGAGTGAATCTCATTGTAGAATACGCTGAAATGACATTTCGAAAATTTTCGTAACAGAAGTATTCACAGTAGCGAAGAATAAAGCTATCAATAATAACAATAAATAATAACATTTATTCACCATATTGTTTGTGAGTGAACGAGACAAAATGACAAAATTAGTGTGAACACTTCACAAGACCTAGCTGACCTAATCAAAATACATAATTATTTTACGTCTACATTTTTCATAGTTTAGTCTAGAGTTATCCTTAGCGAGATTCTTTTGTTTAATCAAAGGCGAAATCGAACAATATACATTTTAATGATGTCTATCGATTCTTAAGAACGCTTGTAAAGTTTATATTTTCACTAGACTAACCAGTTCAATTCACTCACATTGATGTCGCCTTATATCATTGTTTTGAAAATAAGAAATTTGCAAAATATAGTCGCATACAAGCAACTTTGTATGAAGGGACTGATGAGTCGTATTCTAGAATCATCTATATTTTGCTCTTTTGGTCTGAATCATGAAGTAAAATATCCTTGAAGCGTTCAACATCACTGACATTATGAATGATGAATGATGATGGCAACTGACACAGATGTGAGATTAATCAACCGCATTCTGACTGTTTTTGCATGTTTTTGTGATGTACACTGAATCATTTTTGGTAGCTGTCTTTGTATTGGCATGTTTTGGTCTTCATTTCTGAAGAGCATGCTTTATGTGTTATCGAAAAATTTTTTATATCCAAGTTTATCAGTTATTGTTCAATTTTCCATTTTGTTTAATTGTACCAAAAATGGACTTCACCTTAATTTTATTCACGTACGCATGATTTTCTCGCCTGTATGACTTGGCACGATCTCGGTATTATTTCGACACTGAGATCATCAACAAATATATCTTAACTACAATCTACCATAGTCCATCTAATATTTATCCCACGAAGTTATTTATCCAGGTAATAGTGATGCAAACGATCTGTTGTGGTGATCCTAGTCAACTGCGACTCGACGCCACCACATCTGGTGAACAACAACTTCGTACACGCCCCAACTGCTGGAGAATCTCCCATCCACAGTTATTGTGCATTTCATACCGATATGAATAGTTTCAATATAATAGACTCCCATCTGACCTGTTCCTTTTATCCTCCATTATCCAGGAGTCTGGTTCTTGTGACTGAAGGGTCGGTTCGAGATCCACCACATTACGAATCAGAGGTAAACGTACACCTACGCTCCGGAAACCTTACCTGGGGATCATACAGCCACTGTCCGTGAGGTTGTCCTCAATCCTGATGTACCTGACTTCCACGATCGTCTCAAGGAGGCGATTCTCAGACATTTCCTCCCATCGAGTGTGGAACGATTGAAGACATTATTAGCACGGCACTCCCTTGGTGTTGCTAAACCAAGCCACCACCTCACGCTCCTGCAGTCTTAAGAAGGACACACGACAGCTGATTTCGAAATAGTCAAGGGATTGTGGCTCGAATCCTTAGCAGCACACATACGGCTTACGATCACTGCTTTGCTCGAGGACGCACCACTTACCCAGGTTGCCCTCATAGCAGACAAGATATTAGCGAGGACTAGCACTCGAGACAACCATATAGTTGCCTCAATATCACATACGAATGTAGATCTTGACAGTACACGCTTTTTAGCGCAAAATGATCGGGGTTACTTTGTACATAGACGGCTCAAGTTCCGACACCGTTCCATCAGAACCCCACGTCCCCTGAGACAGGCCGCAGTCAAGTAGGCTGTAACTACGCGACCTGAGCAGGCGCCTTCCAAGGCACGCCAGAAGGTGGCTTTGAGGGAGAGTACTGGTTTGTGCTGACTCCATCGTAACGTTGGGTCCCCTGCTGTGCCGGCGAGTAAATGAGGCCATATTTGCCGCCCTCTCACCTCAGATTGATCGCCTATTTTACGTGCACAACTATCGCACTAACGCTAGGCACCTAGAAGATACAGGTGCCCAAGCTTTTGTCGTACCGATTGGTAACAGTAAGTCTCAATCTTCAATGCTTCAACTACGCGCTGTAAATGGCACAGCCATTCCTACTTACAGAACACGAAAGCTTACGGTCAACCTGAGAAACTGACGACAATATCTGAGGAAGTACATCATCGGCGATGTTTGCATAGCCATATTCGATATCGATTTCGTACAGCACTATGAGTTGATCGTCGTCTCACGTGGGCTGCGGCTAATAGATACTTTGTCGAACAGTGAATTCATGAGCTTTTTGCTGAGGACGCGAGAACCCTTGAAACTCTCTTAGAAAGAGTTTTAATTTTGTTGTTTTATCCTGCAAATTTGAACTAAATGTTTTCGCATCAAGCGGCGCTTAGTTGACCTACAGCTTACATTTCTCACTGGGAAATCTTTAATTATCATTGGTTGAAGGATTTGTTTGTACGCTATTTTGTGGCTCACCCAATGGCGTTTCTATCATTGTATAAATAAGCTTGACTTGTGCGCTTACTGTTTTCGTATTTCCTGAGTGCTTGTAGAATACATTCTCTACGTCTCATCAAGACTTCTTGATCTGGTTAGCAGGGTAGAGGACAACAGGTCAGAATGGCCAGGTGAGAGGAAATCCATCGTTCTTAATATTAATCAACATCTGTTCAGATTGCAGCTAGATACAACACCAGATGTCACCATCCTCTCATGTGGAATCTGAACCAGGATGGACAGCCCAAGCCTGCAGCTGACAACATAAATGCCTCGTACTGCATGAGATAATTACCTTTGCTTGTTAAGACGTCTGGAATACAAAGATGTTTCCCGAGATTCATTGTTTACTGGGGTATGTTATATAACGTCGGATGATCTAGATTTAGTTGCTTTAGATTGACTCGGCCAGATGAAATTAGCTGATGTCCTGTTAAATACTATATGCCACCTAGCATCACAACCACATGACATGAGGAACCTAATGACGCAGTTTTCATCTATTTCACAACCTGGACTGGGTCGGTGTTCTGACGTGAATGCAACGCCTTGGTCGAAACCTGGAGCTAAGCCCGTTTTCCGCCCAAAGAGACCCGTGCTTTATGCAGCATTATCAACAGCACACGAAGAATTGAATCGCCTTCAACAATAAGGAGTTATTACTCTCGTTTCCTACTCTGCTTGTTCAGTACTTATATTTGTCATCAAGAAAACCAACGGCACGATACGTATATGTGCTGATTTTTCTACAGTTCTCATTGCAGCTCTGGAACAGCATCATTATCCTCCGCCAGTTCCCACAGATCTGTTCACTATGCCGAATTAGGGAACGTTTATCTGCAAAACAGGATCAAGCTGACGCTTATTTGCAAGTGGAAGTAAATGAAGCATCAAAGCGAAATGATTGCTATCAATACTCATCGTGGATTGTTTCAGTATGACCGTCTGCCTTTTGGAGTCAAGACTGCCCCAACTATCTATCAGCAACTAATGGATATCATTGTTTCAGATATCTCGGAGGTCACAGCTTATCTCGATGAAATCTTATTTGTTGCGGCGACATAAGAACAGCTACAGGAACGAACGAAAGTGGTACTGCAATGCATCAGTGATAGCGGGTTTCGGTTACGCCCGGAGAAATGTCAATTTTTATTGCAGTCTGTAAAGTATTTGGGGTTCTCTTTACGACGCCGACGGTCCTGAGATCAATCAAGGTATCCAACTGATGCCCACTCCCACTAATGTCTTGGCACTACATTCCCTCATGAGACTTGTTACCTATTACCCAGCGTTCGTTCCTTCGATGCACGATATTCGCGCCCCATCAAATCGTTTGCTGAAGAAGAACAGCACTTGAAGCTGGACTAGATAGTGTGATGTGGCGTTTTGTAAACCCAAGTCCTTAGTTAGCTCAGAATTTTTGTTAATGCTCTACGATTCATCCATGCCGATCGTCGTAGCTGCAGACGCTTCAGCGTATGACCTGTGTGCTATTATTTAACATCAGCTTTCAGATGCGTCAGAAAAAGCTGCTATGCATGCTTCACGCACGCTAACCCCGTGTTGGGTCCTGATAAACATGATGAATGGTAACTTTGGGATCCATTCATAGACCAATACTCAACGCATATTTGTATAATTGTATAATTGTTAAATAACTAAACTATTTATATTCATGTTCCTATTATTATAAGTTTTATTTTGACCTACGGACCATTATTATACGTTTGACCATTCTTGAATTATGCCCTGTCTATTAGTCACTACCTACCACATTCACAACCACATTTGGCCAAATTTTGCACAAATAATGTTTTTATTTTATGGTACGTTATGGTCTGTTTGATTGGTATATAAACTCAGTATGTCTGAAATATAATGATTCATTTTGCAGAGGCTCGGATTGGTGTTCTGGACTTAACTGGCAGGGCTATGAGGAAAGCAGGACCAATCAAGACCAGACTGCTTGCACGTGTTTTAAACGTCCTTGATCCGATCGATCATTCACTGCTCTAAATTTGGCGATCACAAGATATAACACCTCAGCAGAAAAGAAATACATCCAGATAGAGAAAGAGGCTCTTGCACTTATGGTTGCTGCTAAAATTTTTAAATGCGATTGTATTAAGTTGAATGTTTCAAATTAATCATGCTCTGATCATATTCATGGTATCATTTCACCAGGTAAACGTTGTTCATGTATTCCTAATGAACTTGTTTACAAATTTGTTCAAGTTGACAAGGTTCAATAGCACACCAATATAAGGATACAATACAAGAAAAAAGAATTAGTCGGTAGAAAGAAAGATATAAATCAGTTTAACTCTCACGATTTGATGGGAGACTCTGTGCACATACACCGACGACACTGTGATCGATTCTGTGACATGTCACACATAGACTACAACCATTGATTACGATAGTCACGCGGACTCGAACCAAGTAGTCTGCGTCTACCAACATATCTCAGACTAGAAAGTAGTGTCTTCAAACATAACTCGTCTTTGTCATAGGTGACGTCAGTTGGAAAAAGCCAAACGAGCATTTCGAATCCGTACAGAGCTTTTATCACACTTCAACGCATCAGGGCTGATCAGACTCCCAAAGTAAGTGAAGCTGTCCTCGAGTCCGATTTCTTTACTCCCTATCAACAGTTTAGGTACTGATGAAGGATAATTGTAAAGCAACAACTTGCATTTAGAGGCGGACAAACGCACACGAAATATCCTTACACTGTTGCTCAGTGCTAACAAAAGACGCTGCATTTTGTCAGAGTCTTCATCAAACAAAACTATATCATCCGCATCTTCCAAGTCCATAAGTGGACCCTTTTGAAAGGAAATCAATTTCTGAAAATTCAGACGATGAGAGCATTATCTCCATCAGTATGTCTATGATGAAGTTCAACAAAAATAGAAATAGTGGACAGTTTTGTTAGACATCACTAGAGGTTGAGAAATCAGACGACAGTTCGTCATAAGCTCCGACCGAACTAGCCGTCACAATGTTTATGTACTTCTGAGGTGGGTAATTGTAGAGTAGCTGAAGCGAGGAAACTAGTGAATTATGAATGACTGCAATGGTCCTGAAATTAAGTTTCGTTCATCAGGGTTGCAGATGTGTGTTTCTGTGTGTGTGATGTTCATTGTGAGAAGTAAGGTTCCTTTAAATAGAATGTGCATGGTGATTAACAGATCAAGTCTCCAATTTTGATTGTTTACGCTAACTTAGCCAAGAGTGTCTTGCTGACAACCTGGAACTTATCAAACTTATTCTTCTCTGAATTCGTTTGAATAGGAATATTGTCACAAATTATCATCGTCCACAACAAAACTACACATTAATTACAGTAGACTAATAGTTGAACACCACAAATCTTAAACGAGAGCTTATGCAAATGCGGGGTTCTTCCTACCAAGACGCTAGAACCACATGCAGTAATTCTGAGGTAATGTGTGAGACTGAGCCATCATCCATGAGATACAAGTGTTTAATAACAGCTGCCCTCGGATCCGTTGACAAGACATTATCAGCAACAACTTACTGTAGAAGAGAACAAACCAGACTCCAGTGGAGGAAAAAATCAGGAAAAGGTGTTGGAAGTAGATACGACACACATTGAGGAAATCACCCAAATGCAACACAATGCAAACCCACACCTGGAATCATCAAGGCTGAGGAAGAAGTTGAAGACCAAAGAACACATTAAGCGAGGAATCGGAGACAGATATGAAAATACCGAACAGCAATTGGATAGATTTAGAAAGGAAGCCCCAGGATAGAGTGATTCGGAATATGCTGGTCGTAGGCCTATGCTCAGTGAGAGTAACAGGCGTAAGCAAGTAAGTGTGAGACTGACTTCCATAATATTGAAAATTTTATCACATAGATTAAATGTACTTATCCAATTCGTACCCAAGGTCGTGTGAACAGACGTTTAGTTAACAATGATCCTCATTTCGTGAAAGCATTGAGAACAACTCCACAAGGAATAAAAAAACTGTGAACAAATATGAGTACCATTTTGGGAAATATTGATCAATCAATCTACCCCATTCACGTAATTTTAATCTTAACAATCAATTTATTTAAATTAAGTGGGGAACGAGAGTCATGCTTACGAAATCTACTCAAGTTCCTTCAAAGTGATGATGATCTTCGAAATTACCTTCCTAGTGTACAATCCGGAATTATTGCTGATGCATTGCCTATAGGTATTGCAGCAGTCTTGAATGTGTAGGCAGATTGGTAATGTGTTTTTAACACAAAATGGCTGTTTCTGAACAACGTTATTCC
This sequence comes from Schistosoma margrebowiei, assembly GCA_944470205.2. Classification (NCBI taxonomy): domain Eukaryota; kingdom Metazoa; phylum Platyhelminthes; class Trematoda; order Strigeidida; family Schistosomatidae; genus Schistosoma; species Schistosoma margrebowiei. The sequence goes on along the minus strand of OX104028.1, from coordinate 13,089,086 downwards.
CAAGTTCTGAGAGAAGAATCAGCTGAGTTTTGGGCTATTAAGCGACTTCATAAATATTTATTCGGAAAGAAATTACCATTGCTACAGAACATCAGGCTTTGAAGTTTATTGATCATCCTGAAAAATTCTTAGCATGTTCCTCAGATGACAAGGTTCGACGATAGGAAATTGTCCCGAGTGAACTTGAACAAACGACTCATCACAGACGTGCTAAACATATTTGGCATGTTTGTTACATATCTCAACAGTTTTACAAGATAACTCTGTTAATACTGCAGGCTGTTTATTGATACAACCTCCAACGGTTAGCTACCCGTTGGAGTAACTCATTGATACCTTGAATGTGTGCTCAGTGCTATACGAAAGTGTTTCCATGCCAATATGAAAAGAAGATTTTCTGTCCATTTCGCTAGAGGAATAAGTTATTCTTGCAAGTTGTTTACGGAATCTGTATGAAGAAAGGCATTCGCAACTACATTGTTCGCCCCAGAAAGATATCTAGATCTGAGGAGAACTGCGAGTCACTACTTTGTTGTCGAGACTTGTCTAAAGAGCTAAGATAAGAAATAAGACTTTCCTGGGTGGGGAACATAGTGTTAACGGGACTGTACGGACCGAAAAATTGCTAGGAAATGCTCGTCAAAATTGCTGTACCTCGATACAATTTCTTGCGACTATCCTGAGAAAAATGCCAAAGGTTTCCAATCATCGTTTACCTGCTGACGTAAAACTCCTTTGATTACCGAGTAAGGTGCGTCCACTAAGATAACAATTGGTACTTTCGTATCGAGTTTTGCCAGTATGGTTGACTAGGTGATACCGCCTTCCACTGTGGAAAATACTTCCTTCGCAGTGTGGTCTAAGTTGATCTTCAAATCTTCAACTGGCCGCCCTGTTGAGTTCCTTATGAGAGACTCACATTTATGTGGGAACTTTCAATAAAATTTATCCAGTCCGTCAAACATGCTCAACTTCATGTCTGTGGTTGGTTCTGAGTAATCTAGAACGACAGCGTTATGGCTTGTGGAGGGCAAGTGATTTGAGCGTCTATGGTATTTCAGAAAAATCGGGAGATGTGGTCCATGCTCCACATTTCAGAATGCATACAACAGTGTCATGTTTTCAGAATACTTACAAAGCAAGGCGCAGATGCTGGAGTTTTTAGTCAACTCTTGAACTTGCGATCAGAAAGTCGCCGACAATGCTTGTACACTGTCGAAACCCCTGGACAAATCAGCAACGAATCTTCAGGAAGCTTGAGCTACATGTATTTAACCGAAAAGCATGTGCGAAAACTCTTCGAGTCCAAAAGAAGTAATGATATCTGATTTGGGAATGTCTTCTGAGAACATATTCATTTGGTTATATGCTTTGTCCAGATCGATTTCCGAGGAAATAGTTGCACCTCTTAAGGTAGCTGTTAGGTCGTGAATTTGCGTCCAGGGATAACGAACGGAAGCGAGTTGTCAATGATCAATAACTGCCCTTCTAACTTTTTCGGAGCTAGTCGGCTAGTCTTTGAATGTAAACAAACACTGACTTACGAATAATTGTTACTAGGTTCAATCAAGGTAGTTGGAATGGAAACCTGAGGAACAGAAAAATGATGGACAACCTACTATCATCAAGAGAACGCGATCGGTTTAATGAAAGCAATTATTATGACCAATTGTACCAGTGACTGTTTTACTGTACTTCTTTGTTTAACTGTACTAAAGAAATTCGTCTTTCCGTTGATTGTGACCTTGCTTGCACTTAAGTTTGCTCAGTGATTCCATCCCTACTACTTTGGCACGATCACGGTATTCTTTCGATACCACGAGATCGCCAACAAATATATCTCGCTACAACCTCTAATCGCCTTCTGATATCTGGTACGCAACCTTCTTGTAGTGGTGATCATAGTCAACCATGACTCGATACCATACTACAAATGCATTCATCGTTTTCGATATGCAAAACTCATTCAACAACATAAACAAATTCAACGCTTTACCACTGAACAACACCTGATGAACATCATATTACGATTTAACATAAAATGGCCAAAACAATGTTAGACGAAAACATTTTGCCAACTACAGTCTTCCAGCTACGTTGTCACAGAAAAAGTAAGATGTAAGGAGAAATACGGTTAAGTATATATCAAGGTTCGTATCAAAGAAAATAGGACCAATGAATTGAACATAACTATACATGATTTTTCCCAAGATCATTCGACGAATCGAAGTGGAATGAAGCAATGTTATCGTCTATCAAGTTTAACCAGGAGTTCCATCATTACTCAGTCTTGTTCACTGAAGGTACAAACACCATAAGTTTTAAACACCACCGCAAATCTAAGACACATATGTACGAATATACTCAGTGTTCTATTATGCACATCGTTCGAAGTAACTGGTCAAAATTGTCGGACTTTATAAGGATGAAATGGCGTTTGCAATCACAACTTTATTGAATATGTAGGAACTGTTAATACCTTCCATGTAGAAGGAAATGAACTGATAGCTATTTCTGATATTTATTTATTATTTGTTAGTAGTCTTGTGAATCTCACAACATAAAGAGTTTGCAAATAAAACCATCTAGTCATTTGATAACTGACAGTAAAAATGTGAATAATAATTCTCCTTCAAGTAGTTGCAGGGGTTAAATCATACTCATTGCTTGTTCTGTTAAATGCTTCAATTAGAAAGCCATTAGAATCTACTAGGAATGTTTTGAGAGTCGGAGATGTGTTGCTATAATTTTACCACCTTGGTTCGATCCTTTGCGATGTATGAGATCCAACTATGCGTTCTACCTCCATAATAAAATAGCCACCCATTAACTTGGCTGTAGGTTGTGACGATGAGTATGTGAATACCTGATATAAATGTGTATCTATTACACGAACAGCATTTGGTGGTCTATAGATGCAACGTATCACAAAATGCTGATCGCACAATTATCCACAGTGATGAATATAGTGTCATCTAGAAGCCCGTAACACTCTGGAAACAATATCAAATCGTACATATATTATACAGCCACCAACTTCACCGTGGGTAAGTAATGGTAAGATAAGAAGCAGAGGATTCGAGAATAATGTTAAATCAGCTGATGATTTGGTTGGGCCACGTGTTATATGTGCCTGAACATTGAGTACTACGACGCCCAATGCTGACTAGTGTTGGACACGGTAGGAAGAATGTTGATGGCGGCCAAACAACAACGCGGCATTAGTGTTTGAAGACACTACTTTCTATTCTGAGATATGTTGGTAGACGCAGACTACTTGGTTCGAGTCCGCGTGACTATCGTAATCAATGGTTGTAGTCTATGTGTGACATGTCACAGAATCGATCACAGTGTCGTCGGTGTATGTGCACAGAGTCTCCCATCAAATCGTGAGAGTTAAACTGATTTATATCTTTCTTTCTACCGACTAATTCTTTTTTCTTGTATTGTATCCTTATATTGGTGTGCTATTGAACCTTGTCAACTTGAACAAATTTGTAAACAAGTTCATTAGGAATACATGAACAACGTTTACCTGGTGAAATGATACCATGAATATGATCAGAGCATGATTAATTTGAAACATTCAACTTAATACAATCGCATTTAAAAATTTTAGCAGCAACCATAAGTGCAAGAGCCTCTTTCTCTATCTGGATGTATTTCTTTTCTGCTGAGGTGTTATATCTTGTGATCGCCAAATTTAGAGCAGTGAATGATCGATCGGATCAAGGACGTTTAAAACACGTGCAAGCAGTCTGGTCTTGATTGGTCCTGCTTTCCTCATAGCCCTGCCAGTTAAGTCCAGAACACCAATCAGAGCCTCTGCAATATTATTATTATTATTATTATTCACAAACATCTCATGAGTACATAAGTGTTGTGAAGAAAGCATTTAGGGTTTTCTTCAAAAAAAGCAATAATACACAATTTTCAATAATGTTAGCAATATACTTGCCATATTTGAAATATATAAAAAAATTTAGAATAATAATATTAAAATATTAATAATAATAAATCGGGTCTTTGTAATTGAGACAAATATAGAATTGAGTTTAACGAAGGAAATGGAGAAATTAAGGGAATAGAAATAAATGAGACGTGAAATACGCGAACAGTGTAATAGGCGTGTTTATGAACACAGAACAAGAATAAACGACTATGTGTGTATCGTTAAATTAGTAACAAAAAATAATTAAGAAAAAATAATTTATCATTGCAGTAAGATATGACGCTAGAATTAATGTTTGTGCAGTTATAGTTTAGAGTGATGCTATGAAAGTCACAATTATGTGAAAAGGATAATAAAATATCACTATGTATGAGACACATATGCATAGTGATGATAAAACGGGTCTGAGAAGTTAATTTATATGTAACACAAGTTATTGTTTTATTTACAAACCTCATAATATTAAGAATAATATTTATTTAGAGGGAAATAAGAGAGAAAAGAAGTGAACACTTGGTGAAATGTTTTGATCCATGATAAGAATAATAATTGTGTAATGAATATCAACCTCAGAAGGAAACCAGCAATTGAAAATATAAAATAAAAATCCTTTAAAGCACTCGGATGAATACATTTAGATTTATGTAATAGTATGCAGAGTGAAACCGGATTTAAGATCCAAACTATGGTTGGACTGATGGACAACTGTCTGTATGAGTTAGATACACGCCCTCGCCCGTTTGAAACCAAAACAAAGTAATTGGGTAAGATAGCGGTTCTATAATTTATCATAAATTTAAGTGTACATTATTACCTAAACAAATATAACCACTCAGCTATCCAACCAATAATTGATCAATTGATCAAATCTAAATTACAATAAATAAGAAAGTTGATAAAGGATGCAAGAAAATATCCAATCACCACAAATAAATGTTATTCTATCCTGTCTGGATAGATCACGTACAGATTCGTTCAAAAGATAATAATTGGTCGCTCTATAACACAGTGTGTTTTCAATTCTGGAATAGTGCCTCAATTCACAACCAAAATGCACAATTCCAGTCAACACAGGTCAAGCAATCAAAAGCAGGAACAAACCAATATGGCTGCCGCCCAGACTTAGTATAAAGTAAAACAACATAAGTACAGTTCGGGAAGAAACACGAAGAATTAGTGAAAGTGTAGTAAAAACAGAAACTATAATAAAATAGAAATATTAACAATTCAAATGTAATCAAAATCTAACAATATACAACTAAGAGGATCAATGGAAACAAAGTGCAAGTATATACATGGAGGGATTTTCCCAAACACACAAAGCATTCAAAATGGATCTTACACCGGCACCCAAAATCCCTCCATATCACACAAGCTATCTTGATGCCTATGGTCATGGTTCATTATGTAGCATATTACACTAGTGGAACGAGTAAAACTTACAGCAGTACACCTACTCGACCTACGTACATTGATATGCGAGGAACTGATTTGACCCTTCAAGGAGGCATAATCTACGTATATCTCTTCTGACTAATCCGCCGTTCGTACGAACAACCACTGTTCTAACTCTTCCGTCGTCATCTATTTTGCAATCTTCAACTACTCCTAAGGGCCACTTTCCACGGGCCGATATGTCCGAAGTCACAATCACTACATCCCCTTTCTGGAAATTGCGGTGTTCAACTAACCACGTTTTTGTAGGGACGGTAAATACTCTCTTAAACACCTTTTCCAAAACACATTAGCAAGATGATTAACCTGTTTCCAACGTTTGTCATATTTATCTCTGATGCTACCTTCTTCGACTATTCCGTCACATTCTCTCAATAATAACAAACTATTTGGTGACAAGGCTAGTTTATTATTAGCATCTTGAACGATCGGAGTTAAGGGTTGATCGTTCAATATCCTTTCAATCTCAATCAAATAAATGCTTAAGGTCTCATCGGTTAAAGTCTGCTCTCTAGTTATCAATAATAACAGTCGGCGTATGGACCTAATCATCCATTCCCAGACCCCACCCCTGTGGCTGGATGAGGGCGGGTTAAAATGCCACTGAATCTGCCTAGCTGACATTTCCTTGTCTATTTTCTGCTGATTCAACTGTTGCACAAATTTCCTTACTTCAGAGACTGCACCCACTTAATTTGACCCATTGTCACTGTAGATTTCTGCAGGTTTCCCTCTTCTTCCAATAAAACTTAGCAAGGCCATTATAAACGAATCAGTATTCAAACTATGTGTCAGTTCAATATGTACTGCTCGGGTTTGCAAGCAAGTAAATAGACATCCATATCTTTTTTCTAATGATCTTCCTCTCTTGACAAAAAAGGGTCCAAAGTAGTCTACGCCCACGGCTGAACTCTACAAGCTAGAAGCGGCGCCATCAATTGCCGTCCTGTATTCATCGTAAACCGCCGGCATGTCACGCACTTTCCTATCACTGTCCAAACCGTGCTGGTTTCTTTTATTATCCAATACCTTTTTCGAATCATAGCCAGTACTTGTGACGTTCCTGTGTGCCCTTGTTCCGTATGATAACGTTTGATTATCATTTCTGTCACTAAGTGTCGACTGGGCAATATTATTGGATGTTTAAAGGCATTTGGGAAATCTGAGGAGCCTAGACGACCTCCAACGCAGAGTAAACCATCAAGCATTATCGGTGATAAGCTCTTCAGATCATTGTGATTAACTACTTTACCATTGTTTTTAAATCCACTAAGTATTTCTACATACAATTCTTTCTGAACCATCAATAAAATTTTTCGCTTGGCGATGTAAAGCTCCTTGACCTTTAAACATCCTAGATGAACGGATCCTTCGTGACTCAGTGAACGAAGTATCATCAGGAATTCTATGAACCTTCTAAGCCATGCTACGGCCCTGACTAATTTAAACCACTCAGAATAATAAGAGAGAATAGGTGACATGTTGTACTTTACATTACTCAAGTTAACCACAGCAGTTTTTCTAAACTCAATATCGTCAGAAGTAGGTTCCGGACAATCATTATTTGCTGTAAAAAATTCGCCATGCAGTAAGGTAGGACATTTGAACCAAAGCTCAAGATCTGACATTTTTTGTATACCTCTCGAAGTCCAATCAGCTGGATTCTGTGACGACTTTACATAACTCCATTGTTCAATTTTCGTATACTGTTGCACATTGGCGAGGCGGTTAGCTATATAGGTACTATAGGGATTCTCGATATTCTTGATGTAGTACAACACTACCAAGGAATTTGTATGGAAGTTTGCCTTACAGAAACAATTAGGCAGACTTCTCTGTAAGACTTCACTAAGCCCCACACTTAACACTGCCACTGCCATCTCTAGCCTCGGTATAGTGACCTGTTAGATAGGTGCTACCCTAGACTTGCTGTACAACAAAATACAGTAGGGTCGTTCCTTCAAATAACTGACTCGTGCGTACGCGACTGCTCCATAACCGATCTCTGAAGCGTCGCTGAACAGGTGCAATTCTACTTCCGCGTCGAGTTCGTCAGTTCTCTTCTTGATACCCCTAGTTACCGTAACATGACCTATTTGACGCATAAAATTTACCCAATTTAGCCAATCCGACCTGTATGGCTCGTTGACAGGCTGATCTCAGCCTAATTGGGACTTACATAGCTTTTGCAAGAGAACCTTGGTAGTAAGAGGGACTGAAGCAATTAAACCCAAAGGAACGAATGGAGAAGAAATTATAGATAGAATCCCTCTCCTAGTCAGAGGCCTCTCAGGTGCATCGAAGTAAAACTTGAATACATCTTGTTTATAATCCCATTCCACTCGTAGAGTTCGGTTAGTGGTGTCATAACTCGTTGACATTTCCATCAAAGACTCTTCTTTGCATACCTCAGGCAAGATGGTCCTTACTTCCTCCAAGTTGGTGAACCACTTCTTTAATTTAAAACCTCCTCTACATAATAATTCACTTATCTGCTTAACGAAACTCTTTGCTTGATCACAAGTAGGAAAGGATATTAAGCAATCATCAACATAGAAATTATTCTTGACAGCATCTGCAACATAACCATCATACCCATCAGATAATATTTGGGCCGTCTTATTCAAGGCAAAGTTTGCAAAAAACGGCGATGATGTGGCGCCAAATGGACGAGATGTCATTTGAAACTCAGATGGTTCCCTTGACATGTCTCCCTCCTGCCACCACAAAAATCTTAAGGCTCCTCGATCAGACTCAGGAACCTTCACTTGTATGAACATTTCTTCAACATCTGCAGAGATTGCAACTGCTTCATTGCGAAAACGCAATAATATACACACTAACTCAGCAGTGGTGTCGTGTCCTTGATAAATCATATCGTTTAGGGTAACACCTGAAAACTTGGCGGCACAGTCAATGACCACTCTCAGTTTTTCTGGCTTTTTCGGGTTTAAAACTGCATGGTGAGGTAAGTACCACCGGGGGCGATTACTAGGTTGCCATTGTATTTCAGGGATCTTCTCCGCATAGCCCTTAATAAAATTACTTTCAATACCTTTTGTATACTTGATATACAGAATGTAATCTTTCAACAATCTACGCTTCAAACTCTGTAGTTTACTGTTTGCCACTTCATAATTCCCCCTTTTATATTTGGGTTCACTTTCCATGGTATAGGGATTACGAAATGACCATTTTCGAAGCGTGTGCCACCTTCCACAATCCTTATAGTCGCCTTATCTTCTATTGATACTGATTTATCATTTGAATAAACATCATAAAACTCTACATCATAGAGTTTACGTATTTCGTTCTCCAAAATCTGTATCTTACTGGTATGATTGACAACTCTTTTCCTATATTCCGGATATGACGCAGGTCCGAAGACCGTTCACCCCAGCAACGTCTTCACAGAGTACGGGCTTTTTCTTCCACCCAACCGCTGGTCTAACACCCAATGTGCTTCTGATACGTCGCAACCAATCAACAGCAGAACTTCTTCAGAGTCTAGGCTACCTATTGGTACGTCCCTTAAATGTGGCCATTTAACTAAGTTGTTCACTGCCAACCTTGTTGGTTTATGACCTGGTATACCTGCCACAATCAGAGCTCCTTCGATCGTAACATGTTCAGACTGATCTACAGAATATACCTCAAAAGGACGCTTTGTGACCGTCATTGTCCTATTGCCACCCATAGTCTCTACTACCACTGACGCTCGGTCTTCCTTAGGCCGGGATACCTCAAGCAGCTCAAGTTCATCAACGTTACACCAGACCCATTATCCAACAAGGCATAACCCACCATTTCGGCATTTCCCAACATCAACCGTACGAGAATCCTTCCTAAGCATACTTGACTACTTAAATTCACAACAATTCGGGATTCCAGGTTTATCATTTTCGCTGTGCAGCAAAGAATGGTGTTTCTTCTCACAAACTTTAACATTACAACGTTTTGCCAGCTTACATTCATTGACTTTATACCCTTGCTTAAGGCAGATAAAACAAATGCCGTTAACTTTTGCGTGAGGTCATCTCTCTTGAACGGTAAGCGCTAAAAATCTTGAACATTTATAAATAGCATGGTCCTGGGAACACACATTGCATTTAGCTCTTTCTCTTGAATTATTCTCCTGCTCCAATTGTAATTGACAATTTATCTTTAAATTGTGTCCCTTTCTCGGACGATTCGCTAACCGTCCAAACCTACTATAAGCTACTCTCGCGCGGGATGCTATAAATTGGGTGATCTCGTCAAAAGTCGGTTCTCTATTATCTTCCGTCAATTCATCTATCCAGTCCGCCCACTGTGCTTGCATAACTTGAGATAAGAGTATTACTATTCTCTCCAAAGTAATTAGAAAATTTAAGTCGGCCGTATACTTCATCTGATTCAAAACCATAGAACAATTTTCCATCCTTATAGCTAGATTTGTCAGTTGCTCAGGATCACTGTAATCAACATTTGTAGTTTTGAATAAGTCCTCTAAAGTTTCCCGAGCAATTACATGCGCCTGCCCGGACAACCGTTTTAGAATTTCTTTGGCCTTCTTGTAACCAGAAGAGACTTCCAACATAATACAACCCTCAATGGCTGTTTTCGCTTTACCCTTACAATAATGTATTAAATAAAGCAAGGGTTGACCATCATCCTTGACCCTTGATTCAACGTAAGTCTCAAACTCTTTTAAAAACGTCCAATAACCTCTTGGTTGACTGTCGAAATAACTTAACTCAACCTTTGGTAACTCTGGACCTACGAAAAGCGCCGTAGGCATCACAATTTTCGCTTGCTTCACGTTTAAACTAAGGTTTACCATTATATCACAACTAGAGTCACTATAATTACAATCGTACCTATTAGAATATGAACCATGACACATAGAAGCATCAGAAGGCACTTGCCTTGATTGAGGGAATCCATTCTTTTGTTCATCTCTTTCAACATCCTCGAGCCTTGGACTTAATTTCCTTCGACGATTGTTTGGCATCGCGAGCGAACGACCAAATATTCACAGAGACAATGATTGGAATCAACAAAACGAAAGCCAAACGGGTTCGACCAATATATTCGTTTAGAACTGTAAGATCCAAACTACGGTTGGACTGATGGACAGCTGTCTGTATGAGTTAGATACACGCCCTCGCCCGTTTGAAACCAAAACAAAGTAATTGGGTAAGATAGCGGTTCTATAATTTATCATAAATTTAAGTGTACATTATTACCTAAACAAATATAACCACTCAGCTATCCAACCAATAATTGATCAATTGATCAAATCTAAATTACAATAAATAAGAAAGTTGATAAAGGATGCAAGAAAATATCCAATCACCACAAATAAATGTTATTCTATCCTGTCTGGATAGTAAAACAACATAAGTGAAGTTCGAGAATTATAATAATAATAGTTAAGATTGATGCTAAGAAAGTCTAAATTGATTTCAAAGGACAATCTGGAGTTAAATATATTAAGAATGATAAGAAGAGATAAATAGAATATCTAATGTGTCGGGGAACTAATAACGATACTAAGAACGGTATTAATGATAAACACGAACATAAGCAGATTTCATATATTAAGATAAAAAGAAATAAAATAAAAATAGACGTGAAAAGATTTAAAAGTTTCATTTTGCTTTTCAGGCAATTAAATAGATGACGGATCTTGTTTGTATAAATCACTATTGAATACATTGATATTCAATAGGTGACATAATCCACTTTCGGAAAGGAAATCGTCAAGTAGACTTTTGAACCGGGTTGTATTTTCACTGGAACGGACGTTTACTGGCAGTCTGTTCCGCATGGTTGATTAGCGAATAAGGAAAAAATTTTGACGTAAGTTTGTGTGTGTTCTTGGAATCGTCAGGATATTTTTCTTATCGCGTAGATTGTGGGATGATATCATAAGGTATGAAGGGGTGGATACCGAAGAGTAGTAAATACCGTTCATAAGCCGGTAGATAAAGACAAGATTTAATTTGATACGTCTGATCCAAAGAGGTTCTAAGTTGAGTTGTTGACATCTTTGGTAATAGTCTTTGTTATCGTAATACCCCAGAACAGCTTTGGTTAACTTTTTTTGAAAACACCTTCAATTCTAATCAGATCATTATGTCTACAATTACTGTAAACTGAAATGCCATATTCAAGAATGGGTAAGATACATTTTCTGTATAGTAACAATCTCGATTCGATATTATTGAAGTTTATCATTATCAATCCGATGAGCTTTCTAGCTTTGGATACTTGAGATATAATGTGTTCAGAAAAGTTCAGACTGTTGCTATATCTTAAACCCAGGTCACGAACAGTGTTAAGATGTTTGAATGTATGTGTCTGTACAGTCAGATTTAAGTTAAGACAGCGACCAATGTGAATAAATCCACTTTTTTCAACATTAAGTGGCATATTCCACAAAATAGTCCATTCGTACAACTTGTTTGTTTCCTCTTGGATTACCGCAGAAATATAGCTTTCTTTCGTGGGAGAAGAGAATGAATAAACTACTTTCAGGTCATCAGCAAAAAGGAAAGGCTTACCATACTGAAAGAGGGAACACACATCATTGATTAAAAGGAAAAAGAGTAATGGACCAATCACACTTCCTTGTATAACCCCACTGGTTACATTCACAGGTTTGGAGTAGCAAGATCCAAAGCGAACGATTTGGCTACGTTCTTCTAAAAAAGATTTGAGCCAAGATAAAAGAGGATTCTGTATGCCAAATGAAGAGATTTTTAAAAGAAGAAGTTTGTGTGAGACACTGTCGAAAGCCTTACTAAAATCGAAGTAAAGAATTATCACTGACTGACCAGCATCTCTTCTCTGGGTAATTTGATCAAAACAATCCAGGTGCGATGTGAAACATTAGCGTTTAGTCATAAACCCGTGTTGGGATGGGCTGATCAGACTAGCTGAAAGTAATTATTTATTTTTTTTTTATTTTTATTTATTTGAACACATAAGTATTGGTACAAGAGAGCGCCAATATATAAGCGCCACACAAAACAATGAAAATTCGAAGAGAGATAGAAAAAGAAACTAAGGAGCACAAAAATAAAAAGAGAACGATAACGAAGAGATTGGTGTAAGGCAGTGTGGTAGTAACGAGGGAACGGAAAGGTACAATCAGAAGGAATCTTTCAAGTAAGGGAAACACAACCACTTTTCATGAAGAAAGTAAAAGAAGGTTACAGCAGGATCGCCACTGGCTTCTATTCTGAGCCATATCTGATAACGTCTCTAGCCACTGTGTAGCACCATCTCTGACCCCAACCAGGGAGTCGTGAAGGACCGACAGAAGCCAGTCCTTTGCAGCTTTCTTTCATACCACGACACCATGTCATGCACTGACCACCTCTCCGCTTTTTCCAACCAGTCCCAGAGTCGGCAAATAATGCACGACGTGGAATTCTCTGGGACGACATTCGTAGAATATGTCCAAGCCACCGAAGTCGGTGTTTCAAGATGGTGACACCAACTGAATTATCATCTCTGTGCCCAAACACACGATGCCGAACCTCTGCATTACTGACATGGTGTTGCCACTGAATATCAGCAATCCTTTGGAGACAGCGATGATCGAACACAGAAAGTCGTCTAACGTCCTCAACTCGAAGAGGCCAGGTTTCACAAGCATAGAGTAAAACTGCTCTCACCGACACGTTGTAGATCCGACCTTTTACAGCCAGATTAACATCACGAAGGCGCCAAAGGTGGCCCAGATTGGCATAAGCCGCTCTGGCTTTCACTATACGTGCATTGATCTCATCACTCACACCCCCACCAGCACTTATGCAGCTACCCAGATACACGAACTTCTCGACTACGTCTATCTGCTCATCATCCAGGGTGAGTACAGGATTGGAATCCTGCCAGTCTTGTAGAAGTACTTTGCACTTCGAAGGTGCAAAGCACATACCATACCTACGGACACTGATTGCCAACTGATTAAGTGCGGATTGCATGCCTTGGGCATTATCGCACAGTAAGACAATATCGTCCGCATACTCAAGGTCGAGAAGTCTTTCCCCAGGCAACAGATCCACACCACCATTACTTACATTCATCAGAGCTGTTTCCAGAATGTCATTGATGGCAAAGTTGAAGAGGAATGGTGAGATTGGGCAACCCTGCCTAACTCCACTACTCGAATAGAACAATGGAGAGAGGTGGTTGTATGCCCTCACTCTGCCTGAGGTGTTTTTATATAGGGCTTTTAGGATGTTAATAAACTTCTCAGGCACACCCTTCGTCAATAGACAATCCCAGAGAACAGTCCTATCCAAAGAATCGAAGGGCAGCCCTGATGTCAAGAAACACTACGATTGTTGGCCTTTGATAAGTATGGCGATGTTCTAACATTTGGCGGAGGGTGAAGATATGATCAATACATCCTCGACCAGAACGAAACCCAGCCTGCTCCTCGCGAGTCAATCTTTCTCGAGTTTTGAACAACCTACGAAGTATGACGGAAGCCAATAGCTTGGACGCAATCGGAAGTAGACTTATCCTCCGATAGTTGTTGCAGGAACGACGTGAACCCTTTTTAAAGATAGGGACAACCATCGAATCATTCCATGACGTTGGTACACTTTCTAATTCCCAAACCTTTGTAAACAACGTCGTCAATTTCTTAGTCAAAAAGTCACCACCATCTTTAAAAAGAGCCGGAGGTAAGTCATCTGGGCCAGGTGATATGTAACGCTTCAAGAGTTGGAGTTCCTTGCGGATTTCCTCCTCGTTTGGTGGATCAGTCGTCACCGGCCATGGGAGGCAGGACAGTCTGACCGATGTTGCCGGAGCAGCAGGCCAGTTGAACTGCCCTTCGAAAATTTCTGCCCATCGTCCAAGACGTCGATGGATGTTAGTGATTGGCATCCCATCATCCTCGCAGATTGTTTCACTCACACCAGACTTCTTGCTGCCAGTGGTTCAGATGAGCTGGAAGAGCTTCCGGTAGTTATCAGATGCAGCTGCTGCTTCCAGCTCATTAGCACGCTCCGACCACCAGGCTTCTCGGTCCTTACGCAAGCTTTGCCCAATTTCCTTACGTAACATCCTTCGTTTATGGTCAAACTCACGGTCACCCGGAGTAGACCGACGGGCTTCAATAAGTTGTAAGGAACCAGAAGAAACCCAGTGCTTATAAGCGGGACGTTTCGCAAACCCACAACTGACTGTTCCCGCCATTTTCATGGCGTCATGCAATTGCGACCAATGCTCATCTATACTTTTCGGTGGAGTGGTAGCTAGCCTAGAGGCTAGCTCGGTTCGATACTTATTTGCAACAGAAGTTGCAACCAGCTTGCTAATATCAATCCTTTGATGGCGGTCACTTCGTTGTCTACTGAAAAGTAAGGCAAGATTGGCGCAGACCAGGGCATGATCAGAGTCCAGATAGGTACTCCAAAAGGAGCGGCAGTCTTTTACACAACCACGCCAGCGGAAGCTGATCGCGATGTGATCAATTTGAGTCCAGGCTTGGGATGCAGATGGATGACGCCAGGTGGCACATCGGCGATGACTGTGCCGAAAGTTAGTGCTAGCCAGAAACAGGTTGTGGTCTGTGCAAAGTTGCAGTAGACGGTCCCCGTTATCTGACTTGCGACCAACGAGTCCCCATCGGCCGCCTAAACGTCTCTCTTCTGTGCCTAGACGCCCGACCTGAGCATTCAAGTCTCCGGCTAGTACTACAATATCTGTCGAGCGCACTTTCTGGAGAAGAACAGACAACTGGTGACAAAACTCATCCTTGATTGCATCTGTCGGGGCATAGGCGGAGATGACGAAAAGACATCGTTTCTCACGCCGATTTCTTCTCAATTTGATGGAACTTTCTAATCTAACAGCACATAACCGACTGTTAGTGAGGATCCAATCGACTAGTGCTGCCTCAGCTCTAGCGCTTAGTGCGACACCAACGCCAGCAAGACGAGACGAAGATGCCACAGGGTCCCCGGATAAGCGCACGTAAAACAAGCTTTTCGAAGCGACAGATGGAGATCGAATTTGTAGCACTTCGCTAGAGTCTTGAATACGGTTCTCGGATAGACAACAAACATCAATATTAAGACTTTCCAAAGACATAGCCAGCCATATCTGTTGTCCGACCTGCACTAGTGTGCGATTGTTGAAGGCAGCCAGTTTGAATGGTGCACGTGGTTTCAGAAAAACTGCTTCAGTTCTCGTATTCGGTGGTAACATACAATTTTCAACCGGACAGTGACTCGAGAACGTTTAGATACAGTCGAATTTCCACCAAAGACGAGCCGCTGTATAAGTATAAAAAAGGTGAATAATGTGGAAAATAATAATAATAATAATGGTAATAATAATAGTATTAATAATGACAATAATTGTAATGATAATAATTTGAATCAATTCATTGTTTCTCGAAGCGAGAAAGGTAATTTCCATAGACATAAAGACTTCATCATTTGTGTGTGGGCTGTGATACTGCCCGGGTGCCCAAATCGAAGCAGGTGGTTATCTTAGGGGTCCACACCCCGAGCCTTTGACCTAATGGTCTAACCCACAAGGCAGTGGAGCATCTTAAGGAGATGCAATCCCATGGTAGCTGGTGACCAACGATTGGTTCATACGCCATTTGTTCCCGCAGGATACTGGAGCTCATGTGCACCATTGGTTTGTAATCCGGTTAAAACGCCGGACGTTCGCTTTTCGTCCTCTCATTTTCGTAAACACAGCTGAAAGTAAAAATGATAGTAGCTGTTTGTGGATGATTTTTTCCATGGTTCTTGAGAGCACGGATGTCAAATTAATTGTCCTATAATTAATTATATCACTATGTGGTCCTGTTTTGAATCTAGGGGTGATAAGGGATGTTTTCCATTCAGATGGATTGGTCCCATATTCTATAGATAGATTGAAAAGTTTCAAACAAAATAGTGGAAATTCTCTACTTCCATATTTCACAAATGATGTATTTATCCCGTCAGGTCCACCATCATAAGACATTTTCAGGGCAGCTATGATCTGCTTGATGTTGGAGGGTGTGAAATCAATTTTCGACAGATGTCTGGATGTTAGCATTGTAAATGTAATGATAGAGCTTTCAGTTCCAGTTTTGTAGCACTGCAAGAATTGCTTGCTGAATTGTTCGCATATAGTATTCGGGTCGTTAAAAATGCTTTCGTTAACTATGAAAAATTTAGTCGTGCCAAGGGAATTTGACTTTACATGGGATTTAAAAAGTCGAAGTATTGATAATTCTAGGCTTTTACTACCGAGAGCTTTATTTTCTATATTCATGAAATACTTACGTTTAGATGAAGCATTTCTGTCGATTAATTTAAGTATACTCTGAAGTGCATATACATCATTCTGCTCATAGTAGCTTTCTTTTAAAAGTATTTTGGCCCCTATTAGCATTATAAGCCACACGGCCAATAACTGGAGGAGTGCAGTTAAGACAATATATCAGGTTGTGGTATAGATTGGAAAGCGCAATGTCAACATTATTTGTGGTAAAATAAGTTTCCCTTGGTAAACATTGAATGAGAGTTTCAGTTCGTTTCCATGTTTGTTGATCAAAATGTCTGCTCTGATACGTCATTGAAGCTTTAGAGTTCAATTGTATGGCGTATAAAGAGTGAATAATACTCAATACAACTCTATAGTCACTCATTAAAAACTCATGACTGGTATGCACTGAGATAAAGTTTATGTTGATTATGAACAATAAATCAAGCGTATTATTCCCCCTGGTTGGTTTTCGGACCAGTTGAACCCATCCACAAATTTCTAATGTTTCAACTAGCTTGTTATATCGACCTGGTACCGGAGTCAATCCCCATGTAATTTTTGGCAGATTAAAATCACCCCCGATGATTTTAAAAGTATGCAGTTGGTGCGAAGCAATAGAAAATATGTTTGTTAGTAACCTGTCAAACTTAGTATCCGCATGAGGTGGTCTATATATGCATCCCACCAGTAAATAATTTAGGGATTCACAGTTCACAGTAACCCAAGTGGAGTCGTCTATAGCATCAAGGGATTTATCCTCAAATTTGCACGCTTGAATGTCTGAACGGACATAGATAATTGTACCGCCCCCTATTCCATAACATCTATCGGTTCTAAAGAAAACGTAGTTATCTACATTCAAGGAATGATCGGATATGGATGAATTACACCACGTTTCCTTAATAAGTGCAATGGTTGAATTTACAAGGAATAAAAGAGTTCTAAGATGAATAATTTTATTAGACAGAGAGTGGGCATTGAACGAAAGAATAAGAAACTCAGTCATCATAGTATAAATCGCAATTGGTAGTTCCATTAATACTTGTAGGTTTGGCTAAGGTATGAGTTGTGTTGCGAGGGGAAATAGAATCAACCACTTTGTCATCATGTGAAATATGTTTACCATTGCCGGCAGGAAAGCCGGCGGAATTACAAAAAACGTTTTCTCTTTGCTATTGGATATAACATCTGATAAGGGCATAGTGTACATATTGGGAGCCGTACCAAGAAGGCTATCAGGTCTATGGTTGTGACCAAGTGGCCAATTACAATTCAGATAACTATTTATACCTGACGTATGGGTAACGTGTTTAAGACGTTTATTTCCAAGGTTTGTGGTTGATTTCGGCTTCTTCATAAGTTGGAGAGGATTGTGTACTGTTAAACATACTTGCGATAGTTTGCGAGGTTCGAATGTATCAACGTTAAGTGCGTGGTCAGTTATATGAATGTTATGGTTAGTTTTCCTGTTATCCGTTGAACAGTTATTGTAACTGGGTGTTGCACTAACAGGGGTTTGTATTGTGTTATCCCGTCCTTCATCAGCACAACTACTTTGGGTTGAATCTAAGTCAACATTCTTAAGAGGATGGACACCACCTACATCGGAATTACTTTCTTCTGGGTTTTGAACTTTATGAGATTCAGAAGAGTTTTTCGGTGGCGGCAAACTTGTTAAGCTAGACGTCCTCTTAGAATCGGGCTTTACTTTACGACCATTAGGATTATGATGCGTTTGAGAGTTTGACGCTGGTGGTCTGTAGTTATCTCTTCCTGCTTTTTGCTGGCATGGTGTTTTATCCGGAAGAGTCTTAATATCCTTGAAGATCTGTTTTTGTCTCAATGAATTGGAGGAATCTAAAAATTCACTGGCGTCTATAGATGAGTTGAATTTGAGGAAGATCGGTGAGTGCATACCAGGATGACTTCTTTTTAATCTTGTGCATATACATAGTACGTGTGTCATATTGCTGGCTTTAAGCAGACTAGATTTGATATTTTTAAGGGCATGTGTACCCGGTATATCAAACACAATTGCATTGCTAGATCGTCTTATTCTTTCAAATACTTCTGA
This sequence comes from Schistosoma margrebowiei, assembly GCA_944470205.2. Lineage (NCBI taxonomy): Eukaryota > Metazoa > Platyhelminthes > Trematoda > Strigeidida > Schistosomatidae > Schistosoma > Schistosoma margrebowiei. The sequence continues at coordinate 13,070,328 of OX104028.1, read as the reverse complement.
TGCAACACGATCTAGGAAAATATTTATGTCATTCATTTGATCTGGAGTCTCTGTGAGGTTGGGGTTGATGAGATATTTAAGCGGATTGAGAATGTCCATGTCTACTTGCAACTTTTTATAGCATCCATATAGTTGCAGTTGCGATTATCATCACTGTTTACCATCAGAGTTTTCAACATGTCTGGAATGGAGACAACTGGTAAATGCTTGTCTGCTTCCGGATGAACGGAGTGGCTCGTCTCGTTGAAACTGTTGGAAATCGTGTCAGTAGTGGTGTTAAATTGTTTAGTTTTCCTACGTTTGGATGAACGCCTAGAAGCAGGGGTCTTCATTTTATTTTGTGGCATAATAAGAAAGTGACGTATAGCAAGTGGATTGAACAGAATGTTGGAAACAGAAAGGGGTGAGAAAATCAATTCCGAGGGCTCATGTTAGTCTAAAAATCAAAATCTATGTTTTAACCAAGAGTGAATGTATCGTGAGGATTAGTGGTGTTAAAAACAAAAGATAACAATGGCAGAAAGATAGTAATGGAGATGAAGTATTTATGTCAGTATCTGTGCGGAGGCAAAATAGAATATAAAGGAGCAAGTTGTGTAAATTTTAACACATATGACATGAAAGATAGCCTTATATAGTAAAGTAATTTAGAAATGTCGATTATTAATATCAAACAATCAAAAAAAAGTACGGTACGTGATACATATATAAACTGAAAGTCCGTATTAGTAAAAATTGGGAGGTGCAGAGACAAGTAGTTTAGAAGATTATTACCGTCTGAAATTATTATGTTGCTTCTTGAACAAATATATGAAACAGCTTTTTGGAAAAAAATACTGTCAAAAAATGATGACAGACTCATCGAATGGGACAGGTAATTTCGGAAATTAAATGATTTATAGTATCCAAATACGATATAAATGATAGTTCATAAAATTGTGAATACAGTCCTTTAACATACACGGTTATATGTATTTCTTGATATTAGGTAGAGGTTTGAATAGATTCTGTAGATACATAAAGTACGAGGGTTAAAGCATTCAAATACGATATAACCATATATTTCTTAAGAAATAGAAAAACAGCTATGAAATGCAAATCTTCGTCAAATATCATTATACATGGTCTCAAAGTGACGGAGTATAGTTTGATCGTATAGTCAAAATGAATATATGTAATTATATGATTATGAATTGTTGTATTAATATGACCTTAAATGCCGTAAGTTAAACTCGAAACCTATCATATGGCATGTAATTCACAGTTTATATGTTAGTAAATAAGAATTGAGTTATCTTCCATAATTCCAAGAAAAAATAATTCATTAGGCTCTGCGAGAATCCTAGAAAAATAAAAATAAAAACCTCGGCCTGAAAGTAACGTCCACTCCGTAGTGCGCAGGTGTCAAGGACTGTTAAAAATCGGTCGGACAGAAACTTGGGTACCTGTATCTTCTAGGTGCCTAGCGTTAGTGCGACAGTCGTGCACGTAAAATAGACGATCAACCTGAGATTAGAGGGTGGCAAATATGGCCTCATTTACTCTCCGGCACGGATGTTCTATGAGCAAGGGGCTCGACAATCGATGGCACCGGACCCAAAGTTACGGTGGGATACAATGTCGGTTTCAGAACTCGAAATTTCATTTGGAACATCACGTTAAATGTGATGTGGGCACGAATAAACACAGAATTCTAACAACTGTGGAACAGAGGTTCATGATTGCTTGCCAATTTTAAGTTGGACATCATCATGCCAGTTGCTTTCAGAAGCACCTTGCATATCCGAAGACACTCAGAATGTGATGGATTAATCTCGCATCTGTGTCAGTTGCCATCAGCATTCATTATTCATAATGTCAGTGATCTTGGACGCTTCAAGGATATTTTACTTCATGATTCAGACCAAAAGAGCAAAATATAGATTATTCTAGAATACGACTCAGCAGTCTCATCATACAAAAGTGCGTGCATGCGACTATATTTTGCAAACTTCTTATTTTCAAAACACTGATATAAGGCGACATCAATGTGAGTGAATTGAACTGGTTAGTCTAGTGAAAATATAAACTTTACAAGCGTTCTTAAGAATCGATAGACATCAATAAAATGTATGTTGTTAGATTTCGCGCTAAGGATAACTCTAGACTAAACTATGAAAAATGAAGACGCAAAATAATTATGTATTTTCATTAGGTTAGATGGGGTCGAGTTTGATGATCACAATTCAATTTTAATAAGATTGTGCTCATGGACATCGGATACGGTAATAGTGACTAGTATACAATTGACGGTGCATCTCCTCCATGCGTTCAAAAACATTACGACTCAGAAGTAATAGTAAGTCAAGACTTGAAAACATCTACGTATTGCAACGCAGCAGCTGCGTGTTCAGCGTGTGGGAACAGAACGAATGAAGGGTGTTTTCGAACTGTCTCATCATGAGCGCTTAAAATGATTAAACATTTCTCCTTGTCGTATCGTTGGACGTGAGGTGACCTTATATTGGCATTTCGTATTTTGATGACGATTTGGGTGTCAATATGTCTCATCTTTATCCTCCTTCAAGCAACAATAATCTCCGCGACGTATTTAATAGTGATTATCCACTCATGAGTTGCCTTGATTGGTTTCCAATATTCACATTCACATATAAATATTCATGTATGTAATGCAAAAGCCTGTTCACAGACTGACTACGAACAAACGATTTGTCATTGATAATAATAAATAAATCTTTGTTATATCTCAATGAGTAGAAAGATTTTTTGCTGACGTTTCGTGACTAACTGTAATTCACTTGTCTGGTTTGTTAATTGTTTATAGTAAAACAATCACTCTTCTCTCAATAACAGGAACGTCGTCAACAGGTTATTGTTAAACAAAATGAAGGTCTGAGGTTCCGCGAATTTTTAATGACCTACTTTCATCGAGAGAACGCGATTGGTTTATTGGAATAAATTATTATTTTAACCAATTAAACCAATGACTTTTTAACTGTGGTCGTTTGTTTAACTGTTTTGAAGGCATCCATATTAATCTTCCGTTATTCTCCATTACTGTTTCGCTGTTCGCGACTCTGTTCGCTCGTACTTTCTTCTGCAAACTCCGCTTGTACCTTTCCTTGGCGCGATCTCGTAATTCATTTGATACCACGACATCGCCAACGAAATAAACTTGGTTCTAATCCGCATTCGCCTTCTGATTTATTTGGCACGTGTTTCTTTTTAGTGATGTTCATAATCAACTAAGACAAGACACCACGTCACAACTGGTGAGTCGAATTTTTGAACACGCCTCAACCTCTGGTCAAATCTTTCAAAGAAGTCAATTCGGTGTGTCTATTGTTTATCTGTTCACGTCTGTCGTGTGTTTTCATAATAATTTTTGATATATGATTTACTCGACATGACGGATAACGACAGGACTAGTATTAATGTCATAGACACTGACGTACAGGCCATCCATTTTCGACCTGTATCATTTATCGCCCATGACGCAGAGGTCTTGTTCGCTGATTTAGAGTCTCAGTTCGAGAGTCGCCGCATTACAAGCCAAAAGCAAAAGTATGCTTATGCTCTCGAATCTCTGCTCGGGGACCATTTAGTAGCTGTACTTGAGGTCGTCCTAAATTCTAATGTACCCAATGCTAACGATTGCCTCAATGAGGCCATTCTTCGACATTTCCTCCAATTTAGGGAAGAACGATTGAGGACATTGTTAGCACGTCACACTCTGAATGATGATAAACCAAGCCATCATCTCACGCGCCTGCAATCAATTGCAGGACCTACAGCAGCCGAATCGAAAGTAGTCGAGGAATTATGACTCGAGACATTACCGGCTTATATTCAACCGACCGCGACAGCTCTACTTGAAGATGCATCACTTCAACAGGTTGTCCTCATAGCAGACAAGATTGTAGCGAGGACTAATCACAGAGGCAGCTATGTAGCTTGCTCAACAGCACGTCTCAATGTGGACACGGACGCTAGTCATTCTTTGGCCCACGGTGACAAGGACGTGTGTATACACACACGTCTTAGTTTTTGGGACCGTTGTGACATACCCCAACCCTACGTCCTCCGAGCTCGTTCACGTTCCCGCAAAGCCGTCACCACTCGCCTAACCAGGGCATCTTCCAAGCCACGCCGAAAGGCGTCTCCGGAAGTGAGTGAAGGTTGATGTTGGTTCCGTCGGTCTTTCGGGTCTGAAGCCCGTCACTTTCGAGCACCGTGCTCATACAAGGCGAGAAACTCCAAAGCCGGCGAGTAAAAGCGGCCATACTCGCCGGTCCTCTCAACCAGGTTGGCCGTTTATTCTATGTGCACGATTACCGCACTAACTCTAGGTACTTAGTAGACACTGGGTTCCAAGTTTCTGACGTATCACATAGTAGCAGCAAGTCACATGCTACAAAGCTTCGACTACGTGCTGCGAATGGCTCAGTCATTCCTACGTATGATACATGACAACTCGCGGTCAACCTGAGCAGCCGATGACAGTATCTGTGGACGTTCATCATCGCCGATGTTCACACAGCCATACTAAGTAATGATACTCTACAGCACTATGAATTGAAAGTCGATTGACGTCGGCTGCAGTTGATCGATACTTCGTCCAACAATAAATTCATGGTCTGCAAAGCCCACACGAACGCGTAACGAATCCTTGGCACTTTTTATTCGCGTAGCGATAAATTCCACGCTTTGTTCGAGAAACTCCCCACATCAACTAAACTGTTCGAGGAGATTCCGTCAGTGACCAATTGTGTGGTACACCACATAGTCACCTGCGGAACACCAGTCACGGCAAGACTTCGCCGACTGGCACCGGACAAACAGGCCTTCGCTAAACGTGAGTTTGACAATTTACTAGCTTCCGGTATAATCCGTCCTTATCACAGTCGCTGGGCCCCTCCTCTTCACATAATGCGCAAAAAGAATGGGGTTAGTTGAAGACCATGTGGCGACTACCGAGCACTAAACGTAGTTACGCGCTTTGATAGCTACCCCATCCCCCACATACACGACATCACGGCATCGCTCAAGGGCACGACTATCTTTTCTAAGATCAATCTGGCACAAGCATATCACCAGATCCCAGTCGCTCTTGAAGATATCGAATAAACTGCTATCACAACTTCTTTCGGTCTGTTTGAGTTCCCAAAAAATGTATTTTGGGTTTCGGAATGCTGCTCAAACTTTACAAAGATTTATCGATAACACAATACGAGACTTAGATTTTGTTCACGTCTATATTGATGACCTGCTAATTGAATCGTCAAACGTAGATGAACATTATCGACATCTTACGCAATTATTCCAACGCCTTTCGGATAATGGAATAGTAGTTAACCCAAACAAATGCGAGCTGGGTAAACGAGAAATAATATTTCTGGGTCACGTTATCAAGCAACAGGGTATTCTACCTTGTGAGGAAAAAGTGCAAGCAATAAAGGAGTACAACGTACCGTCCTCACTGAAGGAATTGAAGGCTTTTCTCGGTTTAAATAACTTCTACAGTCGTTTCATCACACACGCAGCAGAACGGTTACGAACATTAACCGACTTACTTCGCTGCAACTCACGCAAATTAGAAATGGACGATACCGCGCGTACTGCATTAACAGAGGTCAAAACGGCTCTGGCGCAAGTCACACTCCTCGCTCATTCCGACCCATCAGCCACGCTTAGTATAGCGGTTGATGTATCTGATTTTGCTATAGGAGCCGTTATGCAACAAAGCATTCCCGGTAGTTGGCAGCCCCTCGAATTTTTCTCACAACGCCTGACTCCCACGGACACGAGACATAGCACTTTTGGTCGCGAGCTTCTAGCAACCCTTTGGGTCATCAAACATTTCCGACGCGCAGTAGAGGGACGTCAATTCATCTTATTCATTGACCACAAGCCCTCAACGTATGCCCTGCATACCAAGTCTGACCGTTACTCACCATTGAAGTGCAGACACTTGGACTATGTTTTCTAATTCACGACAGACCTTCGTCACATCAAAGACGAGTCGAACTATGTTGCCGATGGTCTATCACGTATCCAAGCAAATGCAGTTACTTTAACGGTGCTCGATCTTCCTGCTATGGCAGCCGCCCAAGCAAACGATCCCTGTTGTACGAAAGCATCACGATCTACGTCCCTACAGTGCCAGGAATTATCACCAGCTACGAGCTCAGGTACTATCCTATAAGATACTTCCACCGGTCTTCTTCGACCCATCGTACCCTCTTCTTAACGCCGTCTCGTATTTGATGCTCTGCATGAATTATCTCATCCAGGTATCACAGCTACATTACGCCTCATCGCTGCACGATACATCTGGCCGTTCATGAATAAAATTGTTCGTATGTGGGCAAAGCAATGCTTACGATGTCAACGATCAAAAGCGCACAGGCACGTAGCCGCCCCACTTGGCACGTTCGCCACGCCTGATACTCGCTTCGATCACGTTCATATAGATATCACAGAACCACTGCCACCATCGCATGGGTATGATCACATACACACGTGCATCGACCGTTTTGCAAAAGGGCACGAAGCTATACCCACCACGTCTATTACGGCGGAGACAGTTGCTCACCGCTCCGTAGAACGATGGATAGTGCTATATGGTTGTCCCTCGCCTGTCACGAATGACCGAGGACAACAATTTGAGTCTGTATTATTCTCCTCACATACCCGGCTGCTTGGTACGGAACGCATAAGCACTACTGCCTACCACCCAGCTTCAAATGGTTTAGTTGAACGGTATCATCGCCAAATTAAAAGTGCTTTTCCAGCACACGAAAACAACAATTGATACGAAACCTTACCGCTCATCCTCTTTGGCATCAGAACGAGCTTGAAGGCAGATATTTAATGTTCTGCCACTGAACTTGTATGCGGCACGAGATTACGTCTGCCTGGGGAACTATTCACACTACGGAGTAGCATCGATTTTGGTTAATCAGATTACGTCCATCGACTGTCTTCATTTACGCGAACGCTGTCTCCGGTGTCAACTCATATACAACATCGACAGGTGGCGCTCCCTCGAGAGTTATCTACCTGTTCAGATGTTTTCATACGAGTAGATTCGGCACGCAAACCGCTGCAACAGCCTTATGACGGACCTTTTCACATGATCTCTCGTCATGAAAAGGCGTTCAAGGTTGATCAAAATGGCCGCTGTGAGATCGTCAGCATTGATCATCTCAAACTGGCACACTTAGATGATAGTGCCTCACCAGATAACTTGAGACACAATGCTAGACCTATCAAACCTACTAGCGGGATCCTTAAATCTTCTTCAGCTCCCACGCTAGATACCTCTGAGACCTCATTCTCACATTCCGGTCAACAGCACGCGTCATCTGTACCATCTACGGACGAGACTTCAGCCTCATGTCCAGATCAGCAGACCACGCAGCCCTTGACTTCGGATGAGATCGCAGGCTCACGAAATTCGAACAAGACTACCGTCTCACGTTCTGGTCGCCAAGTACACTTAACCGTACGCTTTCGTGACCAAATGCACAATTAATGACGGATACGGTGTAATATTATTCCTATACTACATGCAAATTACACTTTTCTCTTTTTTTTAACTTGTTTATATACTGAGCTCATGCCTCCGACCATCACGTTTAGAACCGTCGACTTCAATCAACTTTGACGAAAGCTGGACTGGCCACCCACGCACTTGCCAATGTATTCACTCGATATTTCGGTTTCGAACGTTTGACATACGAGTGATATCGAACCTGGTTGACATGGCCGGTTCTAGTTCCTCGGCTCAACGTGGTTTCGTCCTACGTCTGCAGCGTTTTCTGGTCCGCACCCCTACGAACGCAATCTTCAAATCATGGATGCAAACCACTCTGGTGTGGTAAGCTAACCTGAGCAACAAATACAGAACAATTTTCCATGGTACCGTTTCCCGTAAAAGACTTTCGTTGGCAACTCGAGGATCAAAGATCGCTTCCTGTTTTGCCAACCCTCTTGTTCAACAATCTCACGTTTGCCGATCAGTCACATGAATCAAACTGCTACTTATCGAGAGTGTAAACCCTTTCTAGCCGAGGGCTCCCGTAGTCACCTACTTTCATCAAGAGAACGCGGTTGATTTAATGGAATGAATTATTATTATAACCGATTGTACCAATGATCGTTTTGCTGTGCTCGTTTGTTTAACTGTGCTAAAGACAGACATATTGCTCTTTCATTATTCTCCACTACTGTTTCGCTGTTCAAGACTCCGTTTGCACGTTCTTTCTATTGCCGATTCGGCTCGTACGTTTTCTGGGCACGATCTCGGTATTCATTTGATATCACGCGATCGCCAACGAAATAAACTTGGTTCTAATCCGCATTCGTCTTCTAATTTATTTGGCACGTGTTTCTTTTTAGTGATGTTCATAATCAACTAAGACACGACACCACTATACAACTTGATGTATTCCAATTTTGGTTTGTTCAACGTTGATAGTACAATCATCAGTCTTCTCCAATTAACAGGAAATGTCTTCAACAGGGTACTGAAAAAACAGATTGAAAAAATTCATAGACGTACAAATTCGAGAAAAACAGGCAGCATTCAATAAGGGTAGATCGTGTAAAAACAATATACTTCTGATCCGTTTGCCAGAGAGTAACAGCAACAACCTACTGTAGGAGAGAACAAACGAGATTCCAGCTGAGAGAGGAGTCAGGAAGAAGCGCTACAGGTGGATAGGACACACGTTGTGAAAAGCAACCAACTGCGTCACAAGGAAAGACCTCACATGGAACCCTGAAGGCCAGAGGAAAACAAGAAGATCAAAAAACACATTACGTCGAAAATGGAGACAGATATGAGAAGAATGAACAAGAATTGCATGGAAGTAGAAAGGAAGGCTGAGGACAGAGTCGGTTGTAGAATCAAAAGAATGGAAGAATGTGGTGTGCGCTACTCATATTGATATAAATAGTATATGAAGCGAGTTATAAACGCAATATCTGGCATCAGATGATGAGGGAAGATCAAGAATGGAAGAGAGAGAACACAATGCAATTTGTAAGAAAACGCATGAAAAATGAAATGTGAGACAATGGATTGATGCTTGTAACAGGAACAGTCAGATTTGATATGATGGACTAATCTTTTGCAAATTAACAATTTACCATATGGTTTTTCTATTTTACCAAGTAACTCTGTAAATTTGTGCTAAATACAATTCGATTGCCCTCATCTATATTCCCTTAAACTAAAACAGCACTAAGTGACACAAAATCTGATTGAACATAATCAACTAATGATGTCGCCACAAACTCAGAATAAATAACGTTGGAAATAGATGATCATGAGTTTGATGATCACAGATTTGCAACTTCAACAAATGGTTGACGATGTCGACAAATACTGTCTGCCGTCAATGATGGTTGTTTGTAATGAAAACCGTGAATGATTGAGATGATCTTATTTTCGAAATAGTATGAGAACGGACTACTGGGATTTATATACTAATGGTTATAGAGGTGACTGATTAACGAAGCAAAGTCACGACATACTAGATGATAGCTCTCTCAACAGAGCTGTGTATTCACTTTGCTTGGCCTCTTGTTAATGAGTCTGAGAGGTGTCCGTTCATTCGTTGGTTAGGTTGCCTTGCACTATAAATAATAAATATATCGCCTCACGAGAAGCTGAATTTGTGGACGCACATCGAGGAGGCAATATCAGTTTATTTATTTTCTGTTTGAGAAAACATCGCCGGTCTAATACGGAATGCCAATAAAATATTGGGCAATCAAAATATCTTATTTAATGGTCTGGATAATCTTTCATTCACGACATTGCCAGCCACGTTCGCGCTGAATTCTGGTTTAGGGAATGAAGATGAATATCTGTGACCTATATTTCTCCAAAATGTTAATTAGAGGCAAACTTGGAATAACTTGAATCGCAATGAAACATTTGATGCATCACACAATAAAAAAAACGGCCATTGAATATATCCTTCCAATATGGTTTACAGAGTAGACGAAATGTTCTCAATGTGTCTGGCGTTCAGCCAATTGTTTATTAGTCTGCTATTACACTTGTGTGCATTAGCATAATTTCATTTCCTTTAAGAACATACAACTGTTTTTATTTCCGGTCGGACATCGTATTATTTGCGAGGACACTGATGTTTATCCAAATAAACCTGATGTTATTCTGGATAGCATTATCGTCGTTGTACTCATTTGGTGTTTGAGTAGATCTCACTAATTTCTGTCATTCAGATAAACGTGTCACTTTTCTCGTGACTATGAAAACAAGCAAAATAATGAACTCAAAATTAATTACTTTTTCACTATGTTTAATTAGAATATCTGTCAAAATGTCAGTTGAAAAAATTGAAACTGGTTTCAGTCAACTCTAGACCTCTTAGAGGAAAGCGTGATATTGAAATTTTTCTAAGAATAAATTGACGGAAGATCGAAGGAATTTATAGAATGAAAACAAAAGAGAACTCAGTGACAGTGTAGGACGATGAGTATTGATTTCATTTTGATGTCGATATTCTGAAAAATATACGATCAATATGTAACATTACAACATTGAATAATTTCGGTGGATGTATGTCACGAGTGCTTCACTTAAAATCATTCAAAGTGAAGTTTGTTGATTCAGCCAATTGTGTGTGTGTATGTGAAGTAGTCGTGTGTGGAGGGTGACGTTGGATCGATTCATGAACAGGTTTCTGTTCAGGTCTGTGAGGTTCAATGATTAAAACATCTTGTTCGGACTCTTCTCTTGCAAAGTCGAGTGTGCGAATGGTAACAGACAACACATGGTTTTACTTGATGTCGTATTTTCGTCCTAAATAGTGCGTAAAACAGACAAAAAATGATGAGTCTGAGAAGTGTCCGTTCATTTGTTGATTAGGTTGTCTTGCACTATAAATAATAAATATATCGCCTCACGAGAAGCTGAATTTGGCTAGCGTCAATAGTGTGTTCGCTATCAATTGAGTGTTGAGCTATGACACTGCTTCAAGTTGCTGTATCTTTCAGTATCTGAATATTGTGAACGTGCTCGGTGATGCGAATGCGTACAGTTCTTTCTGCTCACATCATTCATGTTGGGTTGGGATACAGTGGAGATTTCAGAACTCGAAAATTCATTTGGAACATAACGTTAAATGTGATGTGGGCATGAGTAAACACAGACTTCTAACAAATGTGGAACAGAGGTTTATGATTGCTTGCCAATTTTAAGTTGGACATCATCATGGCAGTTGCCTTCAGAGGCACCTAACACATGCGAAAACACTCAGAATGTGATGAATTAATCTCACAGCTATGTCAGTTACCTTTATCATTCACTATGCATAATGTCAGTGATGTTGAATGATTCAAGGATATTTTATTTCATAATGCAGAACAAAAGAGAAAATATAGATGATTCTAGAATACGACTCAGCAGTCTCATCATACAAAGCTGCGTGCATGCGACTATATTTTGTAAACTTCTTATTTTCAAAACACTGATATAAGACGACATCAATTCCGACCGTCGTTGCTACCTTGACGTGGTGGTCGGGCTTGTATATCTTGATGAAGCTCGACTAGCTGGAACAACCGTTCTTGAAGGTCCTACTTTGTCAGACAGGTCGGTTGAAGAGCTGTAAGACTATAAGCAACAAACACGAGGTTCGAAGGTGAAGTCGTACTGCTGACTGTACAGTGGTGTAACGGTATTAAGGTGTTTCCTTCAGACAACCAGCATGACAGCCATGCTGCCTTCTCACAAGGACGGGTGGGGTTAGAATAGGTCGACCCTAAAAGTGCACACCTCGCCTTATCCCACGGATATCCGTCTCCAGCGGTAAGGTCCCAAAAAGTACGGAGCTAACACAAAAATTACCCATAAAAAGGTCGTGTGTGACCGACCTCAAGCAGTTGTCCCTTCGGCACTGCGGTCACCCTCTCAGGTCACTAAGACCACCAATTTCCTTTTCAGGTACCTCCAGAACAACCCCTCCATAGTGTGGGCAACCGGGAAGTGATAACCGACCTCATATCTCCAACAGAACTCAAGACCACTGTATTCATAATCAACCTCCCTCTTCAATTCCTATTATTCCACCTACATCAACTTTCAACTTTAAATTTCCTCTCTCGGCTTCCACTTCAAGTGTCATCATAGCCAACGATTCTAGTGCTCAAATCACTGTGTCAGGTCTACTGAAACCTCGCTCAAAAATACACATTGGAGCCGTCAATGTACGAACCCTATGTCAAATCGGTCAGCAGGCTTCCTTGGCTAAAACCCTACACTCTTTTACCACTGATGTTTGCTGTGTCTCTGAAACACGCATACAGGATTCCAGTGTGGTTATTCACTTAACCTCACCTCGGCAAAACGAAGAGCCAACGAGATACACCCTCCGTGTATCTGGTGACTCGATGGCCAGTTCTCGTGGACTGGCACGTGTAGGCATATCACTAAGCATGAGGGCCGACACACGTCGTTGCCTTTTTGTCGTTTCTGCCTACGCTCCCACCGACTGCAGCTCAGATGAAGTGAAAGATGAATTTTATAGAAAGCTGTCCGAACTTCTTCAGAAAGCTAAACGCTCAGACAAAATACTCGTAGCAGGTGACTTTAATGCTCAGATAAGTAGTTTAAAGCAAAACGGAAAGGCATTTAGGTGGATATTTAAGTATTCCAACACAGCGAACTCATAATGGTGATCGTCTGCTGCAACTATGCTCAGACAATCGTTTATTTTTAGCAAACACACATTTTAAGCATAAGGAAAGACATCATCTAACATGGCGACCCCCTACACCAAACCAACGACGGACTCAAATAGAACATATTGCCATCAGTCATCGTGGGAGAGGGTCGGTAAAAGATTGTCGCCTATTCTGGAGTACCTGTTTGGACTCCGACCATGATATTATACGGGCACGCATCTGCTTGGGCCTCACTTGACGCAAAAACGCCACATTAAAAAGACCCATTAGAACTGAGTTGAGTAACGAGAAAACCAAAAGTAGGTTCCAGGAACAACTGAGCTCATACTTAGGTAGATCTGAAGACGAGGCTGACCCAGATGTTGCTTGGAAAGGCATACAATCAGCCGTGGAAACGGCAGTGACGTCTGTTAGTGACTTAAAGCACAGAGTTACAACCAGTGGATTTCTTCAAGGTCTATCACACTGATGGATTCTCGCGAACTCGTCTCATTAGGTTCTGAAGAGCGTAAAGAAATCAGATCTAGGTTAAGAAAACGTCTAAAGAACGACCGTGACCAGTGGTGGTAACGAAATCAAAAGAGATGGAAAAGGCGGCGTCTATAGGGAACACAAGATGGCTTTACAGACTAATAAAAGAAACTGGAATTAACAGGTCAATTGTAAGTGAGACTATTTTTGAAAAAGACGACACCCTCATCTGCTCCCAGTCCAGATGTTTAGAACGATGGGCGGAACAATTCAAAGAACAGTTCAGCTGGCCTTCAGCGACTCTATAACTAACCTCCATTCCCAGACAATGTGAATGGAACATTGAAGTAGGTCCCTCAACCCTAGATTAAGTTCAGAAGGCTATAGTTAATCTGAAACGAGGAAGGGCAGCTGGTCCAGATGGATTGGCTCAAGAGGTCTTTAAGGATGGTGGTCCAATTTTAGCGATTAGGTTGACTAATATTTATCTAAGATCAGGGAGTTAGACGTTATCCAATCTAACTGGTCACAATCACTTATCGTCCCAAAGTATAAGAAAGTGTCACAATCATCCTGTGACAACCACAGAGAGATTAGTCTAACTAATATAGTATCTAAAATACTAACCTCGATAATTATCAAACGCTTAACTAAGACTTGTGAACTGCAAACACGAGAGAACCAAGCTGGTTTCAAACCTGGTCGTGGCTGCATCGACCACATATTCACCATTCGTCAGGTTCTAGAACACAGGCATACTTACCGACGTCCGACAATGGTGGCTTTTCTTGACTTAAAAGCAGCATTTGACTCGGTAGACCGCGAGATTCTGTGGCAGTGTCTGTCATTGAAAGACGTACTCCAGAAGTACATAAACCTTGTGAAGGCTCTTTAATCCAATACTACCAGTCGAGTCACAACTTATGGCGAATCGTCATTTACTTTTACAACCTCAAGTGGTGTCTGTCAAGGCTGTCCACTTTTTCCATTTTTTTTAACTTCATCATAGATCTACTGATGGAAATAGCTTTCTCGTCGGCTGAGTTCTCGGGTATTGATCTCCTTCCAGGAGGTCCACTTATCGATATCCGTCTATCAATAAAAGGTGGGTATACTGAGCGGTAGTTCGTTCTGTTTTAATTTACGGCAGCGAAACATGGCCTTTAAGAGTAGAATACACCCGTAAGCTACTAGTATTTGACCACAGATGCCTTAGAAATATTGCTGGCATCTGTTAAGATCGCCGGGTAAGTAACAGTGAGGTTAGACACAAAGTATTAGGGAATGATGGTAAGTCAGTTGATAAGGTTGTGAATCTTCATCGACTGAGATGGTCAGGCCACGTGTTACGTATGCCTGAACACCGATTAGCACGCCGTGCAATGCTAACCGGTGTTCGGGATGATTAGAAGAAAGTTAGGGGTTGCCAAACCGAAACGTAGCAACTTTGCTTGAAGTCACTAACTTCTAATCTCAGCCATGTTGGTAGATGCAGACAACTTGGTTGGGGTCTGCGTGACTATCGTAACCAATGGTTAAAGACTCTTGGTGACATGGCTCAGAATCGGTCACAATGTCGTCGGTGTATACACTCCCTGTCTTCCCTTAAACTAAGAGATTAAAATCGCTTCATATCTTTATTTCTACTAACTAATTCTTTCTTCCTATATTATATAATTATTGCAATTTTTCTCCTATATACTACCACTATTGACCTAACCACTTTTATGAATCCGGTGTTCAATTTGCTGTGCTAATGAGGTATTTCAACTTGGAGAGATGCATATACGTGCCTGGTCCTACGTTGTAGCTGACTGACTGACTGACTGATGACATCAATGAGAGTGAATCAAACTGGTTAGTCTAGTGAAAATATAAACCTTACAAGCGTTCTTAAGAATCGACAGACATCATTAAAATGTATGTTGTTATATTTCACTAATGATTAAACAAAAGAATCTCGCTGAGATTAACTCTAGACTAAACTATGAAAAATGTAGACGTAAAATAATTATGTATTTTGATTAGGTCAGCGAGGTCTTGTTAAGTGTTCACACTGATTTTGTCATTTTGTCTCGTTCACTCACAAACAATATGGTGAATAAATGTTCTTCGCTACTGTGCATACTTCTGTTACGAAAATTTTTGAAATGTCATTTCAGCGTATTCTACAATGAGATTCACTCGTGATTGAAGTATTTTATCCGTGTGACAAGTAATTATTGTGTGTTAACTGGTAAGGAACTTGGCACTTGTTGAAGTCTACTGTCATGAAGGCCACACCAGTTTTAGTGCATCAGTTTTTAGAAATCAAAATCTGTTACTTCTTGAGAATATTAGAAAATAAGCAGGTAATATTAAGTGCATTTATAATTCATGAGCACACGATTCAGGCATAACCAAAGAGCTACCTGATGCTGATTTATTACATCCACGAATGTTGTCATCTCTTGTGGACATTATTTCAACATCACTGGCGACACGCTTCAGCATGTAACATTCACTCACCCAAATTCCTAGACATTGGAATGGTTCTACAGTGACTCCTATATTTAGGGATGATCAGAGACCGGTGGTATCTATCTAACAACAACGTGTCAGTTTGAAAAGCATAATCTGGGAGGCTAATAATTTTGACCTCCAAGTTGGCCTATACGAATATGTTAGATGGGGTCGAGTTTGATGATTAGAATTTAAATTTAATAAGATTGTGCTCATGCACATCGGACACGGTAATAGTGACTAGTATACAATTGACGGTGCATAACATAAGTACTCAACTACGCATTGCAACGCAGCAGGTGCCAAAGTCTTTCGTGCGTTATGGTTACTTCGTCGAGAATTCAAATGCGTTGACGAATATATGTTTCGAATTTCGCATTCCAACTATGTAAAACCACACTCAGAGTACCGCATTCAAGCAGCTGGTCCATGACTGATCAAGGACTCGTACTTTTTTGTTCGAGTTCAGGGTGTGGGAAAAGACAGAGTGAAAGAGCTTTCAAAACTCTCTCAAGATGAGCGCTTAAAATGCTTAATCGTTTCCCCTTGTCGTATCGTGAGACGTACAAAGTACATCGGATTCGTTGGCTAGACACTATCGCTTACAATCTACTATGGGAGAGAACAAACCATATTCCAGCTGGGAGAGGAGTCAAGAAGAAGCGCTGCAAGTGGATAGGACACACGTTGTGTAAAACGAACAACTGCATCACAAGGCAAGACTTCACACGGAACCCTGAAGGCCAAAGGAAAAAAACAAGACCAAAAAACACATCGCGTTCTCTTGATGAAAGTAGGTCACTACGGGAGCTCTCGGCTAGAAAGGGTTTACACTCTCGATAAGTAGCAGTTTGATTCATGTGACTGATCGGCAAACGTGAGTTTGTTGTACTAGAGGGTTGGCGAAACAGGAAGCGATCTTTGATCCTCGAGTTGCCAACGAAAGTCTTTTACGGGAAACGGTACCAGGAAAAGTGTTCTGTATTTGTTGCTCAGGTTAGCTTACCACACCAGAGTGGTTTGCATCCATGATTTGAAGATTGCGTTCGTAGGGATGCGGACCAGAAAACGCTGCAGACGTAGGACGAAACCACGTTGAGCCGAGGAACTAGAACCGGCCATGACAAACAGGTTCGATATCACTCGTATGTCAAACGTTCGAAACCGAAATATCGAGTGAATACATTGGCAAGTGCATGGGTGGCCAGTCCAGCTTTCGTCAAAGTTGGTTGAAGTCGACGGTTCTAAACGTGATGGTCGGAGGCATGAGCTCAGGATATAAAAAAAGTTAAAAAAAAAGAGAAAAGTGTAATTTGCATGTAGTATAGGAATAATATTACACCGTATCCGTCATTAATTGTGCATTTGGTCACGAAAGCGTACGGTTAAGTGTACTTGGCGACCAGATCGTGAGACGGTAGTCTTGTTCGAATTTCGTGAGCCTGCGATCTCATCCGAAGTCAAGGGCTGCGTAGTCTGCTGATCTGGACATGAGGCTGAAGTCTCGAACGTAGATGGTGCAGATGACGCGTGCTGTTAACCGGAATGTGAGAATGAGGTCTCATCGGTATCTAGCGTGGGAGCTGAAGACGATTTAAGGATCCCGCTAGTAGGTTTGGTAGGTCTAGCATTGAGTCTCAAGTTATCTGGTGAGGCACTATCATCTAAGTGTGCCAGTTTGAGATGATCAATGCTGAAGATCTCAGAGCGGTCATTTCTATCAACCTTGAACGCCTTTTCATGACGAGAGATCATGTGAAAAGGTCCTTCGTAAGGCTGTTGCAGCGGTTTGCGTACCGAATCTACTCGTATTAAAACATCTGAACAGGTAGATAACTCTCGAGGGAGCGCCACCTGTCGATGTTGTATATGAGTTGACACCGGAGACAGCGTTCGCATAAATGAAGACAGTCGATGGACGTAATCTGATTAACCGAAATCGATGCTACTCCATAGTGTGAATAGTTCCCCAGGCAGACGTAATCTCGTGCCGCATACAAGTTCAGTGGCAGAACATTAAATATCTGCCTTCAAGCTCGTTCTGATGCCAAAGAGGATGAGCGGTAAGGTCTCGTATCAATTGTTGTTTTCGTGTGCTGGAAAAGCACTTTTAAGTTGGCGATGATACCGTTCAACTAAACCATTTGAAGCTGGGTGGTAGGCAGTAGTGCTTATGCGTTCCGTACCAAGCAGCCGGGTAAGTGAGGAGAATAATACGGACTCAAATTGTTGTCCTCGGTCATTCGTGACAGGCGAGGGACAACCATATAGCACTATCCATCGTTCTACGAACTGGTGAGCAACTGTCTCCGCACTCTGCACTCCCGTGGTGAGTAACGGTCAGACTTGGTATGCAGGGCATACGTTGAGGGCTTGTGGTCAATGAATAAGATGAATTGACGTCCCTCTACTGCGCGTCGGAAATGTTTGATGACCCAAAGTGTTGCTAGAAGCTCGCGACCAAAAGTGCTATGTCTCGTGTCCGTGGGAGTCAGGCGTTGTGAGAAAAATTCGAGGGGCTGCCAACTACCGGGAATGCTTTGTTGCATAACGGCTCCTATAGCAAAATCAGATACATCAACCGCTATACTAAGCGTGGCTGATGGGTCGGAATGAGCGAGGAGTGTGACTTGCGCCAGAGCCGTTTTGACCTCTGTTAATGCAGTACGCGCGGTATCGTCCATTTCTAATTTTCGTGAGTTGCAGCGAAGTAAGTCGGTTAATGTTCGTAACCGTTCTGCTGCGTGTGTGATGAAACGACTGTAGAAGTTATTTAAACCGAGAAAAGCCTTCAATTCCTTCAGTGAGGACGGTACGTTGTACTCCTTTATTGCTTGCACTTTTTCCTCACAAGGTAGAATACCCTGTTGCTTGATAACGTGACCCAGAAATATTATTTCTCGTTTACCCAGCTCGCATTTGTTTGGGTTAACTACTATTCCATTATCCGAAAGGCGTTGGAATAATTGCGTAAGATGTCGACAATGTTCATCTACGTTTGACGATGCAATTAGCAGGTCATCAATATAGACGTGAACAAAATCTAAGTCTCGTATTGTGCTATCGATAAATCTTTGTAAAGTTTGAGCAGCATTCCGTTACCCAAAAAACATTTTTTGGGAACTCAAACAGACCGAAAGAAGTTGTGATAGCAGTTTTTTCTATATCTTCAAGAGCGACTGGGATCTGGTGATATGCTCGTGCCAGATTGATCTTAGAAAAGATAGTCGTGCCCTTGAGCGATGCCGTGATGTCGTGTATGTGGGGGATGGGGTAGCTATCAAAGCGCGTAACTACGTTTAGTGCTCGGTAGTCGCCACATGGTCTCCAACTAACCCCATTCTTTTTGCGCACCATGTGAAGAGGAGGGGCCTAGCGACTGTGGTAAGGACAGATTACACCGGAAGCTAGTAAATTGTCAAACTCACGTTTAGCGAAGGCCTATTTGTCCGGTGCCAGTCGGCGAAGTCTTGCCGTGACTGGTGTTCCGCAGGTGACTATGTGGTGTACCACACAATTGGTCACTGACGGAATCTCCTCGAACAGTTTAGTTGATGTGGGGAGTTTCTCGAACAAAGCGTGGAATTTATGGCTACGCGAATAAAAATTGCCAAGGATTCGTTACGCGTTCGTGTGGGCTTTGCAGCCCATGAATTTATTGTTGGACGAAGTATCGATCAACTGCAGCCGACGTCAATCGACTTTCAATTCATAGTGCTGTAGAGTATCAATACCTAGTATGTCTGTGGGAACATCGGCGATGATGAACATCGACAGATACCGTCATCGGCTGCCCAGGTTGACCGCGAGTTGTCATGTACCATAGGTAGGAATGACTGAGCCATTCGCAGCACTTAGTCGAAGCTTTGTAGCATGTGACTTGCTGCTACTATGTGATATGCATAAGCATACTTTTGTTTTGGCTCGTAATGCGGCGACTCTCGAACTGAGACTCTAATGCAGCGAACCAGACCTCTGGGTCATGGGCGATAAATGATACAGGTCGAAAATGGATGGCCTGTACGTCAGCGTCTATGACATTAATACTAGTCTTGTCGTTATCCGTCATGTCGAGTAAATCATATATCAAAAATTATTATGAAAACACACGACAGACGTGAACAGATAAACAATAGATACACCAAATTGACTTAGTTGATTATGAACACAACTAAAAAGAAACACGTGTCAAATAAATCAGAAGGCGAATGCGGATTAGAACCAAGTTTATTTCGTTGGCGATCGCGTGGTATCGAATGAATACCGAGATCGCGACAAGAAAATGTACAAGCGGAGTTTGCAGGGGAAAGTACGAGCGAACAGAGTCACGAACAGCGAAATAGTAATGGAGAATAATGGAAGAGCAATATGTCTGTCTTTAGCACAGTTAAACAAACGAGCACAGCAAAACGATCAGTGGTACAATCGGTTATAATAATAATTGTTTCCATTAAATCAATCGCGTTCTCTTGATAAAAGCAGGTCAGCAAAACGTCAGCAAATCAATCTTTCTATTCATTGTGATATAACAAAAATATATTTATTATTATCTATGACAAATCGTATGTTCGTAGTCAGATTGTGAACAGGCTTTTGCATTGCATACTTGAATATTTATATGTGAATGTGAATATTTGAAACCAATCAAGGCAACTCATGAGTGGATAATCACTATTAAATACGTCGCGGAGATTATTGTTGCTGGAGGTAGGATAAAGATGAGACATATTAACATCCGAATCGTAATTAAATTATGAAATGCAAATATAAGGTCACCTCAAGTCCTACGATACGAAAATAGGAAATTTTTAAGCATTTTAAGCGCTCAACATGAGAGAGTTTTGAAAGTCTCTCCACTCGTTCTGTTCCCACACGCTGAACACGCTCAAGTGAGTGAGTGTCCTTTATCAGAACCAGCTGCTTGAATGCGGTACTCTGAGTGTGGTTTTACATAGTTGGAATGTAAAATTCGAAACATACCTTGTCTAGGCGTTTGAATGCTTGATGAAGTAACCATATCGCACGAAAGACTTTGGCAACTGCTACGTTGCAATGCGTAGTTGTTTTCAAGTCGTGACTTACTATTACCTCTGAGTCCTTATGTTATGCACCGTCAATTGTATACTAGTCACTATTACCGTGTCCGATGTGCATGAGCACAATCTTATTAAATTTAAATTCTAATCATCAAACTCGACCCCATCTAACATATTCGTATAGGCCAACTTGGAGGTCAAAATTATTAGCCTCCCAGATTATGCTTTTCAAACTGACACGTTGTTGTTAGATAGATACCACCGGTCTCTGATCATCCCTAAATATAGGAGTCACTGTAGAACCATTCCAATGTCTAGGAATTTGGGTGAGTGAATGTTACATGCTGAAGCGTGTCGCCAGTGATGTTGAAATAATGTCCACAAGAGATGACAACATTCGTGGATGTAATAAATCAGCATCAGGTAGCTCTTTGGTTATGCCTGAATCGTGTGCTCATGAATTATAAATGCACTTAATATTACCTGCTTATTTTCTAATATTCTCAAGAAGTAACAGATTTTGATTTCTAAAAACTGATGCACTAAAACTGGTGTGGCCTTCATGACAGTAGACTTCAACAAGTGCCAAGTTCCTTACTAGTTAACACACAATAATTACTTGTCACACGGATAAAATACTTCAATCACGAGTGAATCTCATTGTAGAATACGCTGAAATGACATTTCAAAAATTTTCGTAACAGAAGTATGCACAGTAGCGAAGAACATTTATTCACCATATTGTTTGTGAGTGAACGAGACAAAATGACAAAATCAGTGTGAACACTTAACAAGACCTCGCTGACCTAATCAAAATACATAATTATTTTACGTCTACATTTTTCATAGTTTAGTCTAGAGTTAATCTCAGCGAGATTATTTTGTTTAAACAAAGCGAAATATAACAACATACGTTTTATTGATGTCGGTCGATTCTTAAGAACGTTTGTAAAAGTTTGGATTTTCACTAGACTAACCAGTTTGATTCACTCTCATTGATGTCGTTCTATATCAGTAATATGAAAATAAGAAGTTTGTAAAATATAGTCGCATACAGGCAACTTTGTATGATGAGACTGCTGAGTCGTATTCTAGAATCATCTTTATTTTCTCTTTTGTTCTGCATCGTGAAATAAAATATCCTTGAAGCGTTCAAAATCGCTGACGTTTTGTGAACTGAATTTGGCCAGTACACAAATACCACATCATTTATTTACTAACTTTCTTCTCAAAGCTCAGTCTATTTGAAAACATCAAGTCAAATACTGGTATGATTGCTTCCAATTATATTATTTGTTTTGACGACCGATCTTCACCAATCTGATGTTATATAATTCCAGCTACACTTCTCCCCCCGTCCATTCGTGTTTTTCTCTGGGTTGGTGTGCAGGATTGATGTGGACACTTCCTACATAATTATCACGCAATCCATTTTGTACGTTTCGAGTTCCAGAGAAATATCACATCATCTCAACTCGTTTTCTACATCTATTCTCACAAGCGTTGAAACTTATCGAAACGTCTTAAACATTGTTTAATTTAAACACAGTATTATGGTTTGATATAACACTTCAACACGTGTAGAATTGTAAGCATATGAAGAAAAATCATGAAACAGAATGAGTTCACTTTCTTTACATCAGTTCATAAGTCCTGTGTATTAAAACACACATAAGTGACCAGTTGTTTGGAATAAATTATTCGATCAACACGATTCTCTTTGACACGTCTTATTTCCGTGACTTGTAAGAGTCGCTTTGAAGTAGGAGATTGAATTGATTGTTGTTCTTAAGAAATTCAACTCACTTTGAATTTCGTCATTACGTATAACTCGGTGTCAAATAGAAAATCACAATAACTCGTAACAAGTAGTGACAGAAACACTTCACATGTGACTTTTGCCATCTTCATGTCTACACTGGTTCTGAATTGTTCACAGATAATTTACACATTTTCAGTGCTTTCAAACCGCGTGACTAGACCTCTCTGTTCTTGTTGAATACCGATGATGGACGAAAGCTTTCAAATCCAAATTTCGCTAAACTAAGCTTTCAAGCGATCAACATTTCAGAACACTTTAATGTAAATAAACAAGAAGGCACTTCAGAAAATAGTAATCATTTATTTAAATATATTGTTTAACAACATGAGGACCAGTATACGAATGTAGTGATTAGCCCAAACGAAGCATACGTAAGTCTCTTCGTTCGCCTGAAAGGATAGAAGGAATATCTTTTAGTTCTTTCACTTCAGCTTGCTCTCAACAAATATCAACATGGAAACAACTTACGTGACAGTGTCTCACCATTGACTCCTCCCAACATCTGAACCAATACTGACACCGTAAACACTGCTCGCAATAAATAATGGATGAGACGTGCTTTATAGCTGTTTGTCGACATTGTTCTTCTAATCACTTCTGATGTTGTTGTGCGGTATATATATACATTTTACTGGTCACGTTGTTGACCAGTCTACGACAAGAGATTTACAAATTAACAACGATTGGCCAACGTGTCTAGGACAACCGACCAACAATCATTTCGCATTTCAGATTCAGAATCTGTTTGGCCTAAAATAAATCATGTTCTGACAACCAACTACACTTCCTACTCGCACACACTTATACGAAACAAGTTCACGGAAATCGGTTTCTCCTCTGTGCTTACTGTTACGTCAACAATGTTAGCTTAACTAGGGTTGACGTTCCTGGGTACAGATAATATTCAAAATAATTCTTAGGGACGGTGCTTATCTTTGTCCTTATTTTCTTCACCATCATATGTTGGTCGAAGAATTTCATGTGATACCCATTCATAATAAGTAGGTTCCGAATATTATTCAATTCTTCTTCAATGGTGTCTTCAGTGCAAATCATGCTAGTACGATGAGTCAAGATCTTTATCAAGTTCCTTTTGTATCTGGTCATCGTATTACAGAACATCATCCGTCATGATTAAGCGAAGGACAGTATAATTGATTAAAAGTTCTATCCTCTCGCACTTGGTTGATACAGGCCATCAAGTTGAATTGAATGAAGCTCTTATAGTGATCTACAATATCCCATCAAATTTGCCACATGGTTTATGAGTGTGCGTTTCGCACATTGCGGAAGCCATCGCAATCTGTGTTCACAAACCTGACCTTTGCATTCAAAAGTGATTCGTACAACCACTTTCTCTGCCCTGACCATCATTATAAGATTCTCTTCAAAAGAACTATTTTTCATGCTTCTTTCCCATTTTCTCATATATTGTAATTTTGTTTCTGTTGCTTTCGAACTTTATAACTTCTCAACATTCATCTCGTGATTATAACGAAACTACAATTCTAATGACCATCCATTAAAAAATTCTGTTCCTTCTCTTTCCATATATCACGCAACGCAGCAACTTCGTGATGTAATAATTAATTTGAATATTAATAATCCTCTTTCAAGGGTTAGCTGAAGTTGGACATTAACACCGTTGGATGCCGGCCTAGTGATAGGTCCTGGGTTAGAATCTCGCAGGTGGTGGGGTCGTGGATTTGCATTGCTGAGGTGTCCCAAAATTAGACGAAACGGCCGTCCAGTGCTTCCAGGTTTTCCATAGTGGTCTGTCTTCAACTGTATGATGATCGTGACTATAGAAATTACTCAGTGTTAATTTAAATGTCATTAAGTGATTGGTACTTAACGTATCTACTCGATGAGTATTATATCATTATTTGAAATCATACATATATATTGGTGTAATGCCATGATGAAAAACTAATTGAAAAGAAATTTCTACGCTCGATTCGTACATTTTTTATTTACCAACTGGCAAAATGAGAATTTTCAGAGATGTAATGATTGTATCGTTTCTGCCATTAAGAAACGCCTAGCATTTTATTCACAACGAGATTGTGAACACACACATTTAGGAGAGATTTGAGAAAGACTACTATCACTAAATTCCGGTAGTGATCAAGTAATTTAAATATGCGTGACAAATTGTAAAATTATTAGTGCTGGATCACACTCAACATTTCAATAGTATATTCATTTGAAAATACTCTTACATAATAAATCACGCCTGATTTGCACTCAGTGCGATCAGATAAATGGAAACGGAGGATTGTGCATTTGTGTATCTGAGACACATTATGTGTTGATGTTGCGATAGTCTAGAGTACTGAAGAAGAATTCTGTTGCTCGGTTTTGCATTGGCGTCAGAAAATTCAAACACAACCATAAACCGCTGTTGTGATCATGGTATCCAGAGAACAGAACTTCTCAATGAGGTTCATTCAGAACACATGCAAAATATTGTTAAGTGTCGTGTGAAACTCTCTACGGAAACAATAATGAAAGCACAATTGACACTGAATTGTGGGGTTGTCAAGAACGTTCATTACCAAAACGTGAGCGATAACAATTAGTGGAGAATGAGCTGCCTAAGTTGTTGTGGTGTTTGAATTAAATAATAATACCTTTGTACTTGTCGAATGCACGATTTCGAATTCCAAATACAACACATTCGTTTATGCTTGTGTCTTCTTAATTAAATTGCGTTATTTCTTGGACTCTCTGTTCGTGCTATAATTCAAATAATTCAAGAACGTTCATTACCAAAACGTGAGCGATGACAATTAGTGGAGAATGAGCAGCCTAACTTGTAAAAACAGAGAAACGCATGATATCTCAGTGATCAAATGCCCAATATGATGACAAATTAAGGTACGCACAATTCAATAAATTACACAAAATGCGAACACCTCAAATGCGATGCCAATGAAATGAATGGGGCAAACTGGAATATCTTGAATCACAATGAAACATTTGATGCATCACACAATCAAAACATCGGCCATTGAATATATTCATCCAATATGGTTTACAGAGTAGACGAAGTGTTCTCAATGTGTCTGGCATTCAGCCAATTGTTTATAAGTCTGCTATTACACTTGTGTGCATTAGCATAATTTCATTTCCTTTAAGAACATACAACTGTTTTTATTTCCGGTCGGACATCGTATTATTTGCGAGGACACTGATGTTTATCCAAATAAACCTGATGTTATTCTGGATAGCATTATCGTCGTTGTACTCATTTGGTGTTTGAGTAGATCTCACTAATTTCTGTCATTCAGATAAACGTGTCACTTTTCTCGTGACTATGAAAACAAGCAAAATAATGAACTCAAAATTAATTACATTTTCACTATGTTTAATTAGAATATCTGTCAAAATGTCAGTTGAAAAAATTGAAACTGGTTTCAGTCAACTCTAGACCTCTTAGAGGAAAGCGTGATATTGAAATTTTTCTGAGAATAAATTGACAGAAGATCGAAGGAATTTATAGAATGAAAACAAAAGAGAACTCAGTGACAGTGTAGGACGATGAGTATTGATTTCATTTTGATGTCGATATTCTGAAAAATATACGATCAATAAGTAACATTACAACATTGAATAATTTCAGTGGATGTATGTCACGAGTGCTTCACTTAAAATCATTCAAAGTGAAGTTTGTTGATTCAGCCAATTGTGTGTGTGTGTATGTGAAGTAGTTGTGTGTGGAGGGTGACGTTGGATCGATTCATGAACAGGTTTCTGTTCAGGTCTGTGAGGTTCAATGATTAAAACATCTTGTTCGGACTCTTCTCTTGCAAAGTCGAGTGTGCGAATGGTAAAAGACAACACATGGTTTTACTTGATGTCGTATTTTCGTCCTAAATAGTGCGTAAAACAGACAAAAAATGATGAGTCTGAGAAGTGTTCGTTCATTCGTTGGTTAGGATGCCTTGCACTATAAATAATAAATATATCGCCTCACGAGAAGCTGAATTTGTGGACGCACATCGAGGAGGCAATCTCAGTTAATTTATTTTTTGTTTGAGAAGACATCGCCGGTCTAATACGAAATGCCAATAGAATGTTACGCACTCAAAATATCTTATTTAATGGTCTGGATAATCTTTCATTCACGACAATGCCGGCCACATTCGCGCTGAATTCTGGTTTAAGGAATGAAGATGAATATCTGTGACATATATTTCTCCAAAATGTTAATTAGAGTCAAACTTGTAAATTCTACTTGGAAGAGATCAGTTAAAATAAGACCCATAACAGTTGCATCTATTTATCTGTTTTAGGCACTATTTAGGACGAAAATACGACATCAAGTAAAACCATGTGTTGTCTTTTACCATTCACACACTCGACTTTGCAAGAGAAGAGTCCGAACAAGATGTTTTAATCATTGAACCTCACAGACCTGAACAGAAAGCCCCATTCATTTCATTCGCATCGCATTTGATGTGTTCGCATTTTGTGTAATTTATTGAATTGTGCGTTCCTTAATTTGTCATCATATTGGGCATTTGATCACTAAGATGCTATGCGTTTCTGTGTTTGCACAAGTATGATGTTTCAAATTATTTAATTATAGTACGAACTGAGAGTCTAAGAAATAACGCAATTTAATTAAGAAGACACAAGCACTAATGAATGTATTGTATTTGGAATTCGAAATCGTGCATTCGGCAAGTACAAAGGGATTATTAGTCAATTCAAACACCACATCCGTCACAGCCTAAATAGGTGTATATGTGTCTGTAATCGGTTGTACTTCTTCTTCTTAAGTTCATCCTGAGTCTGTCCGACATTGTATTGGATTAAAACTTTGTAGTATCTAGAATATGCTCATTAGTATTGGAATGAACAAACGAAATCGGAACAGAATCATCTGGAATTGTATACAATCAACATGTTGGTTTTGTACTGAAATC
Organism: Schistosoma margrebowiei; assembly: GCA_944470205.2. Lineage (NCBI taxonomy): Eukaryota > Metazoa > Platyhelminthes > Trematoda > Strigeidida > Schistosomatidae > Schistosoma > Schistosoma margrebowiei. The sequence goes on along the minus strand of OX104028.1, from coordinate 13,042,840 downwards.
ATTAATATCTCGAATCCGAACCATAGATTTTTCAACACTATCCTCCTCCACGAAATAATGTTGGATCTTTATATCCCTAAGTTATGAATGATGTGGCTTCATTTAAAACATATTTCTCACATTGATTAAAGTATACATTGGAAGTGGATTTGTGATAGGGATGAACAGCAATTGATATGAAATCATCAGAATTGTAATCAAAATCGAGTTCATTTAGTACTCGTGCTTCGCATTGAACAAGTTTTTCACAAAGAGCAAATGCATTATTAGGATAGGTAATATATGATATGACATCAGGATTTGATTCTTCTGAAATATTTTCATGAAACTTATTAAGAATGTCATTGTTGAGCAATGGATCATTAGAAAAATTAGCATCTATCATGACTGCCTCAGATTTTCGATAATGAATAGGTTCATTTAACATATTTTCCTCGGATTTGTAAGACATTTTCATCAGAAATATGTGAATCGCTGAAAAATTCCCATTATATTAAAAACACAATTGTATGAACGAAGAATATTCTTTTCAATAATTTCTCATCAGGTTCTACAATTATAAATCCAAATTAATAATCCATAAAATTGGCCAGATTTAAGGCAAAATTTCATCATTTGGAAATTATAGTATGTGAATCAGGAATTGTTTGTTATATAAATAAAATCGTTAATGTTGGGGCTGACTAATATGAAGTGTTCACTTGAATCAGTTTATAAGCGAAATGAAATTGTGCGATAAATTATCAGAATTAATATGGTCAACATGGGGTAAGAAAGATAGAGAGAATATTGTGATCACAAATCGGAAATTGCGTAATTTGTAAAATAATTAGGTCAAATATAGTAGATTCAGGGGTGGATATTGAATAAATTCATCAAAAAGGGGGTATCAAGTGTAAAGACAATAATAATAATATCAGTAATAATAATAAGTTTGGGACATAAAATGAACGTTAATCAGATTACGTCACCATAATTTAAGATTGATTATCAGCTGGTTGGCCAGGCTGAAAGGAGTGGCTGAACATACTTCTTTTGTATACAAAGCTCTGGCTTTTTGATCCGAATAGCAATTGCTTCAGCCGTTTGTAGGATTCGCAGTCTGACGGAATTAGGTAGACTGCTGTTGACACGATAAACTATTGCAAAAGATTGCTCCATGTTAGCTGTATGTCCTGTTTGGACTAAATGGTCTAAGATGGAGCTTTTAACAGTTTTGACAAAACCTTTGCTTAACCACACGGGTAGGTGCTCACGAGCCCCGAATGTACAAATTCCTAGAACATCTGCCAATATATTTATAAGTGTAGAACCTGACGAGAAATTATTGAAAAGAATAATCTTCGTTCATACAATTGTGTTTTTAATATGTGAATCATTAGGAAAAGCCATACCTGGTACAATAGCACGAGGATTCTGATAAATCGATTGGTTCGAAACTGTTGTTTCGCAAGAATTATCAATTTGATTTAACTCTGAACTGCTTTGTGACTCTACATTGTCTATTGCATTCGTTGATAAAGATAAATCATCGTTATAAATACTCGACTCAGTAGAATCGGAATTGCAAGACTTAATATTAGTTGCAATAACATGAACATTAGTTTTACAGACTGACTGAATATATCCAATATCACCACATTTAAATCACTTAGAATTACGAGATTTACACGAATTAGAAGCGTGGAATTGCCACAGGACAAACATTGACCAAACTTGCGCCAATCTTCGTGAAACACACTGCAACTCTTCAATGAATTATTTGCATAGCCTTGAGTATGCACTGGATTGGGATGACGTGATGTAGTAGAATTTTTGATGTCCTGATGAATCATTTTAGGAAATTTTCCTTCTATACTGCAATCAAAAACTGCATACTTGATATAGTCTAGTGGTAATTCCTTTAGAGTTGTATAGGGAAGCGAATTGGGCTTTTCCGGCATACCCAGAGTTCTTAATAAGCTGTATGCTTCTTTACCGATGAATGTGAGGAAATATGCCACAACACTAACATCCCCATCATCTTCCTTGGTCATAGCACAGATTTTGAACCTTTCAAAATAATCCTCAAATGCTTCAGAAGTGGAATGAATATCTAACTCTTCCATTGGAGGCTCCATCGCGACACCAGTATGATGTTTTGAATTATTTGAATTATAGCACGAACAGAGAGTCCAAGAAATAACGCAATTGAATTAAGAAGACACAAGCACAAACGAATGTGTTGTATTTGGAATTCGAAATCGTGCATTCGACAAGCACAAAGGTATTATTATTCAATTCAAACACCACAACAACTTGGGAAGCTCATTCTCCACTATTTGTTATCGCTCACGTTTTGGTAATGAACGTTCTTGACAACCTCACAATTCAGTGTCAATTGTGCTTTCATAATTGTTTTCGTAGAGAGTTTTAGACGACACTCAAAAATAACTTGCATGTGTTTGGAATGGAGCTTATTGAGAAATTCTGTTCTCTAGATACCACGACCACAACAGCGTTCGATGGTTGTAATTGAATTTTCTGACGCCAATGCAAAACCGAGCAACAGGATTCTTCGTCAGTACTATAAACTGTCGCAATATCAACACATGATGTGTCTCAGATACACAAATGCACAATCCTCCGTTTCCATTTATCTGATCGCTCTGAGTGCTGACAAGGCGTGATTTATTATGTAAGAGTATTTTCAAATGAATATATTATTGAAAATTCTCATTTTGCATTTCGTAAGTAAAGAAGAAAAGAATTGAGCGTAGGAATTTCTTTTCAATTAGTTTTTCATCATGGCATTACACCAATATATATATAAATATATATATATATATGTATATATATATATATATATATATATATATATATATATATATATGATTTCAAATAATGATATAATACTCATCGAGTAGATACGTTAAGTACCAATCACTTAATGACATTTAAATTAACACTGAGTAATTTCTATAGTCACGATCATCATACAGTTGAAGACAGACCACTATGGAAAACCTGGAAGCACTGGACGGCCGTTTCGTCTAATTTTGGGACACCTCAGCAATGCAAATCCACGACCCCACCACCTGCGAGATTCTAACCCAGGACCTATCACTAGGCCGGCATCCAACGGTGTTAATGTCCAACTTCAGCTAACCCTTGAAAGAGGATTATTAATATTCAAATTAATTATTACATCACGAAGTTGCTGCGTTGCGTGATATATGGAAAGAGAAGGAACAGAATTTTTTAATGGATGGTCATTAGAATTGTAGTTTCGTTATAATCAAGAGATGAATGTTGAGAAGTTATAAAGTTCAAAAGCAACAGAAACAAAATTACAATATATGAGAAAATGGGAAAGAAGCATGAAAAATAGTTCTTTTGAAGAGAATCTTATAATGATGGTCAGGGCAGAGAAAGTGGTTGTACGAATCACTTTTGAATGCAAAGTTCAGGTTTGTGAACACAGATTGCGATGGCTTCCGCAATGTGCGAAACGCACACTCGTAAACCATGTGGCAAATTTGATGGGATATTGTAGATCACTATAAGAGCTTCATTCAATTCAACTTGATGGCCTGTATCAACCAAGTGCGAGAGGATAGAACTTTTAATCAATTATACTGTCCTTCGCTTAATCATGACGGATGATGTTCTGTAATACGATGACCAGATACAAAAGGAACTTGATAAAGATCTTGACTCATCGTACTAGCATGATTTGCACTGAAGACACCATTGAAGAAGAATTGAATAATATTCGGAACCTACTTATTATGAATGGGTATCACATGAAATTCTTCGACCAACATATGATGGTGAAGAAAATAAGGACAAAGATAAGCACCGTCCCTAAGAATTATTTTGAATATTATCTGTACCCAGGAACGTCAACCCTAGTTAAGCTAACATTGTTGACGTAACAGTAAGCACAGAGGAGAAACCGATTTCCGTGAACTTGTTTCGTATAAGTGTGTGCGAGTAGGAAGTGTAGTTGGTTGTCAGAACATGATTTATTTTAGGCCAAACAGATTCTGAATCTGAAATGCGAAATGATTGTTGGTCGGTTGTCCTAGACACGTTGGCCAATCGTTGTTAATTTGTAAATCTCTTGTCGTTGACTGGTGAACAACGTGACCAGTGAAATCTATATATACCGCACAACAACATCAGAAGTGATTAGAAGAACAATGTCGACAAACAGCTATAAAGCACGTCTCATCTATTATTTATTGCGAGCAGTGTTTACGGTGTCAGTATTGGTTCAGATGTTGGGAGGAGTCAATGGTGAGACACTGTCACGTAAGTTGTTTCCATGTTGATATTTGTTGAGAGCAAGCTGAAGTGAAAGAACTAAAAGATATTCCTTCTATCCTTTCAGGCGAACGAAGAAACTTACGTATGCTTCGTTTGGGCTAATCACTACATTCGTATACTGGTCCTCATGTTGTTAAACAATATATTTAAATAAATGATTACTATTTTCTGAAGTGCCTTCTTGTTTATTTACATTAAAGTGTTCTGAAATGTTGATCGCTTGAAAGCTTAGTTTAGCGAAATTTGGATTTGAAAGCTTTCGTCCATCATCGGTATTCAACAAGAACAGAGAGGTCTAGTCACGCGGTTTGAAAGCACTGAAAATGTGTAAATTATCTGTGAACAATTCAGAACCAGTGTAGACATGAAGATGGCAAAAGTCACATGTGAAGTGTTTCTGTCACTACTTGTTACGAGTTATTGTGATTTTCTATTTGACACCGAGTTATACGTAATGACGAAATTCAAAGTGAGTTGAATTTCTTAAGAACAACAATCAATTCAATCTCCTACTTCAAAGCGACTCTTACAAGTCACGGAAATAAGACGTGTCAAAGAGAATCGTGTTGATCGAATAATTTATTCCAAACAACTGGTCACTTATGTGTGTTTTAATACACAGGACTTATGAACTGATGTAAAGAAAATGATCTCAATCTGTTTCATGATTTCTCTTCACATGCTTACAATTCTACACGTGTTGAAGTGTTATATCAAACCATATTACCGTATGAAGTCGTAGATATTCGTGACTAAAATAACTGAAAACACGATGATTATCAGTACGTATAACAGTACAGATATAAATAGGTGGGGAACTGTTTGAAGATGAAACCTGACAGGATGAACTGTGTTTATATTAAACAATGTTTAAGACGTTTCAATAAGTTTCAACGCTTGTGAGAATGAATGTAGAAATCGAGTTGAGATGATGTGATATTTCTCTGGAATTCGAAACGAACAAAACGGATTGCGCGATAATTATGTAGGAAGTGTCCACATCAATCCTGCACACCAACCTAGAGAAAAACACAAACGAGGTTGACCCAGATGTTGCTTGGAAAGACATAGGCTATAGTTAATCTGAAACGAGGAAGGGCAGCTGGTCCAGATGGATTGGCTCAAGAGGTCTTTAAGGATGGTGGTCCAATTTTAGCGATTAGGTTGACTAATATTTATCTAAGATCAGGGAGTTAGACGTTATCCAATCTAACTGGTCACAATCACTTATCGTCTCAATGTATAAGAAAGTGTCAAATTCATCTTGTGACAACCACAGAGAGATTAGTCTAGCTAATATAGTATCTAAAATATTAACCTCTATAATTATCAAACGCTTAACTAATACTCGTGAACTGCAAACACGAGAGAACCAAGCTGGTTTCAAACCTGGTCGTGGCTGCATCGACCACATATTCACCATTCGTCAGGTTCTAGAACACAGGCATACTTACCGACGTCCGACAATGGTGGCCTTTCCTGACTTAAAAGCAGCATTTGACTCGGTAGACCGCGAGATTCTCTGGCAGTGTCTGTCATTGAAAGGCGTACCCCAGAAGTACATAAACCTTGTGAAGGCTCTTTACTCTAACACCACCAGTCGAGTCAGAACATATGGCGAACTTTCATCTGCTCTTGCAACCTCAAGTGCTGTTCGTCAAGGCTGCTCACTTTCTCTATTTCTGTTTAACTTCATCACAGATCTACTGATGGAAATAACTTTGTCGTCGACTGAGTTCTCGGGTATTGATCTCTTACCAGGAAATCCACTTATCGACTTAGAATACGCAGATGACATAGTCCTGTTTGGTGAAGACACTGATAAAATGCAGAGTCTCCTGGTTGCAATAAGCAACAATTCCAAAATGTTTGGAATGCGCTTCTCTCCCTCTAAATGCAGGTTGCTGCTTCAGGACTGGCCTGCGTCAACAACTGAACTACGGATAGGGAGTGAAGTGGTCGAACGCGTTGACAACTTCACTCAACTATGATGTCTGATCAGCCCTAATGGATTGGTATCGGACGAAATCTCAGCACGGATTCTAAAAGCTCGTTTGGCTTTTGCCAACTTACGTCATCTTTGGCGAAGGCGAGATATCCGTCTATCAATAAAAGCACGAGTATACTGAGCGGCAGTCCGTTCTGTTTTAATTTACGGCAGCAAAACATGGCCTTTAAGAGTAGAATACACCCGTAATCTACTAGTATTTGACCACAGATGCCTTAGAAATATTGCTGGCATCTGTTGGAATCGCCGGATAAGTAATAGTGAGGTTAGACACAAAGTATTAAGGAATGATGGTAAGTCAGTTGACGAGGTTGTGAATCTTCATCGACTGAGATGGTTAGGCCACGTGTTACATATGCCTGAACACTGATTACCACGACGTGCAATGCTAACCGGTGTTCGGGATGATTAAAACAAAGTAAGGGGCCGCCAAACCGAAACGTGGCATCAGTACTTGAAGACACTAACTTCTAGTCTGAGCCATGTTAGTAGATGCAGACTACTTGGTTGGGGTTCGCCTGACTTTCGTAATCAATGGTTGAAGACTATTGGTGACATGGCTCAAAATCGAGAACAATGGCGTCGGTGTATACACTCTCTGTCTTCCCTTAAACTAAGAGATTGAAATCGCTTCATAGCTTCCTTTCTACTAACTGGTTCTTTCTTCCTATACTATATAATTATTGCAATATTTCTCCTATATACTAACACCATTGACCTAACCACTTTTATGAATCTGGTGTTCATTTTGCTGTGGTAATCATGTATGGCAACTTGGTATGATGCATATATGTGCCCAGGTACACGTGGTAGCTGACTGACTGATTGACTGACGACATCAGAGTGAATTGAACTGGTTGGTCTAGTGAAAATATAAACTTTACAAGCGTTCTTGAGAATCGATAGACATCATTAAAATGTATGTTGTTAATTTTCACCATTGATTAGACAAAAGAATCTCGCTGAGATTAACTCTAGACTAAACTATGAAAAATGTAGATGTAAAATAATTATGTATTTTGATTAGGTCAGCGAGGTCTTGTTAAGTGTTCACACTCATTTTGTCATTTTGTCTCGTTCACTCACAAACAATATGGTGAATAAATGTTCTTCGCTACTGTGAATACTTCCGTTACAAAAATTTTCAAAATGTCATTTCAGCGTATTCTACAATGAGATTCACTCTTGATCGAAGTATTTCATCCGTGTGACCAGTAATTATTGTGTGTTAACTAGTGAGGAACTTGGCACTTGTTGAAGTCTACTGTCATGAAGGCCACATCTGTTTTAGTGCTTCAGTTCTTAGAAATCGAAATCTGTTACTTCTTGAGAATATTAGAAAATAAGCAAGTAATATTAAGTGCATTTATAATTCATGAGCACACGATTCAGGCATAACCAAAGAGCTACCTGATGTTGATTTATCACATCCACGAATGTTGTCATCTCTTGTGGACATTATTTCAAGATCACTGGCGACACGCTTCAGCATGTAACATTTCCCTACACAAATTCCTAGACATTGGAAAGATTCTACAGTCACTCCTATATTTAGGGGTGATCAGGGACAGGTGGTATCTATCTAACAACAACGTGTCAGTTTGAAAAGCATAATCTGGGAGGCTAATAATTTTGACCTCTAAGTTGGCCTACACGAATATGTTAGATGGGGTCGAGTTTGACAATTAGAATTTAATTTTATTTAGATTGTGCTCATGCACATCGGACACGGTAATAGTGACTAGTATACAATTGACGGTGCATAACATAAGGACTCAGAGGTAATAGTAAATCACGACTTGAAAACAACTACGCATTGCAACGCAGCAGGTGCCAAAGTCTTTCGTGCGTTATGGTTACTTCGTCGAGCATTCAAATGCGTTGACGATGATATGTTTCGAATTTTACGTTCCAACTATGTAAAACCACACTCAGACTATCGCATTCAAGCAGCTGGTCCATGTCTGATTAAAAAATACCAAATCGCTTAGGCGCGTTCAGCGTGTGGGAACAAAACGACTGGAGGGCCTTTGAAAACTCTCTCCTGATGAGCGCATAAATGTTTAAACATTTCCCGTTTTCGTATTGTAGGACTTGAGGTGACCTTGTATTTGCATTTCTTAATTTAATTACGATTCGGGTGTTAATATGACTCCTCTTTATCCTACCTCCAGCAACAATAATCTCCGCGACGTATTTAATAGTGATAATCCACTCATGAGTTGCCTTGATTGGTTTCAAATATTCACATTCACGTATAAATATTCAAGTATGCAATGCAAAAGCCTGTTTACAATCTGACTACGAACATACGATTTGTCATAGATAATAATAAATATATTTTTGTTATATCACAATGAGTAGAAAGATTGATTTGCTGACGCTTCGCGACTTTTTAATGACCTACTTTCATCAAGAGAACGTGATTGGTTTAATGAAATGAATTATTATTTTAACCGATTGTACCAATGATCGTTTTGCTGTGCTCGTTTGTTTAACTGTGCTAAAGACAGACATATTGCTCTTTCATTATTCTCCACTACTGTTTCGCAGTTCAAGACTCCGTTTGCACGTTCTTTCTATTGCCGATTCGGCTTGTACGTTTTCTGGGCACGATCTCGGTATTCATTTGATATCACGCGATCGCCAACGAAATAAACTTGGTTCTAATCCGCATTCGCCTTCTAATTTATTTGGCACGTGTTTCTTTTTAGTGATGTTCATAATCAACTAAGACACGACACCACGTCACAACTGGTGATTCGAATGTTTGAACACGCCTCAACCTCTGGTCAAATCTTTCAAAGAAGTCAATTCGGTGTGTCTATTGTTTATCTGTTCACGTCTGTCGTGTGTTTTCATAATAATTTTTGATATATGATTTACTCGACATGACGGATAACGACAGGACTAGTATTAATGTCATAGACACTGACGTACAGGCCATCCATTTTCGACCTGTATCATTTATCGCCTATGACCCAGAGGTCTTGTTCGCTGCATTGGAGTCTCAGTTCGAGAATCGCCGCATTACAAGCCAAAAGCAAAATTATGTTTATGCTCTCGGATCTCTGCCTGAAGACCATTTAGTAGCTGTACTTGAGGTCGTCCTAAATTCTAATGTACACAATGCTTACGATCGCCTCAATGAGGCCATTCTTCGACATTTCCTCCAATTTAGGGAAGAACGATTGAGGACATTGTTAGCACGTCACACTCTGAATGATGATAAACCAAGCCATCACCTCACGCGCCTGCAATCAATTGCAGGACCTACAGCAGCCGAATCGAAAGTAGTCGAGGAATTATGACTCGAGACATTACCGGCTTATATTCAACCGACCGCGACAGCTCTACTTGAAGATGCATCACTTCAACAGGTTGTCCTCATAGCAGACAAGATTGTAGCGAGGACTAATCACAGAGGCAGCTATGTAGCTTGCTCAACAGCACGTCTCAATGTGGACACGGACGCTAGTCATTCTTTGGCCCACGGTGACAAGGACGTGTGTATACACACACGTCTTAGTTTTTGGGACCGTTGTGACATACCCCAACCCTACGTCCTCCGAGCTCGTTCACGTTCCCGCAAAGCCGTCACCACTCGCCTAACCAGGGCATCTTCCAAGCCACGCCGAAAGGCGTCTCCGGAAGTGAGTGAAGGTTGATGTTGGTTCCGTCGGTCTTTCGGGTCTGAAGCCCGTCACTTTCGAGCACCGTGCTCATACAAGGCGAGAAACTCCAAAGCCGGCGAGTAAAAGCGGCCATACTCGCCGGTCCTCTCAACCAGGTTGGCCGTTTATTCTATGTGCACGATTACCGCACTAACTCTAGGTACTTAGTAGACACTGGGTTCCAAGTTTCTGACGTATCACATAGTAGCAGCAAGTCACATGCTACAAAGCTTCGACTACGTGCTGCGAATGGCTCAGTCATTCCTACGTATGATACATGACAACTCGCGGTCAACCTGAGCAGCCGATGACAGTATCTGTGGACGTTCATCATCGCCGATGTTCACACAGCCATACTAAGTAATGATACTCTACAGCACTATGAATTGAAAGTCGATTGACGTCGGCTGCAGTTGATCGATACTTCGTCCAACAATAAATTCATGGTCTGCAAAGCCCACACGAACGCGTAACGAATCCTTGGCACTTTTTATTCGCGTAGCGATAAATTCCACGCTTTATTAGAAAAATTCCCCACATTAACTAAACTGTTCGAGGAGATTCCATCGGCGACCAATTGTGTGGTACACCACATAGTCACCTGCGGAACACCAGTCACGGCAAGACTTCGCCGACTGGCACCGGACAAACAGGCCTTCGCTAAACGTGAGTTTGACAATTTACTAGCTTCCGGTATAATCCGTCCTTATCACAGTCGCTGGGCCCCTCCTCTTCACATAATGCGCAAAAAGAATGGCGTTAGTTGGAGACCATGTGGCGACTACCGAGCACTAAACGTAGTTACGCGCTTTGATAGCTACCCCATCCCCCACATACACGACATCACGGCATCGCTCAAGGGCACGACTATCTTTTCTAAGATCAATCTGGCACAAGCATATCACCAGATCCCAGTCGCTCTTGAAGATATCGAATAAACTGCTATCACAACTTCTTTCGGTCTGTTTGAGTTCCCAAAAAATGTATTTTGGGTTACGGAATGCTGCTCAAACTTTACAAAGATTTATCGATAGCACAATACGAGACTTAGATTTTGTTCACGTCTATATTGATGACCTGCTAATTGCATCGTCAAACGTAGATGAACATTATCGACATCTTACGCAATTATTCCAACGCCTTTCGGATAATGGAATAGTAGTTAACCCAAACAAATGCGAGCTAGGTAAACGAGAAATAATATTTCTGGGTCACGTTATCAAGCAACAGGGTATTCTACCTTGTGAGGACAAAGTATAAGCAATAAAGGAGTACAACGTACCGTCCTCACTGAAGGAATTGAAGGCTTTTCTCGGTTTAAATAACTTCTACAGTCGGTTCATCACACACGCAGCAGAATGGTTACGACCATTAACCGACTTACTTCGCTGCAACTCACGCAAATTAGAAATGGACGATACCGCGCGTACTGCATTAACAGAGGTCAAAACGGCTCTGGCGCAAGTCAAACTCCTCGCTCGTTCCGACCCATCAGCCACGCTTAGTATAGCGGTTGATGTATCTGATTTTGCTATAGGAGCCGTTATGCAACAAAGCATTCCCGGTAGTTGGCAGCCCCTCGAGTTTTTCTCACAACGCCTGACTCCCACGAACACGAGACATAGCACTTTTGGTCGCGAGCTTCTAGCAGCCCACTGCGTCATTAAACATTTCCGACACGCTGTAGAGGGACGTCAATTCATCTTATTCATTGACCACAAGCCCTCAACGTATGCCATGCATACCAAGTCTGACCGTTACTCACCATTGAAGTGCAGACACTTGGACTATGTTTTCTAGTTCACGACAGACCTTCGTCACATCAAAGACGAGTCGAACTATGTTGCCGATGGTCTATCACGTATCCAAGCAAATGCAGTTACTTTACCGGTGCTCGATCTTCCTGCTATGGCAGCCGCCCAAGCAAACGATCCCTGTTGTACGAAAGCACCACGATCTACGTCTCTACAATGCCAGGAATATCACTAGCTACGAGCTCAGGTACTATCCTATAAGATACTTCCACCGGTCTTCTTCGACCCATCGTACCCTCTTCTTACCGCCGTCTCGTAGTTGATGCCCTGCATGGATTTTCTCACCCAGGTATCACAGCTACATTACGCCTCATCGCTGCACGATACATCTGGCCGTTCATGAATAAAATTGTTCGTATGTGGGCAAAGCAATGCTTACGATGTCAACGATCAAAAGCGCACAGGCACGTAGCCGCCCCACTTGGCACGTTCGCCACGCCTGATGCTCGCTTCGATCACGTTCATATAGATATCACAGTACCACTGCCACCATCGCATGGGTATGATCACATACGCACGTGCATCGACCGTTTTGCAAAATGGCACGGAGCTATACCCACCACGTCTATTACGGCGGAGACAGCTGCCCACCGCTTCGTAGAACGATGGATAGTGCTATATGGTTGTCCCTCGCCTGTCACGAATGACCGAGGACAAGAATTTGAGTCCGTATTATTCTCCTCACTTACCCGGCTGCTTGGTACGGAACGCATAAGCACTACTGCCTACCACCCAGCTTCAAATGGTTTAGTTGAACGGTATCATCGCCAACTTAAAAGTGCTTTTCCAGCACACGAAAACAACAATTGATACGAGACCTTACCGCTCATCCTCTTTGGCATCAGAACGAGCTTGAAGGCAGATATTTAATGTTCTGCCACTGAACTTGTATGCGGCACGAGATTACGTCTGCCTGGGGAACTATTCACACTACGGAGTAGCATCGATTTTGGTTAATCAGATTACGTCCATCGACTGTCTTCATTTACGCGAACGCTGTCTCCGGTGTCAACTCATATACAACATCGACAGGTGGCGCTCCCTCGAGAGTTATCTACCTGTTCAGATGTTTTAATACGAGTAGATTCGGCACGCAAACCGCTGCAACAGCCTTATGACGGACCTTTTCACATGATCTCTCGTCATGAAAAGGCGTTCAAGGTTGATCAAAATGGCCGCTGTGAGATCGTCAGCATTGATCATCTCAAACTGGCACACTTAGATGATAGTGCCTCACCAGATAACTTGAGACACAATGCTAGACCTATCAAACCTACTAGCGGGATCCTTAAATCTTCTACAGCTCTCACGCTAGATACCTCTGAGACCTCATTCTCACATTCCGGTCAACAGCACGCGTCATCTGTACCATCTACGGACGAGACTTCAGCCTCATGTCCAGATCAGCAGACCACGCAGCCCTTGACTTCGGATGAAATCGCAGGCTCACGAAATTCGAACAAGACTACCGTCTCACGTTCTGGTCGCCAAGTACACTTAACCGTACGCTTTCGTGACCAAATGCACAATTAATGACGGATACGGTGTAATATTATTCCTATACTACATGCAAATTACACTTTTCTCTTTTTTTTAACTTGTTTATATACTGAGCTCATGCCTCCGACCATCACGTTTAGAACCGTCGACTTCAATCAACTTTGACGAAAGCTGGACTGGCCACCCACGCACTTGCCAATGTATTCACTCGATATTTCGGTTTCGAACGTTTGACATACGAGTGATATCGAACCTGGTTGACATGGCCGGTTCTAGTTCCTCGGCTCAACGTGGTTTCGTCCTACGTCTGCAGCGTTTTCTGGTCCGCATCCCTACGAACGCAATCTTCAAATCATGGATACATGATGTGGTAAGCTAACTGGAGCAATAAATACAGAACACTTTTCCTGGTACCGTTGCCCGTAAAAGACTTTCGTAGACAACTCGAGGATCAAAGATCGCTTCCTGTTTTGCCAACCCTCTTGTTCAACAATCTCACGTTTGCCGATCAGTCACATGAATCAAACTGCTACTTATCGAGAGTGTAAACCTTTTCTAGCCGTGAGCTCCCGTAGTGACCTACTTTCATCAAGAGAACGCGATTGATTTAATGGAATGAATTATTATCATAACCGATTGTACCAATGATCGTTTTGCTGTGCTCGTTTGTTTAACTGTGCTAAAGACAGACATATTGCTCTTTCATTATTCTCCACTACTGTTTCGCTGTTCAAGACTCCGTTTGCACGTTCTTTCTACTGTCGATTCGGCTCGTACGTTTTCTGGGCACGATCTCGGTATTCATTTGATATCACGCGATCGCCAACGAAATAAACTTGGTTGTAATCCGCATTCGTCTTCTAATTTATTTGGCACGTGTTTCTTTTTAGTGATGTTCATAATCAACTAAGACACGACACCACTATACAACTTGATGTATTCCAATTTTGGTTTGTTCAACGTTGATAGTACAATCATCAGTCTTCTCCAATTAACAGGAAATGTCTTCAACAGGGTACTGAAAAACAGATTGAAAAAATTCATAGACGTTCAAATTCGAGAAAAACAGGCAGCATTCAATAAGGGTAGATCGTGTAAAAACAATATACTTCTGATCCGTTTGCCAGAGAGTAACAGCAACAACCTACTGTAGGAGAGAACAAACGAGATTCCAGCTGAGAGAGGAGTCAGGAAGAAGCGCTACAGGTGGATAGGACACACGTTGTGAAAAGCAACCAACTGCGTCACAAGGAAAGACCACACATGGAACCCTGAAGGCCAGAGGAAAACAAGAAGATCAAAAAACACATTACGTCGAAAATGGAGACAGATATGAGAAGAATGAACAAGAATTGCATGGAAGTAGAAAGGAAGGCTGAGGACAGAGTCGGTTGTAGAATCAAAAGAATGGAAGAATGTGGTGTGCGCTACTCATATTGATATAAATAGTATATGAAGCGAGTTATAAACGCAATATCTGGCATCAGATGATGAGGGAAGATCAAGAATGGAAGAGAGAGAACACAATGCAATTTGTAAGAAAACGCATGAAAAATGAAATGTGAGACAATGGATTGATGCTTGTAACAGGAACAGTCAGATTTGATATGATGGACTAATCTTTTGCAAATTAACAATTTACCATATGGTTTTTCTATTTTATCAAGTAACTCTGTAAATTTGTGCTAAATACAATTCGATTGCCCTCATCTATATTCCCTTAAACTAAAACAGCACTAAGTGACACAAAATCTGATTGAACATAATCAACTAATGATGTCGCCACAAACTCAGAATAAATAACGTTGGAAATAGATGATCATGAGTTTGATGATCACAGATTTGCAACTTCAACAAATGGTTGACGATGTCGACAAATACTGTCTGCCGTCAATTATGGTTGTTTGTAATGAAAACCGTGAATGATTCAGATGATCTTATTTTCGAAATAGTATGAGAACGGACTACTGGGATTTATATACTAATGGTTATAGAGGTGACTGATTAACGAAGCAAAATCACGACATACTAGATGATAGCTCTCTCAACAGAGCTGTGTATTCACTTTGCTTGGCCTCTTGTTAATGAGTCTGAGAGGTGTCCGATCATTTGTTGATTAGGTTGTCTTGCACTATAAATAATAAATATATCGCCTCACGAGAAGCTGAATTTGTGGACGCACATCGAGGAGGCAATCTCAGTTAATTTATTTTTTGTTTGAGAAAACATACCCGGTCTAATACGGAATGCCAATAGAATATTAGGCACTCAAAATATCTTATTGAATGGTCTGGATAATCTTTCAATCACGACATTGCCGGCCACATTCGCGCTGAATTCTGGTTTAGGGAATGAAGATGAATATCTGTGACTTATATTTCTCCAAAATGTTAATTAGAGGCAAACTTGTAAATTCTACATGGAAGAGATCAGTTAAAACAAGACCCATAACAGTTGCATCTATTTGTCTGTTTTAGGCACTATTTAGGACGAAAATACGACATCAAGTAAAACCATGTGTTGTCTTTTACCATTCGCACACTCCACTTTGCAAGAGAAGAGTCCGAACAAGATGTTTTAATCATTGAACCTCACAGACCTGAACAGAAACCTGTTCATGAATCGATCCAACGTCACCCTCCACACACGACTACTTCACATACACACACACACAATTGGCTGAATCAACAAACTTCACTTTGAATGATTTTAAGTGAAGCACTCGTGACATACATCCACTGAAATTATTCAATGTTGTAATGTTACTTATTGATCATATATTTTTCAGAATATCGACATCAAAATGAAATCAATACTCATCGTCCTACACTGTCACTGAGTTCTCTTTTGTTTTCATTCTATAAATTCCTTCGATCTTCTGTCAATTTATTCTCAGAAAAATTTCAATATCACGCTTTCCTCTAAGAGGTCTAGAGTTGACTGAAACCAGTTTCAATTTTTTCAACTGACATTTTGACAGATATTCTAATTAAACATAGTGAAAAAGTAATTAATTTTGAGTTCATTATTTTGCTTGTTTTTATAGTCACGAGAAAAGTGACACGTTTATCAGAATGACAGAAATTAGTGAGATGTACTCAAACACCAAATGAGTACAACGACGATAATGCTATCCAGAATAACATCAGGTTTATTTGGATAAACATCAGTGTCCTCGCAAATAATACGATGTCCGACCGGAAATAAAAACAGTTGTATGTTCTTAAAAGAAATGAAATTATGCTAATGCACACAAGTGTAATAGCAGACTTATAAACAATTGGCTGAACGCCAGACACATTGAGAACATTTCGTCTACTCTGTAAACCATATTGGATGGATATATTCAATGGCCGTTGTTTTGATTGTGTGATGCATCAAATGTTTCATTGTGATTCAAGATATTCCAGTTTGCCCCATTCATTTCATTCGCATCGCATTTGATGTGTTCGCATTTTGTGTAATTTATTGAATTGTGTGTACCTTAATTTGTCATCATATTGGGCATTTGATCACTCAGATATCATGCGTTTCTCTGTCTGTACAAGTTAGGCTGCTCATTCTCAGCTATTTGTTATCGCTCACGTTTTGGTAATGAACGTTCTTGACAACCTCACAATTCAGTGTCTATTGTGCTTTCATTATTTTTTCCGTAGAGATTTTCAGACGACACTCAACAATAACTTGCCTGTGTTCTGAATGAACCTCATTGAGAAGTTCCGTTCTCTGGATACCATGATCACAACAGCGGTTTATGGTTGTGTTTGAATTTTCTGACGCCAATGCAAAACCGAGCAACAGAATTCTTCGTCAGTACTCTAGACTATCGCAACATTAACACATAATGTGTCTCAGATACACAAATGCACAATCCTCCGTTTCCATTTATCTGATCGCACTGTGTGCAGATCAGGCGTGACTTATTATGTAAGAGTATTTTCAAATGAATATACTATTGAAATGTTGAGTGTGATCCAGCACTCATAATTTTTTCAATTTGTCACACATATTTAAATTACTTGATCACTACCGGAATTTAGTGATAGTATTCTTTCTCAAATCTCTCCTAATTGCGTGTGTTCACAATCTCGTTGTGAATAAGATGCTAGGCGTTTCTTAATGGCAGAATAGATACAAACATTACATCTGTGAAAATTCTCATTTTGCCATTTGGTAAATAAAGAAGAAAGGAATTGAGCGTAGAAATTCCTTTTCAATCAGTTTTTCATCATGGCATTACACCAATATATATGTATGATTTCAAATAATGATATAATACTCATCGAGTAGATACGTTAAGTACCAATCACTTAATGACATTTAAATTAACACTGAGTAATTTCTATAGTTACGATCATGATTCAGTTGATGACAGACCACTATGGAAAACCTGGATGCACTGGACGGCCGTTTCGTCTAATTTTGGGACACCTCAGCAATGCAAATCCAGCGATGTTAATGTCCAACTTCAGCTAACCCTTGAAAGAGGATTACTAATATTCAAATTAATTATTACATCACGAAGTTGCTGCGTTGCGTGATATATGGAAAGAGAAGGAACAGAATTTTTTAATGGATGGTCATTAGAATTGTAGTTTCGTTATAATCAAGAGATGAATGTTGAGAAGTTATAAAGTTCAAAAGCAACAGAAACAAAATTACAATAAATGAAAATAAAAGGGAAAGAAGCATGAAAAATAGTTCTTTTGAAGAGAATCTTATAATGATGGTCAGGGCAGAGAAAGTGGTTGTACGAATCACTTTTGAATGCAAAGTTCAGGTTTGTGAACACAGATTGCGATGGCTTCCGCAATGTGCGAAACGCACACTCATAAACCATGTGGCAAATTTGATGGGATATTGTAGATCACTATAAGAGCTTTATTCAATTCAACTTGATGGCCTGTATCAACCAAGTGCGAGAGGATAGAACTTTTAATCAATTATACTGTCCTTCGCTTAATCATGACGGATGATGTTCTGTAATGCGATGATCAGATACAAAAGGAACCTGATAAAGATCTTGATTCATCGTGCTAGAATGATTTGCACTGAAGACACCATTGAAGAAGAATTGAATAATATTCGGAACCTACTTATTATGAATGGGTATCACATGAAATTCTTCGACCAACATATGATGGAGAAGAAAATAAGGAC
Organism: Schistosoma margrebowiei; assembly: GCA_944470205.2. Lineage (NCBI taxonomy): Eukaryota > Metazoa > Platyhelminthes > Trematoda > Strigeidida > Schistosomatidae > Schistosoma > Schistosoma margrebowiei. The sequence goes on along the minus strand of OX104028.1, from coordinate 13,024,373 downwards.
AAAGATAACCACTGTCCTTAAAATTGTTATGAATATTATCTTTGTCTAGGAACGTCAACGTGTCACACATTCTTACCCATCAAATATGGTTTGATGCGGTCGCGGACACTTCAACAACCCATCGTGTGCACGAGGTGAAACGAGAAATTTATCACCATCATCTCATAGACGTGAGGATGTCGATTGAAGTACAGAGTTTTGTTGTGTAGATGATCATGAGTTTGATGATCACAGATTTGCAACTTCAACAAATGGTTGACGATATCGACGAGTACTGTCTACCGTCAATGATGGTTGTTTGTAATGAAAACCGTGAATGATTGAGATGATCCCATTTTCGAAATAGTTTGAGAACGGACTGTTTCTAAATATCTAGACAACTCTTCGTGCTCGTAGACTGCTCGATTTATAAAACAAGAAACAGTTGTCCTTTCAATTTATTCACATATCACCTAAACCGATCCACAATGGAATTATTAACAGTGCATGACCTAATCCGTTAGTTAAGTGAACATTGTTGACGTGACAGTGAGCACAGAGAAGAAACCGATTTCCAATGACTTCATTTGACATTTCGGTCGATTATGGTTATCTAATAAATATTCCATCATATGGACGTTGTACCAAACTACGATCACCGGAATAATCTGAAAGGTGAAACTTCATGGGATAGTAAATGGAAGCGTCGAAGATGCTTCTCGAGAATTTGGGATCGATAAAATCCATATTTTAGGCATTCTTTAATTTAATCACATTACCAGTTTCAACGATTCTGTCGATGATTCCTCGAACTTGTTTCGTATAAGTGCGTGCGAGTAGGAAGTGTAGTTGGTTGTCAGAACATGATTTATTTTAGGCCAAACAGATTCTGAATGTGAAATGATTGTTGGTCGGTTGTCCTAGACACGTTGGCCAATCGTTGTTAATTTGTAAATCTCTTGTCGTTGACTGGTGAACAACGTGACCAGTGAAATCTATATATACCGCACAACAACATCAGAAGTGATTAGAAGAACAATGTCGACAAACAGCTATAAAGCACGTCTCATCTATTATTTATTGCGAGCAGTGTTTACGGTGTCAGTATTGGTTCAGATGTTGGGAGGAGTCAATGGTGAGACACTGTCACGTAAGTTGTTTCCATGTTGATATTTGTTGAGAGCAAGCTGAAGTGAAAGAACTAAAAGATATTCCTTCTATCCTTTCAGGCGAACGAAGAAACTTACGTATGCTTCGTTTGGGCTAATCACTACATTCGTATACTGGTCCTCATGTTGTTAAACAATATATTTAAATAAATGATTACTATTTTCTGAAGTGCCTTCTTGTTTATTTACATTAAAGTGTTCTGAAATGTTGATCGCTTGAAAGCTTAGTTTAGCGAAATTTGGATTTGAAAGCTCTCGTCCATCATCGGTATTCAACAAGAAAAGAGAGGTCTAGTCACGCGGTTTGAAAGCACTGAAAATGTGTAAATTATCTGTGAACAATTCAGAACCAGTGTAGACATGAAGATGGCAAAAGTCACATGTGAAGTGTTTCTGTCACTACTTGTTACGAGTTATTGTGATTTTCTATTTGACACCGAGTTATACGTAATGACGAAATTCAAAGTGAGTTGAATTTCTTAAGAACAACAATCAATTCAATCTCCTACTTCAAAGCGACTTTTACAAGTCACGGAAATAAGACGTGTCAAAGAGAATCGTGTTGATCGAATAATTTATTCCAAACAACTGGTCACTTATGTGTGTTTTAATACACAGGACTTATCAACTGATGTAAAGAAAGTGAACTCATTCTGTTTCATGATTTTTCTTCATATGCTTACAATTCTACACGTGTTGAAGTGTTATATCAAACCTTAATACCGTATGAAGTCGTAGATATTCGTGACTAAAATAACTGAAAACACGATGATTATCAGTACGTATAACAGTATAGATATAAATAGGTGGGGAACTGTTTGAAGATGGAACCTGACAGGATGAACTGTGTTTATATTAAACAATGTTTTAGACGTTTCAATAAGTTTCAACGCTTGTGAGAATGGATGTAGAAAACGTATTGAGATGATGTGATATTTCTCTGAAGCTCGAAACGAACAAAACGGATTGCGTGATAATTATGTAGGAAGTGTCCACATCAATCTTGCACACCAACCTAGAGAAAAACACAAACGAGGTTGACCCAGATGTTTCTTGGAAAGACATACAATCAGCCGTGGAAACGGCAGTGACATCTATTTGTGACTTAAACCACATTGTTACAAAGGACCAGTGGATTTCTTCCAGGTCTATCATACTGATGGATTCTCGCGAACTCGTCTCATTAGGTTCTGAACATGATGAAGAGAGTAAAGCGATCAGATCTAGGTTAAGAAAACGTCTAAAGAACGACCGTGACCAGTGGTGGGTAACGAAAGCAAAAGAGATGGAAAAGGCGGCGTCTATAGGGACTACAAGACGGCTTTACAGACTAATAAAAGAAACTGGAATTAACAGGTCAATTGTAAGTGAGACTATTTTGGAAAAAGACGACACCCTCATCTGCTCGCAGTCCAGATGTTTAGAACGATGGGCGGAACAATTCAAAGAACAGTTCAGCTGGCCTTCAGCGACTCTACAAATAACCTCCATTCCCAGACAATGTGAATGGAACATTGAAGTAGGTCCCCAAATATAGTAGAAGTTCAGAAGGCTATAGTTAATCTGAAACGAGGAAGGGCAGCTGGTCCAGATGGATTGGCTCAAGAGGTCTTTAAGGATGGTGGTCCAATTTTAGCGATTAGGTTGACTAATATTTATCTAAGATCAAGGAGTTAGACGTTATCCAATCTAACTGGTCACAATCACTTATCGTCTCAATGTATAAGAAAGTGTCAAATTCATCTTGTGACAACCACAGAGAGATTAGTCTAGCTAATATAGTATCTAAAATATTAACCTCTATAATTATCAAACGCTTAACTAATACTCGTGAACTGCAAACACGAGAGAACCAAGCTGGTTTCAAACCTGGTCGTGGCTGCATCGACCACATATTCACCATTCGTCAGGTTCTAGAACACAGGCATACTTACCGACGTCCGACAATGGTGGCCTTTCCTGACTTAAAAGCAGCATTTGACTCGGTAGACCGCGAGATTCTCTGGCAGTGTCTGTCATTGAAAGGCGTACCCCAGAAGTACATAAACCTTGTGAAGGCTCTTTACTCTAACACCACCAGTCGAGTCAGAACATATGGCGAACTTTCATCTGCTCTTGCAACCTCAAGTGCTGTTCGTCAAGGCTGCTCACTTTCTCTATTTCTGTTTAACTTCATCACAGATCTACTGATGGAAATAACTTTGTCGTCGACTGAGTTCTCGGGTATTGATCTCTTACCAGGAAATCCACTTATCGACTTAGAATACGCAGATGACATAGTCCTGTTTGGTGAAGACACTGATAAAATGCAGAGTCTCCTGGTTGCAATAAGCAACAATTCCAAAATGTTTGGAATGCGCTTCTCTCCCTCTAAATGCAGGTTGCTGCTTCAGGACTGGCCTGCGTCAACAACTGAACTACGGATAGGGAGTGAAGTGGTCGAACGCGTTGACAACTTCACTCAACTATGATGTCTGATCAGCCCTAATGGATTAGTATCGGACGAAATCTCAGCACGGATTCTAAAAGCTCGTTTGGCTTTTGCCAACTTACGTCATCTTTGGCGAAGGCGAGATATCCGTCTATCAATAAAAGCACGAGTATACTGAGCGGCAGTCCGTTCTGTTTTAATTTACGGCAGCAAAACATGGCCTTTAAGAGTAGAATACACCCGTAATCTACTAGTATTTGACCACAGATGCCTTAGAAATATTGCTGGCATCTGTTGGAATCGCCGGATAAGTAATAGTGAGGTTAGACACAAAGTATTAAGGAATGATGGTAAGTCAGTTGACGAGGTTGTGAATCTTCATCGACTGAGATGGTTAGGCCACGTGTTACATATGCCTGAACACTGATTACCACGACGTGCAATGCTAACCGGTGTTCGGGATGATTAAAACAAAGTAAGGGGCCGCCGAACCGAAACGTGGCATCAGTACTTGAAGACACTAACTTCTAGTCTGAGCCATGTTAGTAGATGCAGACTACTTGGTTGGGGTTCGCCTGACTTTCGTAATCAATGGTTGAAGACTATTGGTGACATGGCTCAAAATCGAGAACAATGGCGTCGGTGTATACACTCTCTGTCTTCCCTTAAACTAAGAGATTGAAATCGCTTCATAGCTTCCTTTCTACTAACTGGTTCTTTCTTCCTATACTATATAATTATTGCAATATTTCTCCTATATACTAACACCATTGACCTAACCACTTTTATGAATCTGGTGTTCATTTTGCTGTGGTAATCATGTATGGCAACTTGGTATGATGCATATATGTGCCCAGGTACACGTGGTAGCTGACTGACTGATTGACTGACGACATCAGAGTGAATTGAACTGGTTGGTCTAGTGAAAATATAAACTTTACAAGCGTTCTTGAGAATCGATAGACATCATTAAAATGTATGTTGTTAATTTTCACCATTGATTAGACAAAAGAATCTCGCTGAGATTAACTCTAGACTAAACTATGAAAAATGTAGATGTAAAATAATTATGTATTTTGATTAGGTCAGCGAGGTTTTGTTAAGTGTTCACACTCATTTTGTCATTTTGTCTCGTTCACTCACAAACAATATGGTGAATAAATGTTCTTCGCTACTGTGAATACTTCCGTTACAAAAATTTTCAAAATGTCATTTCAGCGTATTCTACAATGAGATTCACTCTTGATCAAAGTATTTCATCCTTGTGACCAGTAATTATTGTGTGTTAACTAGTGAGGAACTTGGCACTTGTTGAAGTCTACTGTCATGAAGGCCACATCTGTTTTAGTGCTTCAGTTCTTAGAAATCGAAATCTGTTACTTCTTGAGAATATTAGAAAATAAGCAAGTAATATTAAGTGCATTTATAATTCATGAGCACACGATTCAGGCATAACCAAAGAGCTACCTGATGCTGATTTATCACATCCACGAATGTTGTCATCTCTTGTGGACATTATTTCAAGATCACTGGCGACACGCTTCAGCATGTAACATTCCCCTACACAAATTCCTAGACATTGGAAAGATTCTACAGTCACTCCTATATTTAGGGGTGATCAGAGACAGGTGGTATCTATCTAACAACAACGTGTCAGTTTGAAAAGCAGAATCTGGGAGGCTTATAATATTGACCTACACGAGTAGGTTAGATGGGGTCGAGTTTGACAATTAGAATTTAATTTTAATACGATTGTGCTCATGCACATCGGACACGGTAATAGTGACTAGTATACATTTGACGGTGCACTTCCACCATGCATTCAAAAATATAAGGACTCAGAGGTAATAGTAAGTCACGGCTTGAGAACAACTACGCATTGCAACGCAGCAGGTGCCAAAGTCTTTCGTGCGATATGGTTACTTTCGTCGAGCATTCAAATGCCTTGACGAAGATATGTTTCGAATTTTACATTCCAACTATGTAAAGCCACACTTAGAGTACCGCATTTCTTAATTTAATTACGATTCGCGTGTTAATATGACTCCTCTTTATCCTACCTCCAGCAACAATAATCTCCGCGACGTATTTAATAGTGATAATCCACTCATGAGTTGCCTTGATTGGTTTCAAATATTCACATTCACGTATAAATATTCAAGTATGCAATGCAAAAGCCTGTTCACAATCTGACTACGAACATACGATTTGTCATAGATAATAATAAATATATTTTTGTTATATCCCAATGAGTAGAAAGATTGATTTGCTGACGTTTCGCGACTTTTTAATGACCTACTTTCATCAAGAGAACGTGATTGATTTAATGGAATGAATTATTATTTTAACCGATTGTACCAATGATCGTTTTGCTGTGCTCGTTTGTTTAACTGTGCTAAAGACAGACATATTGCTCTTTCATTATTCTCCATTACTATTTCGCAGTTCGTGACTCTGTTCGCTCGTACTTTTCCCTGCAAACTCCGCTTGTACCTTCCCTTGTCGCGATCTCGGTATTCATTTGATATCACGCGATCGCCAACGAAATAAACTTGGTTCTGATCCGTATTTGCCTTCTGATTTATTTGGCACGTGTTTCTTTTTAGTGATGTTCATAATCAACTAAGACACGACACCACGTCACAACTGGTGAGTCGAATTTTTGAACACGTCTCAACCTCTGGTCAAATCTTTCAAAGAAGTCAATTCGGTGTGTCTATTGTTTATCTGTTCACGTCTGTCGTGTGTTTTCATAATAATTTTTGATATATGATTTACTCGACATGACGGATAACGACAGGACTAGTATTAATGTCATAGACACTGACGTACAGGCCATCCATTTTCGACCTGTATCATTTATCGCCTATGACCCAGAGGTCTTGTTCGCTGCATTGGAGTCTCAGTTCGAGAATCGCCGCATTACAAGCCAAAAGCAAAATTATGTTTATGCTCTCGGATCTCTGCCTGAAGACCATTTAGTAGCTGTACTTGAGGTCGTCCTAAATTCTAATGTACACAATGCTTACGATCGCCTCAATGAGGCCATTCTTCGACATTTCCTCCAATTTAGGGAAGAACGATTGAGGACATTGTTAGCACGTCACACTCTGAATGATGATAAACCAAGCCATCACCTCACGCGCCTGCAATCAATTGCAGGACCTACAGCAGCCGAATCGAAGGTAGTTGAAGAATTTGTTACTTGAGTCATTGCCGGCTTATATTCAACCAACCGCGACAGCTGTACTCGGAAATGCATCACTTCAACAAATTGTCCTCATAGCAGACAAGATTGTAGCGAGGACTAATCACAGAGACAGCTATGTAGCCTGCTCAACAGCACGTCTCAATGTGGACACGGACGCTAGTCATTCTTTGGCCCACGGTGACAAGGACGTGTGTATACACACACGTCTTAGTTTTTGGGACCGTTGTGACATACCCCAACCCTACGTCCTCCGAGCTCGTTCACGTTCCCGCAAAGCCGTCACCACTCGCCTAACCAGGGCATCTTCCAAGCCACGCCGAAAGGCGTCTCCGGAAGTGAGTGAAGGTTGATGCTGGTTCCGTCGGTCTTTCGGGTCTGAAACCCGTCACTTTTCGAGCACCGTGCTCATACAAGGCGAGAAACTCCAAAGCCGGCGAGTAAAAGCGGCCATACTCGCCGGTCCTCTCAACCAGGTTGGCCGTTTTTTCTATGTGCACGATTACCGCACTAACTCTAGGTACTTAGTAGACACTGGGTTCCAAGTTTCTGACGTATCACATAGTAGCAGCAAGTCACATGCTACAAAGCTTCGACTACGTGCTGCGAATGGCTCAGTCATTCCTACGTATGATACATGACAACTCGCGGTCAACCTGAGCAGCCGATGACAGTATCTGTGGACGTTTATCATCGCCGATGTTCACACAGCCATACTAAGTAATGATACTCTACAGCACTATGAATTGAAAGTCGATTGACGTCGGCTGCAGTTGATCGATACTTCGTCCAACAATAAATTCATGGTCTGCAAAGCCCACACGAACGCGTAACGAATCCTTGGCACTTTTTATTCGCGTAGCGATAAATTCCACGCTTTATTAGAAAAATTCCCCACATTAACTAAACTGTTCGAGGAGATTCCATCGGCGACCAATTGTGTGGTACACCACATAGTCACCTGCGGAACACCAGTCACGGCAAGACTTCGCCGACTGGCACCGGACAAACAGGCCTTCGCTAAACGTGAGTTTGACAATTTACTAGCTTCCGGTATAATCCGTCCTTATCACAGTCGCTGGGCCCCTCCTCTTCACATAATGCGCAAAAAGAATGGCGTTAGTTGAAGACCATGTGGCGACTACCGAGCACTAAACGTAGTTACGCGCTTTGATAGCTACCCCATCCCCCACATACACGACATCACGGCATCGCTCAAGGGCACGACTATCTTTTCTAAGATCAATCTGGCACAAGCATATCACCAGATCCCAGTCGCTCTTGAAGATATCGAATAAACTGCTATCACAACTTCTTTCGGTCTGTTTGAGTTCCCAAAAAATGTTTTTTGGGTTACGGAAAGCTGCTCAAACTTCCCAGAGGTTTATCGATAGCACAATACGAGACTTAGATTTTGTTCACGTCTATATTGATGACCTGCTAATTGCATCGTCAAACGTAGATGAACATTATCGACATCTTACGCAATTATTCCAACGCCTTTCGGATAATGGAATAGTAGTTAACCCAAACAAATGCGAGCTAGGTAAACGAGAAATAATATTTCTGGGTCACGTTATCAAGCAACAGGGTATTCTACCTTGTGAGGACAAAGTATAAGCAATAAAGGAGTACAACGTACCGTCCTCACTGAAGGAATTGAAGGCTTTTCTCGGTTTAAATAACTTCTACAGTCGGTTCATCACACACGCAGCAGAACGGTTACGACCATTAACCGACTTACTTCGCTGCAACTCACGCAAATTAGAAATGGACGATACCGCGCGTACTGCATTAACAGAGGTCAAAACGGCTCTGGCGCAAGTCAAACTCCTCGCTCGTTCCGACCCATCAGCCACGCTTAGTATAGCGGTTGATGTATCTGATTTTGCTATAGGAGCCGTTATGCAACAAAGCATTCCCGGTAGTTGGCAGCCCCTCGAGTTTTTCTCACAACGCCTGACTCCCACGAACACGAGACATAGCACTTTTGGTCGCGAGCTTCTAGCAGCCCACTGCGTCATTAAACATTTCCGACACGCTGTAGAGGGACGTCAATTCATCTTATTCATTGACCACAAGCCCTCAACGTATGCCATGCATACCAAGTCTGACCGTTACTCACCATTGAAGTGCAGACACTTGGACTATGTTTTCTAGTTCACGACAGACCTTCGTCACATCAAAGACGAGTCGAACTATGTTGCCGATGGTCTATCACGTATCCAAGCAAATGCAGTTACTTTACCGGTGCTCGATCTTCCTGCTATGGCAGCCGCCCAAGCAAACGATCCCTGTTGTACGAAAGCACCACGATCTACGTCTCTACAATGCCAGGAATATCACTAGCTACGAGCTCAGGTACTATCCTATAAGATACTTCCACCGGTCTTCTTCGACCCATCGTACCCTCTTCTTACCGCCGTCTCGTAGTTGATGCCCTGCATGGATTTTCTCATCCAGGTATCACAGCTACATTACGCCTCATCGCTGCACGATACATCTGGCCGTTCATGAATAAAATTGTTCGTATGTGGGCAAAGCAATGCTTACGATGTCAACGATCAAAAGCGCACAGGCACGTAGCCGCCCCACTTGGCACGTTCGCCACGCCTGATGCTCGCTTCGATCACGTTCATATAGATATCACAGTACCACTGCCACCATCGCATGGGTATGATCACATACGCACGTGCATCGACCGTTTTGCAAAATGGCACGGAGCTATACCCACCACGTCTATTACGGCGGAGACAGCTGCCCACCGCTTCGTAGAACGATGGATAGTGCTATATGGTTGTCCCTCGCCTGTCACGAATGACCGAGGACAAGAATTTGAGTCCGTATTATTCTCCTCACTTACCCGGCTGCTTGGTACGGAACGCATAAGCACTACTGCCTACCACCCAGCTTCAAATGGTTTAGTTGAACGGTATCATCGCCAACTTAAAAGTGCTTTTCCAGCACACGAAAACAACAATTGATACGAGACCTTACCGCTCATCCTCTTTGGCATCAGAACGAGCTTGAAGGCAGATATTTAATGTTCTGCCACTGAACTTGTATGCGGCACGAGATTACGTCTGCCTGGGGAACTATTCACACTACGGAGTAGCATCGATTTCGGTTAATCAGATTACGTCCATCGACTGTCTTCATTTATGCGAACGCTGTCTCCGGTGTCAACTCATATACAACATCGACAGGTGGCGCTCCCTCGAGAGTTATCTACCTGTTCAGATGTTTTAATACGAGTAGATTCGGCACGCAAACCGCTGCAACAGCCTTATGACGGACCTTTTCACATGATCTCTCGTCATGAAAAGGCGTTCAAGGTTGATCAAAATGGCCGCTGTGAGATCGTCAGCATTGATCATCTCAAACTGGCACACTTAGATGATAGTGCCTCACCAGATAACTTGAGACACAATGCTAGACCTATCAAACCTACTAGCGGGATCCTTAAATCTTCTACAGCTCCCACGCTAGATACCTCTGAGACCTCATTCTCACATTCCGGTCAACAGCACGCGTCATCTGTACCATCTACGGACGAGACTTCAGCCTCATGTCCAGATCAGCAGACCACGCAGCCCTTGACTTCGGATGAAATCGCAGGCTCACGAAATTCGAACAAGACTACCGTCTCACGTTCTGGTCGCCAAGTACACTTAACCGTACGCTTTCGTGACCAAATGCACAATTAATGACGGATACGGTGTAATATTATTCCTATACTACATGCAAATTACACTTTTCTCTTTTTTTTAACTTGTTTATATACTGAGCTCATGCCTCCGACCATCACGTTTAGAACCGTCGACTTCAATCAACTTTGACGAAAGCTGGACTGGCCACCCACGCACTTGCCAATGTATTCACTCGATATTTCGGTTTCGAACGTTTGACATACGAGTGATATCGAACCTGGTTGACATGGCCGGTTCTAGTTCCTCGGCTCAACGTGGTTTCGTCCTACGTCTGCAGCGTTTTCTGGTCCGCATCCCTACGAACGCAATCTTCAAATCATGGATACATGATGTGGTAAGCTAACTGGAGCAATAAATACAGAACACTTTTCCTGGTACCGTTGCCCGTAAAAGACTTTCGTAGACAACTCGAGGATCAAAGATCGCTTCCTGTTTTGCCAACCCTCTTGTTCAACAATCTCACGTTTGCCGATCAGTCACATGAATCAAACTGCTACTTATCGAGAGTGTAAACCTTTTCTAGCCGTGAGCTCCCGTAGTGACCTACTTTCATCAAGAGAACGCGATTGATTTAATGGAATGAATTATTATCATAACCGATTGTACCAATGATCGTTTTGCTGTGCTCGTTTGTTTAACTGTGCTAAAGACAGACATATTGCTCTTTCATTATTCTCCACTACTGTTTCGCTGTTCAAGACTCCGTTTGCACGTTCTTTCTACTGTCGATTCGGCTCGTACGTTTTCTGGGCACGATCTCGGTATTCATTTGATATCACGCGATCGCCAACGAAATAAACTTGGTTGTAATCCGCATTCGTCTTCTAATTTATTTGGCACGTGTTTCTTTTTAGTGATGTTCATAATCAACTAAGACACGACACCACTATACAACTTGATGTATTCCAATTTTGGTTTGTTCAACGTTGATAGTACAATCATCAGTCTTCTCCAATTAACAGGAAATGTCTTCAACAGGGTACTGAAAAACAGATTGAAAAAATTCATAGACGTTCAAATTCGAGAAAAACAGGCAGCATTCAATAAGGGTAGATCGTGTAAAAACAATATACTTCTGATCCGTTTGCCAGAGAGTAACAGCAACAACCTACTGTAGGAGAGAACAAACGAGATTCCAGCTGAGAGAGGAGTCAGGAAGAAGCGCTACAGGTGGATAGGACACACGTTGTGAAAAGCAACCAACTGTGTCACAAGGCAGGACCTCACATGGAACCCTGAAAGCCAAAGGAAAACAAGAAGATCAAAAAACACATTACGTCGAAAATGGAGACAGATATGAGAAGAATGAACAAGAATTGCATGGAAGTAGAAAGGAAGGCTGAGGACAGAGTCGGTTGTAGAATCAAAAGAATGGAAGAATGTGGTGTGCGCTACTCATATTGATATAAATAGTATATGAAGCGAGTTATAAACGCAATATCTGGCATCAGATGATGAGGGAAGATCAAGAATGGAAGAGAGAGAACACAATGCGATTTGTAAGAAAACGCATGAAAAATGAAATGTGAGACAATGGATTGATGCTTGTAACAGGAACAGTCAGATTTGATATGATGGACTAATCTTTTGCAAATTAACAATTTACCATATGGTTTTTCTATTTTACCAAGTAACTCTGTAAATTTGTGCTAAATACAATTCGATTGCCCTCATCTATATTCCCTTAAACTAAAACAGCACTAAGTGACACAAAATCTGATTGAACATAATCAACTAATGATGTCGCCACAAACTCAGAATAAATAACGTTGGAAATAGATGATCATGAGTTTGATGATCACAGATTTGCAACTTCAACAAATGGTTGACGATGTCGACAAATACTGTCTGCCGTCAATTATGGTTGTTTGTAATGAAAACCGTGAATGATTCAGATGATCTTATTTTCGAAATAGTATGAGAACGGACTACTGGGATTTATATACTAATGGTTATAGAGGTGACTGATTAACGAAGCAAAGTCACGACATACTAGATGATAGCTCTCTCAACAGAGCTGTGTATTCACTTTGCTTGGCCTCTTGTTAATGAGTCTGAGAGGTGTCCGTTCATTCGTTGGTTAGGTTGCCTTGCACTATAAATAATAAATATATCGCCTCACGAGAAGCTGAATTTGTGGACGCACATCGAGGAGGCAATCTCAGTTAATTTATTTTTTGTTTGAGAAGACATCGCCGGTCTAATACGAAAAGCCAATAGAATGTTAGGCACTCAAAATATCTTATTTAATGGTCTGGATAATCTTTCATTCACGACATTGTAGGCCACATTTGCGCTGAATTCTGGTTTAAGGAATGAAGATGAATATCTGTGACTTATATTTCTCCAAAATGTTAATTAGAGGCAAACTTGGAATAACTTGAATCACAATGAAACATTTGATGCATCACACAATAAAAAAAACGGCCATTGAATATATCCATCCAATATGGTTTACAGAGTAGACGAAATGTTCTCAATGTGTCTGGCGTTCAGCCAATTGTTTATTAGTCTGCTATTACACTTGTGTGCATTAGCATAATTTCATTTACTTTAAGAACATACAACTGTTTTTATTTCCCGTCGGACATCGTATTATTTGTGAGGACACTGATGTTTATCCAAATAAACCTGATGTTATTCTGGATAGCATTATCGTCGTTGTACTCATTTGGTGTTTGAGTACATCTCACTAATTTCTGTCATTCTGATAAACGTGTCACTTTTCTCGTGACTATAAAAACAAGCAAAATAATGAACTCAAAATTAATTACATTTTCATTATGTTTAATTAGAATATCTGTCAAAATGTCAGTTGAAAAAATTGAAACTGGTTTCAGTCAACTCTAGACCTCTTAGAGGAAAGCGTGATATTGAAATTTTTCTGAGAATAAATTGACAGAAGATCGAAGGAATTTATAGAATGAAAACAAAAGAGAACTCAGTGACAGTGTAGGACGATGAGTATTGATTTCATTTTGATGTCGATATTCTGAAAAATATATGATCAATAAGTAACATTACAACATTGAATAATTTCAGTGGATGTATGTCACGAGTGCTTCACTTAAAATCATTCAAAGTGAAGTTTGTTGATTCAGCCAATTGTGTGTGTGTATGTGAAGTAGTTGTGTGTGGAGGGTGATGTTGGATCGATTCATGAACAGGTTTCTGTTCAGGTCTGTGAGGTTCAATGATTAAAACATCTTGTTCGGACTCTTCTCTTGCAAAGTCGAGTGTGCGAATGGTAAAAGACAACACATGGTTTTACTTGATGTCGTATTTTCGTCCTAAATAGTGCCTAAAACAGACAAATAGATGCAACTGTTATGGGTCTTGTTTTAACTGATCTCTTCCATGTAGAATTTACAAGTTTGCCTCTAATTAACATTTTGGAGAAATATAAGTCACAGATATTCATCTTCATTCCCTAAACCAGAATTCAGCGCGAATGTGGCCGGCAATGTCGTGATTGAAAGATTATCCAGACCATTCAATAAGATATTTTGAGTGCCTAATATTCTATTGGCATTCCGTATTAGACCGGGTATGTCTTCTCAAACAAAAAATAAATTAACTGAGATTGCCTCCTCGATGTGCGTCCACAAATTCAGCTTCTCGTGAGGCGATATATTTATTATTTATAGTGCAAGACAACCTAATCAACAAATGATCGGACACTTCTCAGACTCATCATTTTTTGTCTGTTTTAGGCACTATTTAGGACGAAAATACGACATCAAGTAAAACCATGTGTTGTCTTTTATCATTTGCACACTCGACTTTGCAAGAGAAGAGTCCGAACAAGATGTTTTAATCATTGAACCTCACAGACCTGAACAGAAACCTGTTCATGAATCGATCCAACGTCACCCTCCACACACGACTACTTCACATACACACACACAATTGGCTGAATCAACAAACTTCACTTTGAATGATTTTAAGTGAAGCACTCGTGACATACATCCACTGAAATTATTCAATGTTGTAATGTTACTTATTGATCATATATTTTTCAGAATATCGACATCAAAATGAAATCAATACTCATCGTCCTACACTGTCACTGAGTTCTCTTTTGTTTTCATTCTATAAATTCCTTCGATCTTCTGTCAATTTATTCTCAGAAAAATTTCAATATCACGCTTTTCTCTAAGAGGTCTAGAGTTGACTGAAACCAGTTTCAATTTTTTCAACTGACATTTTGACAGATATTCTAATTAAACATAATGAAAATGTAATTAATTTTGAGTTCATTATTTTGCTTGTTTTTAAAGTCACGAGAAAAGTGACACGTTTATCAGAATGACAGAAATTAGTGAGATGTACTCAAACACCAAATGAGTACAACGACGATAATGCTATCCAGAATAACATCAGGTTTATTTGGATAAACATCAGTGTCCTCACAAATAATACGATGTCCGACGGGAAATAAAAACAGTTGTATGTTCTTAAAGTAAATGAAATTATGCTAATGCACACAAGTGTAATAGCAGACTAATAAACAATTGGCTGAACGCCAGACACATTGAGAACATTTCGTCTACTCTGTAAATCATATTGGATGGATATATTCAATGGCCGTTGTTTTGATTGTGTGATGCATCAAATGTTTCATTGTGATTCAAGATATTCCAGTTTGCCCCATTCATTTCATTCGCATCGCATTTGATGTGTTCGCATTTTGTGTAATTTATTGAATTGTGCGTTCCTTAATTTGTCATCATAATGGGCATTTGATCACTAAGATGCTATGCGTTTCTCTGTCTGTACAAGTTAGGCTGCTCATTCTCAGCTATTTGTTATCGCTCACGTTTTGGTAATGAAGGTTCTTGACAACCTCACAATTCAGTGTCGATTGAGCTTTCATTATTTTTTCCGTAGAGATTTTCAGACGACACTCAACAATAACTAGCCTGTGTTCTGAATGAACCTCATTGAGAAGTTCCGTTCTCTGGATACCATGATCACAACAGCGGTTTATGGTTGTGTTTGAATTTTCTGACGCCAATGCAAAACCGAGCAACAGAATTCTTCGTCAGTACTCTAGACTATCGCAACATTAACACATAATGTGTCTCAGATACACAAATGCACAATCCTCCGTTTCCATTTATCTGATCGCACTGTGTGCAGATCAGGCGTGACTTATTATGTAAGAGTATTTTCAAATGAATATACTATTGAAATGTTGAGTGTGATCCAGCACTCATAATTTGGCAAATAAAGAAGAAAAGAATTGAGCGTAGAAATTTCTTTTCAATTAGTTTTTCATCATGGCATTACACCTCTCTCAGGTGGAATCTAGTTTGTTCTTTCCTATATTAGATTGTAAGCGATAGTGTCTGTCGAACGAATCCGATGTATTTTGTACGTCCCACCATACGACAAGGGGAAACGACTAAGCACATAGAATAAACGGCCAACCTGGTTGAGAGGACCGGCGAGTATGGCCGCTTTTACTCGCCGGCTTTGGAGTTTCCCGCCTTGTATGAGCACGGTGCTCGAAAGTGACGGGCTTCAGACCCGAAAGACCGACGGAACCAACATCAACCTTCACTCGCTTCCGGAGACGCCTTTCGGCGTGGCTTGGAAGATGCCCTGGTTAGGCGAGTGGTGACGGCTTTGCGGGAACGTGAACGAGCTCGGAGGACGTAGGGTTGGGGTATGTCACAACGGTCCCAAAAACTAAGACGTGTGTGTATACACACGTCCTTGTCACCGTGGGCCAAAGAATGACTAGCGTCCGTGTCCACATTGAGACGTGCTGTTGAGCAGGCTACATAGCTGTCTCTGTGATTAGTCCTCGCTACAATCTTGTCTGCTATGAGGACAATTTGTTGAAGTGATGCATTTCCGAGTACAGCTGTCGCGGTTGGTTGAATATAAGCCGGCAATGACTCAAGTAACAAATTCTTCAACTACCTTCGATTCGGCTGCTGTAGGTCCTGCAATTGATTGCAGGCGCGTGAGGTGATGGCTTGGTTTATCATCATTCAGAGTGTGACGTGCTAACAATGTCCTCAATCGTTCTTCCCTAAATTGGAGGAAATGTCGAAGAATGGCCTCATTGAGGCGATCGTAAGCATTGTGTACATTAGAATTTAGGACGACCTCAAGTACAGCTACTAAATGGTCTTCAGGCAGAGATCCGAGAGCATAAACATAATTTTGCTTTTGGCTTGTAATGCGGCGATTCTCGAACTGAGACTCCAATGCAGCGAACAAGACCTCTGGGTCATAGGCGATAAATGATACAGGTCGAAAATGGATGGCCTGTACGTCAGTGTCTATGACATTAATACTAGTCCTGTCGTTATCCGTCATGTCGAGTAAATCATATATCAAAAATTATTATGAAAACACACGACAGACGTGAACAGATAAACAATAGACACACCGAATTGACTTCTTTGAAAGATTTGACCAGAGGTTGAGGCGTGTTCAAACATTCGACTCACCAGTTGTGACGTGGTGTCGTGTCTTAGTTGATTATGAACATCACTAAAAAGAAACACGTGCCAAATAAATCAGAAGGCAAATACGGATCAGAACCAAGTTTATTTCGTTGGCGATCGCGTGATATCAAATGAATACCGAGATCGCGACAAGGGAAGGTACAAGCGGAGTTTGCAGGGAAAAGTACGAGCGAACAGAGTCACGAACTGCGAAATAGTAATGGAGAATAATGAAAGAGCAATATGTCTGTCTTTAGCACAGTTAAACAAACGAGCACAGCAAAACGATCATTGGTACAATCGGTTAAAATAATAATTCATTCCATTAAATCAATCACGTTCTCTTGATGAAAGTAGGTCATTAAAAAGTCGCGAAACGTCAGCAAATCAATCTTTCTACTCATTGGGATATAACAAAAATATATTTATTATTATCTATGACAAATCGTATGTTCGTAGTCAGATTGTGAACAGGCTTTTGCATTGCATACTTGAATATTTATACGAGAATGTGAATATTTGAAACCAATCAAGGCAACTCATGAGTGGATTATCATGCGTAGACCTCGCTGACCTAATCAAAATACATAATTATTTTACGTCTACATTTTTCATAGTATAGTCTAGAGTTATTCTCAATGAGAATCATTTGTTTATTCAATGGTGAAATCTAACAACATACATTTTAATGATGCCTGTCGATTCTCAAGAACGCTTGTAAAAGTTTAGATTTTCACTAGACTAACCAGTTCGATTCACTCTCATTGATGTCGTCCTATATCAGTAATATGAAAATAAGAAGTTTGCAAAATATAGTCGCATACAGGCAACTTTGCATGATGAGACTGCTGAGTCGTATTCTAGAATCATCCATATTTTCTCTTTTGTTCTGCATCATGAAATAAAATATCCTTGAAGCGTTCAAAATCGCTGACGTTTTGTGAACTGAATTTGGCCAGTACACAAATACCACATCATTTATTTACTAACTTTGTTCTCAATGCTCAGTCTATTTGAAAACATCAAGTCAAATATTGGAATGGTTGCTTCCAATTATATTGTTTGTTTCGACGACCGATCTTCACCAATCTGATGTCATATAATTCCAGCTACACTTCTCTCCCCATCCGTTTGTGTTTTTCCCTGGGTTATTGTGCAGGATTGATGTGGACACTTCCTACATAATTATCACGCAATCCGTTTTGTTCGTTTCGAGCTTCAGAGAAATATCACATCATCTCAACTCGTTTTCTACATCCATTCTCACAAGCGTTGAAACTTATTGAAACGTCTTAAACATTGTTTAATATAAACACAGTTCATCCTGTCAGGTTCCATCTTCAAACAGTTCCCCACCTATTTATATCTATACTGTTATACGTACTGATAATCATCGTGTTTTCAGTTATTTTAGTCACGAATGTCTACGACTTCATACGGTATTATGGTTTGATATAACACTTCAACACGTGTAGAATTGTAAGCATATGAAGAAAAATCATGAAACAGAATGAGTTCACTTTCTTTACATCAGTTCATAAGTCCTGTGTATTAAAACACACATAAGTGACCAGTTGTTTGGAATAAATTATTCGATCAACACGATTCTCTTTGACACGTCTTATTTCCGTGACTTGTAAAAGTCGCTTTGGAGTAGGAGATTGAATTGATTGTTGTTCTTAAGAAATTCAACTCACTTTGAATTTCGTCATTACGTATAACTCGGTGTCAAATAGAAAATCACAATAACTCGTAACAAGTAGTGACAGAAACACTTCACATGTGACTTTTGCCATTTTCATGTCTACACTGGTTCTGAATTGTTCACAGATAATTTACACATTTTCAGTGCTTTCAAACCGCGTGACTAGACCTCTCTTTTCTTGTTGAATACCGATGATGGACGAAAGCTTTCAAATCCAAATTTCGCTAAACTAAGCTTTCAAGCGATCAACATTTCAGAACACTTTAATGTAAATAAACAAGAAGGCACTTCAGAAAATAGTAATCATTTATTTAAATATATTGTTTAACAACATGAGGACCAGTATACGAATGTAGTGATTAGCCCAAACGAAGCATACGTAAGTTTCTTCGTTCGCCTGAAAGGATAGAAGGAATATCTTTTAGTTCTTTCACTTCAGCTTGCTCTCAACAAATATCAACATGGAAACAACTTACGTGACAGTGTCTCACCATTGACTCCTCCCAACATCTGAACCAATACTGACACCGTAAACACTGCTCGCAATAAATAATAGATGAGACGTGCTTTATAGCTGTTTGTCGACATTGTTCTTCTAATCACTTCTGATGTTGTTGTGCGGTATATATAGATTTCACTGGTCACGTTGTTCACCAGTCAACGACAAGAGATTTACAAATTAACAACGATTGGCCAACGTGTCTAGGACAACCGACCAACAATCATTTCACATTCAGAATCTGTTTGGCCTAAAATAAATCATGTTCTGACAACCAACTACACTTCCTACTCGCACGCACTTATACGAAACAAGTTCGAGGAATCATCGACAGAATCGTTGAAACTGGTAATGTGATTAAATTAAAGAATGCCTAAAATATGGATTTTATCGATCCCAAATTCTCGAGAAGCATCTTCGACGCTTCCATTTACTATCCCATGAAGTTTCACCTTTCAGATTATTCCGGTGATCGTAGTTTGGTACAACGTCCATATGATGGAATATTTATTAGATAACCATAAGCGACCGAAATGTCAAATGAAGTCATTGGAAATCGGTTTCTTCTCTGTGCTCACTGTCACGTCAACAATGTTCACTTAACTAACGGATTAGGTCATGCACTGTTAATAATTCCATTGTGGATCGGTTTAGGTGATATGTGAATAAATTGAAAGGACAACTGTTTCTTGTTTTATAAATCGAGCAGTCTACGAGCACGAAGAGTTGTCTAGATATTTAGAAACAGTCCGTTCTCATACTATTTCGAAAATGGGATCATCTCAATCATTCACGGTTTTCATTACAAACAACCATCATTGACGGTAGACAGTACTCGTCGATATCGTCAACCATTTGTTGAAGTTGCAAATCTGTGATCATCAAACTCATGATCATCTACACAACAAAACTCTGTACTTCAATCGACATCCTCACGTCTATGAGATGATGGTGATAAATTTCTCGTTTCACCTCGTGCACACGATGGGTTATTGAAGTGTCCGCGACCGCATCAAACCATATTTGATGAGTGAGAATGTGTGACACGTTGACGTTCCTAGACAAAGATAATATTCATAACAATTTTAAGGACAGTGGTTATCTTTGTCCTTATTTTCTTCTCCATCATATGTTGGTCGAAGAATTTCATGTGATACCCATTCATAATAAGTAGGTTCCGAATATTATTCAATTCTTCTTCAATGGTGTCTTCAGTGCAAATCATTCTAGCACGATGAGTCAAGATCTTTATCAAGTTCCTTTTGTATCTGATCATCGCATTACAGAACATCATCCGTCATGATTAAGCGAAGGACAGTATAATTGATTAAAAGTTCCATCCTCTCGCACTTGGTTGATACAGGCCATCAAGTTGAATTGAATGAAGCTCTTAAGGTGATCTACAATATCACATCAAATTTGCCACATGGTTTACGAGTGTGCGTTTCGCTCATTGCAGAAGCCATCGCAATCTGTGTTCACAAACCTGACCTTTGCATTCAAAAGTGATTCGTACAACCACTTTCTCTGCCCTGACCATCATTATAAGATTCTCTTCAAAAGAACTATTTTTCATAATTCTTTCCCTTTTTTTTCATTTATTGTAATTTTGTTTCTGTTGCTTTCGAACTTTATAACTTCTCAACATTTATCTCTTGATTATAACGAAACTACAATTCTAATGACCATCCATTAAAAAATTCTGTTCCTTCTCTTTCCATATATCACGCAACGCAGCAACTTCGTGATGTAATAATTAATTTGAATATTAGTAATCCTCTTTCAAGGGTTAGCTGAAGTTGGACATTAACATCGCTGGATTTGCATTGCTGAGGTGTCCCAAAATTAGACGAAACGGCCGTCCAGTGCATCCAGGTTTTCCATAGTGGTCTGTCATCAACTGAATCATGATCGTAACTATAGAAATTACTCAGTGTTAATTTAAATGTCATTAAGTGATTGGTACTTAACGTATCTACTCGATGAGTATTATATCATTATTTGAAATCATACATATATATTGGTGTAATGCCATGATGAAAGCACAATTGACACTGAATTGTGGGGTTGTCAAGAACGTTCATTACCAAAACGTGAGCGATAACAAATAGTGGAGAATGAGCTGCCTAAGTTGTTGTGGTGTTTGAATTGAATAATAATACCTTTGTACTTGTCGAATGCACGATTTGGAATTCCAAATACAATACATTCGTTTGTGCTTGTGTCTTCTTAATTCAATTGCGTTATTTCTTGGACTCTCTGTTCGTGCTATAATTCAAATAATTCAAAACATCATACTGGTGTCGCGATGGAGCCTCCAATGGAAGAGTTAGATATTCATTCCACTTCTGAAGCATTTGGGGATTATTTTGAAAGGTTCAAAATCTGTGCTATGACCAAGGAAGATGATGGGGATGTTAGTGTTGTGGCATATTTCCTCACATTCATCGGTAAAGAAGCATACAGCTTATTAAGAACTCTGGGTATGCCGGAAAAGCCCAATTCGCTTCCCTATACAACTCTAAAGGAATTACCACTAGACTATATCAAGTATGCAGTTTTTGATTGCAGTATAGAAGGAAAATTTCCTAAAATGATTCATCAGGACATCAAAAATTCTACTACATCACGTCATCCCAATCCAGTGCATACTCAAGGCTATGCAAATAATTCATTGAAGAGTTGCAGTGTGTTTCACAAAGATTGGCGCAAGTTTGGCCAATGTTTGTCCTGTGGCAATTCCACGCTTCTAATTCATGTAAATCTCGTAATTCTAAGTGCTTTAAATGTGATGATATTGGATATATTCAGTCAGTCTGTAAAACTAATGTTCATGTTATTGCAACTAATATTAAGTCTTGTAATTCCGATTCTACTGAGTCGAGTATTTATAACGATGATTTATCTTTATCAACGAATGCAATAGACAATGTAGAGTCACAAAGCAGTTCAGAGTTAAATCAAATTGATAATTCTTGCGAAACAACAGTTTCGAACCAATCGATTTATCAGAATCCTCGTGCTATTGTACCAGGTATGGCTTTTCCTAATGATTCACATATTTCTGATGAAAATGTGTTACAAATCTGAGGAAAATAAGTTAAATGAACCTATTCATTATCAAAAATCTGAGGCAGTCATTATGGATGCTTATTTTTCTAATGATCCATTGCTCAACAATGACATTCTTAATAAGTTTCATGAAAATATTTCAGAAGAATCAAATCCTGATGTCATATCATATATTACCTATCCTAATAATGCATTTGCTCTTTGTGAAAAACTTGTTCAATGCGAAGCACGAGTACTAAATGAACTCGATTTTGATTACAATTCTGATGATTTCATATCAACTGCTGTTCATCCCTATCACAAATCCACTTCCAATGTATACTTTAATCAATGTGAGAAATATGTTTTAAATAAAGTCACACCATTCATAACTTAGGGATATAAAGATCCAACATTATTTCGTGGGGGAGGATAGTGTTGAAAAATCTATGGTTCGGATTCAAGATATTAATGATTTCAGTACAAAACCAACATGTTGATTGTATACAATTCCAGATGATTCTGTTCCGATTTCGTTTGTTCATTCCAATACTAATGAGCATATTCTAGATACTACAAGGTTTTAATCCAATACAATGTCGGACAGACTCAGGATGAACTTAAGAAGAAGAAGTACAACCGATTACAGACACATATACACCTATTTAGGCTGTGACGGATGTGGTGTTTGAATTGACTAATAATCCCTTTGTACTTGCTTATGGCACGATTTCGAATTCCAAATACAATACATTCATTAGTGCTTGTGTCTTCTTAATTAAATTGCGTTATTTCTTAGACTCTCAGTTCGTACTATAATTAAATAATTTGAAACATCATACTTGTGCAAACACAGAAACGCATAGCATCTTAGTGATCAAATGCCCATTATGATGACAAATTAAGGAACGCACAATTCAATAAATTACACAAAATGCGAACACATCAAATGCGATGCGAATGAAATGAATGGGGCAAACTGGAATATCTTGAATCACAATGAAACATTTGATGCATCACACAATAAAAAAAACGGCCATTGAACATATCCATCCAATATGGTTTACAGAGTAGACGAAATGTTCTCAATGTGTCTGGCGTTCAGCCAATTGTTTATAAGTCTGCTATTACACTTGTGTGCATTAGCATAATTTCATTTACTTTAAGAACATACAACTGTTTTTATTTCCCGTCGGACATCGTATTATTTGTGAGGACACTGATGTTTATCCAAATAAACCTGATGTTATTCTGGATAGCATTATCGTCGTTGTACTCATTTGGTGTTTGAGTACATCTCACTAATTTCTGTCATTCTGATAAACGTGTCACTTTTCTCGTGACTATAAAAACAAGCAAAATAATGAACTCAAAATTAATTACTTTTTCACTATGTTTAATTAGAATATCTGTCAAAATGTCAGTTGAAAAAATTGAAACTGGTTTCAGTCAACTCTAGACCTCTTAGAGGAAAGCGTGATATTGAAATTTTTCTGAGAATAAATTGACAGAAGATCGAAGGAATTTATAGAATGAAAACAAAAGAGAACTCAGTGACAGTGTAGGACGATGAGTATTGATTTCATTTTGATGTCGATATTCTGAAAAATATATGATCAATAAGTAACATTACAACATTGAATAATTTCAGTGGATGTATGTCACGAGTGCTTCACTTAAAATCATTCAAAGTGAAGTTTGTTGATTCAGCCAATTGTGTGTGTGTATGTGAAGTAGTCGTGTGTGGAGGGTGACGTTGGATCGATTCATGAACAGGTTTCTGTTCAGGTCTGTGAGGTTCAATGATTAAAACATCTTGTTCGGACTCTTCTCTTGCAAAGTCGAGTGTGCGAATGGTAAAAGACAACACATGGTTTTACTTGATGTCGTATTTTCGTCCTAAATAGTGCCTAAAACAGACAAATAGATGCAACTGTTATGGGTCTTGTTTTAACTGATCTCTTCCATGTAGAATTTACAAGTTTGCCTCTAATTAACATTTTGGAGAAATATAAGTCACAGATATTCATCTTCATTCCCTAAACAAGAATTCAGCGCGAATGTGGCCTACAATGTCGTGAATGAAAGATTATCCAGACCATTAAATAAGATATTTTGAGTGCCTAACATTCTATTGGCTTTTCGTATTAGACCGGCGATGTCTTCTCAAACAAAAAATAAATTAACTGAGATTGCCTCCTCGATGTGCGTCCACAAATTCAGCTTCTCGTGAGGCGATATATTTATTATTTATAGTGCAAGGCAACCTAACCAACGAATGAACGGACACCTCTCAGACTCATTAACAAGAGGCCAAGCAAAGTGAATACACAGCTCTGTTGAGAGAGCTATCATCTAGTATGTCGTGACTTTGCTTCGTTAATCAGTCACCTCTATAACCATTAGTATATAAATCCCAGTAGTCCGTTCTCATACTATTTCGAAAATAAGATCATCTGAATCATTCACGGTTTTCATTACAAACAACCATAATTGACGGCAGACAGTATTTGTCGACATCGTCAACCATTTGTTGAAGTTGCAAATCTGTGATCATCAAACTCATGATCATCTATTTCCAACGTTATTTATTCTGAGTTTGTGGCGACATCATTAGTTGATTATGTTCAATCAGATTTTGTGTCACTTAGTGCTGTTTTAGTTTAAGGGAATATAGATGAGGGCAATCGAATTGTATTTAGCACAAATTTACAGAGTTACTTGGTAAAATAGAAAAACCATATGGTAAATTGTTAATTTGCAAAAGATTAGTCCATCATATCAAATCTGACTGTTCCTGTTACAAGCATCAATCCATTGTCTCACATTTCATTTTTCATGCGTTTTCTTACAAATCGCATTGCGTTCTCTCTCTTCCATTCTTGATCTTCCCTCATCATCTGATGCCAGATATTGCGTTTATAACTCGCTTCATATACTATTTATATCAATATGAGTAGCGCACACCACATTCGTTCCCCCTTCTGATAATTTGTGGTCGTAATCTTTCTGATCGCCGTACCGCTGTCTTCTCTGGTGCTTTTCGTGACTACTCCACATGGTGCTCTTGAACCCATCCCTGCTGTTGACTAGTATTTACTCGCTTCTGCTTCTTTTCTTTCCGTATCGTGTAAACCGAGCCGCGTCTCTCCGTGATAACGTGCGGTCCTTCCCGCTTTGCGATCAGCTTTCGCGGCCATGCTCCCCCTGCTATGCTACTTTTTCGTTCTGTACACTTTACTAGGTCTCTCACTGTGAAAGGTTTCCACGTTCTCCCTTGTTGTTCCGCCTTCGTTATGTCTGATATTTGTTTTTTTTCCACGTTCCTTATCGCCTCCCTCCTCTCTTTTCTTAACGTTGTCGTCGTCCACTTATGTTGTTGTGGCCAGGTCTGATTGTCCATTGGACGTCGATGCTGTCTGCCATACATGAGCAAGAAAAGTGAAATGGTGGTTGTTCCTTGTATGTAGGAATGATGCGCCAGAAAAATGAATGGTGACTCTTTCTTCCACTTCCTTTAACGTCCGGTTGTTTCTCTCTGTAAGCCCGTTTGTCTGTGGATGATACGGTGCACTTGGTATCCTCTTGATTCCAAACTGCTTTAGATGGGCTTTAAACTCGTCACTTTCAAAACAGGGACCCTGGTCAGTTAATATCATCTTCGGTATTCCGTGACACGCTATTCTTGCCCTCTGGTCTGCAATGAGTTCAGCATCTACCCAACGTGTAGCATGTTCCGTCATCACTAGCAGGCACTGTCATCGTCCTGCCAGGTCAGGACTCCGTATGCGTTCACTCTCAGCCGTTCTTTTTGCAGAAGCAGCATTATTACCTCTTTGTCCATTGTTTGATTGTCTACGCCTTCTCCCTCTTTTATCACTCTGATTACCTCTTGAAGGTTAGGGTAAGCTTTCTGCTGTTGGACGAGTTCTAATGGGTTTCCCTCTAAACCATTCATCGCGTATGCTGTCAATGGAAGGTCGGCTTCCACGTCTGGTCTTGACAAGTAATCCGCCACTATGAAAGATGGTCGATATTGAAGTCGTACTCTTGCAGACGTATTATCCATCGCCTCAACTTCCCTCGAGAGTCTCTTGCTGTTTTCAACCACTGCAGGGGTTTATGGTCAATCTCAATGCGAAATCGTCTACCTAAAACGTACGGTCTCCACTTTTCTACTGCCCTAACGATTGCTAAAAATTCCTTTTCGATCGTTGAATACTCTTATTTAGCGGGTGTGAGGACGCGACTCGCGTATTCCACCACTCTATCAGCCTGACTCAATACAGCACCTATACCATGATCCCTTGAGTATGTGTCCACTTTAAACAGTTTTCTGGGTTCAGGCAGTCTGAGCGTCATCTGACGATCGTCTTGCATGTTTTGACTCGGCTGAACGTTTGTTCGGCAGTCTCAGTCTACGTAAACTTGGTGTTGCTCAACAACTTATATAGGGGTGCTGCTATTTCGTTGAAAATTGTGGCAAACCGACTGTAGAACGCCGCTCCTCCCAGGAACTGTTTCAACTTCCTTTTCGAATTAGGTACTGCAATATTTTTTTATGGTAAGAATTTTCTCCGGCAATGGTTTGATTTCTCCATTTTTCAATTTATTTCCCAACAACGTGACGCCATTTCTCGTTATCTGCGACTTGTCCTTATTAATTTGAAGTGCAAATTCGCCAATTCGCCTCAAGAACGCTTCCACACACTTTGTAAGATCCAAACTACGGTTGGACTGATGGACAGCCGTCTGGATGAGTTAGATACGCGCCCTCGCCCGTTTGGAACCAAAACAAAATAATTGGGTAAGATTACGGTTCTATATTACATTATTACCTAAACAAATATAACCACTCAGCTATCCAACCAATAATTGTTCAATTGATCAAACCTAAATCACAATAAATAAGAAAGTTGATAAAAGATGCAAGAAAATATCCAACCACCACAAATAAATGTTATTCTATCCTGTCTGGATAGATCACGTACAGATTCGTTCAAAAGGTAATAATTGGTCGCTCTATAACACAGTGTGTTTTCGATTCTGGAATAGTGCTTCAATTCACAACCAAAGTGCACAATTCCAGTCAACACAGGTCAAGCAATCAAAAGCAGGAACAAACCCATATGGCTGCCGCTCAGACTTAGTATAAAGTAAAACAACATAAGTGCAGTTCGGGAAGAAACACGGAGAATTAGTGAAAGTGTAGTAAAAACAGAAACTATAATAAAATACAAATATTAACAATTCAAATGTAATCAAAATCTAACAATATACAACTAAGAGGATCAATGGAAACAAAGTGCAAGTATATACATGGAGGGATTTTCCCAAACACACAAAGCATTCAAAATGGATCTTACACGCTTGACGTCATCTGTTTCAATCTGACTGTACACAACTACATCGTCGCCATATACCTCGACATTATGTTGATTCTTGAGCAGTAGTGTCATTAATCTTCTGAACGTAAACGGTGCACCCGCCAAACCGAAGGTCATTCGTTTAAATTGATACTGTTTATCACGTGTAGTAAACGCTCTCTTGCTTTCATCGCTCTGTTTTACAGGCAGTTGCAAATAACCTGACCGTAAATCCAGCATTGCTATAAAGTTCAAAAGCAACAGAAACAAAATTACAATAAATGAAAAAAAGGGAAAGAATTATGAAAAATAGTTCTTTTGAAGAGAATCTTATAATGATGGTCAGGGCAGAGAAAGTGGTTGTACGAATCACTTTTGAATGCAAAGGTCAGGTTTGTGAACACAGATTGCGATGGCTTCTGCAATGAGCGAAACGCACACTCATAAACCATGTGGCAAATTTGATGTGATATTGTAGATCACCTTAAGAGCTTCATTCAATTCAACTTGATGGCCTGTATCAACCAAGTGCGAGAGGATAGAACTTTTAATCAATTATACTGTCCTTCGCTTAATCATGACGGATGATGTTCTGTAATGCGATGATCAGATACAAAAGGAACTTGATAAAGATCTTGACTCATCGTGCTAGAATGATTTGCACTGAAGACACCATTGAAGAAGAATTGAATAATATTCGGAACCTACTTATTATGAATGGGTATCACATGAAATTCTTCGACCAACATATGATGGTGAAGAAAACAAGGACAAAAATTACCACCGTCCCTAAGAATTATTTTGAATATTATCTGTACCCAGGAACGTCAACCTTAGTTAAGTTAACATTGTTGACGTGACAGTAAGCACAGAGGAGAAACCGATTTCCGTGAACTTGTTTCGTATAAGTGCGTGCGAGTAGGAAGTGTAGTTGGTTGTCAGAACATGATTTATTTTAGGCCAAACACATTCTGAATGTGAAATGATTGTTGGTCGGTTGTCCTAGACACGTTGGCCAATCGTTGTTAATTTGTAAATCTCTTGTCGTTGACTGGTGAACAACGTGACCAGTGAAATCTATATATACCGCACAACAACATCAGAAGTGATTAGAAGAACAATGTCGACAAACAGCTATAAAGCACGTCTCATCCATTATTTATTGCGAGCAGTGTTTACGGTATCAGTATTGGTTCAGATGTTGGGAGGAGTCAATGGTGAGACACTGTCACGTAAGTTGTTTCCATGTTGATATTTGTTGAGAGCAAGCTGAAGTGAAAGAACTAAAAGATATTCCTTCTATCCTTTCAGGCGAACGAAGAAACTTACGTATGCTTCGTTTGGGCTAATCACTACATTCGTATACTGGTCCTCATGTTGTTTAACAATATATTTAAATAAATGATTACTATTTTCTGAAGTGCCTTCTTGTTTATTTACATTAAAGTGTTCTGAAATGTTGATCGCTTGAAAGCTTAGTTTAGCGAAATTTGGATTTGAAAGCTTTCGTCCATCATCGGTATTCAACAAGAACAGAGAGGTCTAGTCACGCGGTTTGAAAGCACTGAAAATGTGTAAATTATCTGTGAACAATCCAGAACCAGTGTAGACATGAAGATGGCAAAAGTCACATGTGAAGTGTTTCTGTCACTACTTGTTACGAGTTATTGTGATTTTCTATTTGACACCGAGTTATACGTAATGACGAAATTCAAAATGAGTTGAATTTCTTAAGAACAACAATCAATTCAATCTCCTACTTCAAAGCGACTTTTACAAGTCACGGAAATAAGACGTGTCAAAGAGAATCGTGTTGATCGAATAATTTATTCCAAACAACTGGTCACTTATGTGTGTTTTAATACACAGGACTTATGAACTGATGT
Source organism: Schistosoma margrebowiei (assembly GCA_944470205.2). Taxonomy (NCBI): domain Eukaryota; kingdom Metazoa; phylum Platyhelminthes; class Trematoda; order Strigeidida; family Schistosomatidae; genus Schistosoma; species Schistosoma margrebowiei. The sequence continues at coordinate 12,994,905 of OX104028.1, read as the reverse complement.
AAAGAAAGTGAACTCATTCTGTTTCATGATTTTTCTTCATATGCTTACAATTCTACACGTGTTGAAGTGTTATATCAAACCATAATACCGTATGAAGTCGTAGACATTCGTGACTAAAATAACTGAAAACACGATGATTATCAGTACGTATAACAGTATACATATAAATAGGTGGGGAACTGTTTGAAGATGGAACCTGACAGGATGAACTGTGTTTATATTAAACAATGTTTAAGACGTTTCAATAAGTTTCAACGCTTGTGAGAATGGATGTAGAAAACGAGTTGAGATGATGTGATATTTCTCTGAAGCTCGAAACGAACAAAACGGATGGCGTGATAATTATGTAGGAAGTGTCCACATCAATCCTGCACAATAACCCAGGGAAAAACACAAACGGATGGGGAGAGAAGTGTAGCTGGAATTATATGACATCAGATTGGTGAAGATCGGTCGTCGAAACAAACAATATAATTGGAAGCAACCATTCCAATATTTGACTTGATGTTTTCAAATAGACTGAGCATTGAGAACAAAGTTAGTAAATAAATGATGTGGTATTTGTGTACTGGCCAAATTCAGTTCACAAAACGTCAGCGATTTTGAACGCTTCAAGGATATTTTATTTCATGATGCAGAACAAAAGAGAAAATATGGATGATTCTAGAATACGACTCAGCAGTCTCATCATACAAAGTTGCCTGTATGCGACTATATTTTACAAACTTCTTATTTTCATATTACTGATATAGGACGACATCAATGAGAGTGAATCAAACTGGTTAGTCTAGTGAAAATCCAAACTTTTACAAACGTTCTTAAGAATCGACCGACATCAATAAAACGTATGTTGTTATATTTCGCTTTGTTTAAACAAAATAATCTCGCTGAGATTAACTCTAGACTAAACTATGAAAAATGTAGACGTAAAATAATTATGTATTTTGATTAGGTCAGCGAGGTCTTGTTAAGTGTTCACACTGATTTTGTCATTTTGTCTCGTTCACTCACAAACAATATGGTGAATAAATGTTCTTCGCTACTGTGCATACTTCCGTTACAAAAATTTTCAAAATGTCATTTCAGCGTATTCTACAATGAGATTCACTCTTGATCGAAGTATTTCATCCTTGTGACCAGTAATTATTGTGTGTTAACTAGTGAGGAACTTGGCACTTGTTGAAGTCTACTGTCATGAAGGCCACATCTGTTTTAGTGCTTCAGTTCTTAGAAATCGAAATCTGTTACTTCTTGAGAATATTAGAAAATAAGCAAGTAATATTAAGTGCATTTATAATTCATGAGCACACGATTCAGGCATAACCAAAGAGCTACCTGATGCTGATTTATCACATCCACGAATGTTGTCATCTCTTGTGGACATTATTTCAAGATCACTGGCGACACGCTTCAGCATGTAACATTCCCCTACACAAATTCCTAGACATTGGAAAGATTCTACAGTCACTCCTATATTTAGGGGTGATCAGAGACAGGTGGTATCTATCTAACAACAACGTGTCAGTTTGAAAAGCAGAATCTGGGAGGCTTATAATATTGACCTACACGAGTAGGTTAGATGGGGTCGAGTTTGACAATTAGAATTTAATTTTAATACGATTGTGCTCATGCACATCGGACACGGTAATAGTGACTAGTATACATTTGACGGTGCACTTCCACCATGCATTCAAAAATATAAGGACTCAGAGGTAATAGTAAGTCACGGCTTGAGAACAACTACGCATTGCAACGCAGCAGTTGCCAAAGACTTTCGTGCGATATGGTTACTTCGTCAAGCATTCAAACGCCTTGACGAAGATATGTTTCGAATTTTACATTCCAACTATGTAAAACCAAACACATAGAGTACCGCATCCAAGCAGCTCTCTCATGGTGAGCGCTTATAATTCTTAAACGTTTCCTCTTGTCGTATAGTAGAACGTGAGGTGACTTTATATTGTCATTTCTAATTTTAATTACAACTTGCAGACTCGTTCGAGGTAAAGGCCGCCGTTACTCAAGTTTGCCTACTCTTACTCCTCCTCTTTCTCCTGGTGTTCGATCGGATAATGAACATATCAACATTTGGTGGGAAGTACGGCATACATTGTACATCTAGGATGCAGCTGGACAATCCAGACTTCGCAGATGATCCGGCTCCTCTATCGCACACGCAAGAACAAAAGCAGGGGAAGACGAACAGTGTAGAGGCAGTTTCAGAGGCAGTAGGTGTCAACATACACAGGGGGAAAAGTAAGATTCTTCGATACAACACAACATGCACCAATCCAATCACAATTAACGGAGAAGTTTTGGGAGATGTGAAAACCTTTACATATTTAAGCAGCATCATTGATGAACACGGTGGATCTGATGCAGATATGAAGGGGCGGATCGGAAAAGCCAGAGCAGCATATGTACAAATGACGAACATCTGGAACGCAAAACAACTGTCAGCCAACACCAAGGTCAGAATTTTCAATACAAATGTCCAGACAGTTCAACTCTATGGGGCGGGAACTACGAAGAATATGCAAGTCTTTATTAACAGATTTCTGTACAAAATACATCTGATTCGTTGGCCAGACATTATCGCTTACAATATACTATTGGAGAGAACAAACGAGATTCCAGCCTAGAGAGGAGTCAAGAAGAAGCGCTACAGGTGGATAGGACACACGTCGAGAAAAGCGACCAACTGCGTCACAAGGCAGGACCTCACATGGAACCCTGAAGGCCAAAGGAAAGCAAGAAGATCAAAAAACACATTACGTCGAGAAATGGAGACAGACATGAGAATGAAAAGAATTGGATGGAAGTAGAAAGGAAGGCTGAGGACAGAGTAGGTTGTAGAATATTGGTCGGCGGCCTATGCTCCGATGGGATTAACATGCGTAAGTAAGTAAGTAAGTAAGTAAGTAAGTAAGTAAGTAAGTAAGTAAGTAAGTAAGTAAGTAAGTACGTAAGTAAGTAAGTAATTTAGTAAGTAAGTAAGTAAGTAAGTAAGAAAGTAAGTAAGTAAGTAAGTAAGTAAGTAAGTAAGTTAGTAATTATGCGAGTAAGTACGTTAGTAGTTTAGTGAGTTATTCAGTTCAAGTACAAACAAACGAAACGCACGGGACAGTTATACAGCAGTTTTGCACAAATAAAGCTCATGAGTGATATTGTTATTGCTATTCGAAGACAACACCGATTGACACATAATCTGATTGAACATAATCAACTAATGATGTCGCCACAAAATCAGAATAAATAATGTTGGAGGGAACAGGACATTAGAAGATAAACTATACAACAAGACGAAGACGCAGATATTTTAGACGTTAAAACGTGTGTTCTTTCTATCCTAGGAATCTGGGGGTTGTTGCGTTAGTAGACAGAGGAGCAGTTTATACGAGAGTGAACATAAGTGAACAAGATTTAATTTGTCTGATCGATACAGGGGCAGCAGTATCGTTAATAGGCAAGGAGCAATGTAAGAGACTCAAGCCGTGTACATTAGCAGTCGACAGCATCGACGTCCAATGGACAATCAGACCTGGCCACAACAACATAAGTGGACGACGACAACGTTAAGAAAAGAGAGGAGGGAGGCGATAAGGAACGTGGAAAAAAAACAAATATCAGACATAACGAAGGCGGAACAACAAGGGAGAACGTGGAAACCTTTCACAGTGAGAGACCTAGTAAAGTGTACAGAACGAAAAAGTAGCATAGCAGGGGGAGCATGGCCGCGAAAGCTGATCGCAAAGCGGGAAGGACCGCACGTTATCACGGAGAGACGCGGCTCGGTTTACACGATACGGAAAGAAAAGAAGCAGAAGCGAGTAAATACTAGTCAACAGCAGGGATGGGTTCAAGAGCACCATGTGGAGTAGTCACGAAAAGCACCAGAGAAGACAGCGGTACGGCGATCAGAAAGATTACGACCACAAATTATCAAAAGGGGGAACGAATGTGGTGTGCGCTACTCATATTGATATAAATAGTATATGAAGCGAGTTATAAACGCAATATCTGGCATCAGATGATGAGGGAAGATTAAGAATGGAAGAGAGAGAACGCAATGCAATTTGTAAGAAAACGCATGAAAAATGAAATGTGAGACAATGGATTGATGCTTGTAACAGGAACAGTCAGATTTGATATGATGGACTAATCTTTTGCAAATTAACAATTTACCATATGGTTTTTCTATTTTATCAAGTAACTCTGTAAATTTGTGCTAAATACAATTCGATTGCCCTCATCTATATTCCCTTAAACTAAAACAGCACTAAGTGACACAAAATCTGATTGAACATAATCAACTAATGATGTCGCCACAAACTCAGAATAAATAACGTTGGAAATAGATGATCATGAGTTTGATGATCACAGATTTGCAACTTCAACAAATGGTTGACGATGTCGACAAATACTGTCTGCCGTCAATTATGGTTGTTTGTAATGAAAACCGTGAATGATTCAGATGATCTTATTTTCGAAATAGTATGAGAACGGACTACTGGGATTTATATACTAATGGTTATAGAGGTGACTGATTAACGAAGCAAAGTCACGACATACTAGATGATAGCTCTCTCAACAGAGCTGTGTATTCACTTTGCTTGGCCTCTTGTTAATGAGTCTGAGAGGTGTCCGTTCATTCGTTGGTTAGGTTGCCTTGCACTATAAATAATAAATATATCGCCTCACGAGAAGCTGAATTTGTGGACGCACATCGAGGAGGCAATCTCAGTTAATTTATTTTTTGTTTGAGAAGACATCGCCGGTCTAATACGAAAAGCCAATAGAATGTTAGGCACTCAAAATATCTTATTTAATGGTCTGGATAATCTTTCATTCACGACATTGTAGGCCACATTCGCGCTGAATTCTTGTTTAGGGAATGAAGATGAATATCTGTGACTTATATTTCTCCAAAATGTTAATTAGAGGCAAACTTGTAAATTCTACATGGAAGAGATCAGTTAAAACAAGACCCATAACAGTTGCATCTATTTGTCTGTTTTAGGCACTATTTAGGACGAAAATACGACATCAAGTAAAACCATGTGTTGTCTTTTACCATTCGCACACTCGACTTTGCAAGAGAAGAGTCCGAACAAGATGTTTTAATCATTGAACCTCACAGACCTGAACAGAAACCTGTTCATGAATCGATCCAACGTCACCCTCCACACACGACTACTTCACATACACACACACAATTGGCTGAATCAACAAACTTCACTTTGAATGATTTTAAGTGAAGCACTCGTGACATACATCCACTGAAATTATTCAATGTTGTAATGTTACTTATTGATCATATATTTTTCAGAATATCGACATCAAAATGAAATCAATACTCATCGTCCTACACTGTCACTGAGTTCTCTTTTGTTTTCATTCTATAAATTCCTTCGATCTTCTGTCAATTTATTCTCAGAAAAATTTCAATATCACGCTTTCCTCTAAGAGGTCTAGAGTTGACTGAAACCAGTTTCAATTTTTTCAACTGACATTTTGACAGATATTCTAATTAAACATAGTGAAAAAGTAATTAATTTTGAGTTCATTATTTTGCTTGTTTTTATAGTCACGAGAAAAGTGACACGTTTATCAGAATGACAGAAATTAGTGAGATGTACTCAAACACCAAATGAGTACAACGACGATAATGCTATCCAGAATAACATCAGGTTTATTTGGATAAACATCAGTGTCCTCACAAATAATACGATGTCCGACGGGAAATAAAAACAGTTGTATGTTCTTAAAGTAAATGAAATTATGCTAATGCACACAAGTGTAATAGCAGACTTATAAACAATTGGCTGAACGCCAGACACATTGAGAACATTTCGTCTACTCTGTAAACCATATTGGATGGATATGTTCAATGGCCGTTTTTTTTATTGTGTGATGCATCAAATGTTTCATTGTGATTCAAGATATTCCAGTTTGCCCCATTCATTTCATTCGCATCGCATTTGATGTGTTCGCATTTTGTGTAATTTATTGAATTGTGCGTTCCTTAATTTGTCATCATAATGGGCATTTGATCACTAAGATGCTATGCGTTTCTGTGTTTGCACAAGTATGATGTTTCAAATTATTTAATTATAGTACGAACTGAGAGTCTAAGAAATAACGCAATTTAATTAAGAAGACACAAGCACTAATGAATGTATTGTATTTGGAATTCGAAATCGTGCCATAAGCAAGTACAAAGGGATTATTAGTCAATTCAAACACCACATCCGTCACAGCCTAAATAGGTGTATATGTGTCTGTAATCGGTTGTACTTCTTCTTCTTAAGTTCATCCTGAGTCTGTCCGACATTGTATTGGATTAAAACTTTGTAGTATCTAGAATATGCTCATTAGTATTGGAATTAACAAACGAAATCGGAACAGAATCATCTGGAATTGTATACAATCAACATGTTGGTTTTGTACTGAAATCATTAATATCTCGAATCCGAACCATAGATTTTTCAACACTATCCTCCCCCACGAAATAATGTTGGATCTTTATATCCCCAAGTTATGAATGATGTGACTTCATTTAAAACATATTTCTCACATTGATTAAAGTATACATTGGAAGTGGATTTGTGATAGGGATGAACAGCAGTTGATATGAAATCATCAGAATTGTAATCAAAATCGAGTTCATTTAGTACTCGTGCTTCGCATTGAACAAGTTTTTCACAAGGAGCAAATGCATTATTAGGATAGGTAATATATGATATGACATCAGGATTTGATTCTTCTGAAATATTTTCATGAAACTTATTAAGAATGTCATTGTTGAGCAATGGATCATTAGAAAAATAAGCATCCATAATGACTGCCTCAGATTTTTGATAATGAATAGGTTCATTTAACTTATTTTCCTCAGATTTGTAACACATTTTCATCAGAAATATGTGAATCATTAGGAAAAGCCATACCTGGTACAATAGCACGAGGATTCTGATAAATCGATTGGTTTGAAACTGTTGTTTCGCAAGAATTATCAATTTGATTTAACTCTGAACTGCTTTGTGACTCTACATTGTCTATTGCATTCGTTGATAAAGATAAATCATCGTTATAAATACTCGACTCAGTAGAATCGGAATTACAAGACTTAATATTAGTTGCAATAACATGAACATTAGTTTTACAGACTGACTGAATATATCCAATATCATCACATTTAAAGCACTTAGAATTACGAGATTTACATGAATTAGAAGCGTGGAATTGCCACAGGACAAACATTGGCCAAACTTGCGCCAATCTTTGTGAAACACACTGCAACTCTTCAATGAATTATTTGCATAGCCTTGAGTATGCACTGGATTGGGATGACGTGATGTAGTAGAATTTTTGATGTCCTGATGAATCATTTTAGGAAATTTTCCTTCTATACTGCAATCAAAAACTGCATACTTGATATAGTCTAGTGGTAATTCCTTTAGAGTTGTATAGGGAAGCGAATTGGGCTTTTCCGGCATAGCCAGAGTTCTTAATAAGCTGTATGCTTCTTTACCGATGAATGTGAGGAAATATGCCACAACACTAACATCCCCATCATCTTCCTTGGTCATAGCACAGATTTTGAACCTTTCAAAATAATCCCTAAATGCTTCAGAAGTGGAATGAATATCTAACTCTTCCATTGGAGGCTCCATCGCGACACCAGTATGATGTTTTGAATTATTTGAATTATAGCACGAACAGAGAGTCCAAGAAATAACGCAATTGAATTAAGAAGACACAAGCACAAACGAATGTATTGTATTTGGAATTCCAAATCGTGCATTCGACAAGTACAAAGGTATTATTATTCAATTCAAACACCACAACAACTTAGGCAGCTCATTCTCCACTATTTGTTATCGCTCACGTTTTGGTAATGAACGTTCTTGACAACCTCACAATTCAGTGTCAATTGTGCTTTCATCATGGCATTACACCAATATATATGTATGATTTCAAATAATGATATAATACTCATCGAGTAGATACGTTAAGTACCAATCACTTAATGACATTTAAATTAACACTGAGTAATTTCTATAGTTACGATCATGATTCAGTTGATGACAGACCACTATGGAAAACCTGGAAGCACTGGACGGCCGTTTCGTCTAATTTTAGGACATCTCAGCAATGCAATCCACGACCTAACCACCTGCGAGATTCTAACCCAGGACCTATCACTAGGCTGGCATCCAACGGTGTTAATGTCCAACTTCAGCTAACCCTTGAAAGAGGATTACTAATATTCAAATTAATAATTCATCACGAATTTGCTGCGTTGCGTGATATATGGAAAGAGAAGGAACCGAATTTTTTAATGGATGGTCATTAGAATTGTAGTTTCGTTATAATCACGAGATGAATGTTGAGAAGTTATAAAGTTCAAAAGCAACAGAAACAAAATTACAATATATGAGAAAATGGGAAAGAAGCATGAAAAATAGTTCTTTTGAAGAGAATCTTATAATGATGGTCAGGGCAGAGAAAGTGGTTGTACGAATCACTTTTGAATGCAAAGGTCAGGTTTGTGAACACAGATTGCGATGGCTTCTGCAATGAGCGAAACGCACACTCGTAAACCATGTGGCAAATTTGATGTGATATTGTAGATCACCTTAAGAGCTTCATTCAATTCAACTTGATGGCCTGTATCAACCAAGTGAGAGAGGATGGAACTTTTAATCAATTATACTGTCCTTTGCTTAATCATGACGGATGATGTTCTGTAATGCGATGATCAGATACAAAAGGAACTTGATAAAGATCTTGACTCATCGTGCTAGAATGATTTGCACTGAAGACACCATTGAAGAAGAATTGAATAATATTCGGAACCTACTTATTATGAATGGGTATCACATGAAATTCTTCGACCAACATATGATGGAGAAGAAAATAAGGACAAAGATAACCACTGTCCTTAAAATTGTTATGAATATTATCTTTGTCTAGGAACGTCAACGTGTCACACATTCTCACTCATCAAATATGGTTTGATGCGGTCGCGGACACTTCAATAACCCATCGTGTGCACGAGGTGAAACGAGAAATTTATCACCATCATCTCATAGACGTGAGGATGTCGATTGAAGTACAGAGTTTTGTTGTGTAGATGATCATGAGTTTGATGATCACAGATTTGCAACTTCAACAAATGGTTGACGATATCGACGAGTACTGTCTACCGTCAATGATGGTTGTTTGTAATGAAAACCGTGAATGATTGAGATGATCCCATTTTCGAAATAGTATGAGAACGGACTGTTTCTAAATATCTAGACAACTCTTCGTGCTCGTAGACTGCTCGATTTATAAAACAAGAAACAGTTGTCCTTTCAATTTATTCACATATCACCTAAACCGATCCACAATGGAATTATTAACAGTGCATGACCTAATCCGTTAGTTAAGTGAACATTGTTGACGTGACAGTAAGCACAGAGAAGAAACCGATTTCCAATGACTTCATTTGACATTTCGGTCGCTTATGGTTATCTCTAATAAATATTCCATCATATGGACGTTGTACCAAACTACGATCACCGGAATAATCTGAAAGGTGAAACTTCATGGGATAGTAAATGGAAGCGTCGAAGATGCTTCTCGAGAATTTGGGATCGATAAAATCCATATTTTAGACATTCTTTAATTTAATCACATTACCAGTTTCAACGATTCTGTCGATGATTCCTCGAACTTGTTTCGTATAAGTGCGTGCGAGTAGGAAGTGTAGTTGGTTGTCAGAACATGATTTATTTTAGGCCAAACAGATTCTGAATGTGAAATGATTGTTGGTCGGTTGTCCTAGACACGTTGGCCAATCGTTGTTAATTTGTAAATCTCTTGTCGTTGACTGGTGAACAACGTGACCAGTGAAATCTATATATACCGCACAACAACATCAGAAGTGATTAGAAGAACAATGTCGACAAACAGCTATAAAGCACGTCTCATCCATTATTTATTGCGAGCAGTGTTTACGGTGTCAGTATTGGTTCAGATGTTGGGAGGAGTCAATGGTGAGACACTGTCACGTAAGTTGTTTCCATGTTGATATTTGTTGAGAGCAAGCTGAAGTGAAAGAACTAAAAGATATTCCTTCTATCCTTTCAGGCGAACGAAGAAACTTACGTATGCTTCGTTTGGGCTAATCACTACATTCGTATACTGGTCCTCATGTTGTTAAACAATATATTTAAATAAATGATTACTATTTTCTGAAGTGCCTTCTTGTTTATTTACATTAAAGTGTTCTGAAATGTTGATCGCTTGAAAGCTTAGTTTAGCGAAATTTGGATTTGAAAGCTTTCGTCCATCATCGGTATTCAACAAGAACAGAGAGGTCTAGTCACGCGGTTTGAAAGCACTGAAAATGTGTAAATTATCTGTGAACAATTCAGAACCAGTGTAGACATGAAGATGGCAAAAGTCACATGTGAAGTGTTTCTGTCACTACTTGTTACGAGTTATTGTGATTTTCTATTTGACACCGAGTTATACGTAATGACGAAATTCAAAAAGTCAGATATCTGGTTTCCTACTCGCTGTTATGTCACAAGTATATCACTATTTATTCACAAGCACAACGATAATAAGAATGATTAAAAGTGATTTTAATATAAAGTGTTTATTTATCAGGGTAAGGCTAAAGCTATAACAATCTGTTTCTGGACACAAATCCAGTTTTACATTTCTAATTTATACTGCATCAGCTAAACAAGGAGAAGCTGCATCATTTTGTCTGTCGATAATTTGAGAGATTGGCTAGTGTCAATAGTGTGTTCGCTATCAATTAAGTTGGACTGAGATGACCACGGAAGCATCTATAAACTCCTTTGATAGTAGGTTCCTGGTAACAATAATGGAGCATGCACTAGTACCCGACCGTTGTTGCTACCTTGACGTGGTGTTCGGGCTTGTCTATCGTGTTGAAGCTCGACTGGCTGAAACAGCCGCTCCTGAAGGTCCTACCTTGTCAGACAGGTCGGTTGAAGAGCTGTAAGACTAAAAGCATCAAACCCAAGGTTCGAAGGTGAATTCGTACTGCACTCAATACCAATATATTCATAATCAACCTCTCTCTTCAATTCCTATTATTCCCCCTACATCGACTTTCAACTCTAAATTTCCACATCAAATGTCACCATAGTCAACGATTCTAGTGCTCAAAATACTCTCCCAGGTCTACTAAAACCTTGCTCCAAACTACATATTGGAGCCTTCAATGTGCGAATCCTATGTCAAATCGGTCAGCAGGCTTTCTTGGCCAAAACACTTGAGTCTCTTTCCACTGATGTGTGCTGTGACTCCGAAACACGCATACAATATTCCAGTGTGGTTATTCACTTAACCTCACCTCGGCAAAACGAAGAGCCAACTAGATACACCCTCCGTGTGTCTAGTGACCCGATGGTCAGTTCTCGTGGACTGGCACGTGTAGGCATATCACTAAGCATGAGGGCCGACATACGTCGTTGCCTTTTTGTCGTTTCTGCCTACGCTCCCACCGACTGCAGCTCAAATGAAGTGAAAGATGAATTTTACAGAAAGCTGTCTGAACTTCTTCAGAAAGCTAAACGCTCAGACAAAATACTCGTAGCAGGTGACTTTAATACTCAGATAAGCAGTTTAAACCAAACAGAAAGACATTGAGGTAGATATTTAAGTATTCCGACACAACGAACAAATAATAGTGATCGTCTGCTGCAACTATGCTCAGACAATCGTTTATTTTTAGCAAACACAAACTTTAAGCATAAGGAGAGATATCGTCTAACATGGTGACCCCCTACATCAAACCAACGATGGACTCGAATAGACCATATTGCCATCAGTCATCGTTGGAGAGGGTCGGTAGAAGATTGTCGCTCATTCTGGAGTACCTGCTTGGACTCTGACCATGCCCTAATACGGGCACGCATCTGCTTGCGCCTCACTGGACGCAAAAAAGCCACATTAAAAAGACTCATTAGAACTGAGTTGAGTAACGAGAAAACCAAAAGTAGGTTCCAGGAACAACTGAGATCATACTTAGGTAGTTCTGAAAACGAGGTTGACTCATATGTTGCTTGGAAAGACATGCAATCAGCCGTGGAAACGGCAGTGACATTTATTAGTGACTTAAACCACAGAGTTACAAAGAACCAGTGGATTTCCTCAAGGTCTATTGCACTGATGGGTTCTTGTAAACTGTCCCCATCAGGCTCTGAACACGATGAAGAGCGACAACAAATCAGATCTCGGTTGACCAAAAGTCTAAGGAATGACTGTGAGCAGTGGTGGTTAACGAAAGCAAAAGAGATGGAAAAGGCGGAGGCTATAGAGAACGCAAGACAGCTCTACAGACTTATAAAAGTAACTGGAATTAATGAGTTATGTATAATTCAGACTATTTCGGAAAAAGACAACACCCTCATCTGCTCCCAGTCCAGAAGTTTAGAACGATGGGCGGAACACTTTAGGGAACAGTTTAGCTCTCCTTCAGCGACTCTACAACTAACCTCCAGTCCCAGACAGTGTGAATGGAACATTGAAGTAGGTCCCCCAACTCTGGCAGAAGTTTAAAAGGCTATAGTTAATCTGAAACGAGGAAGAGCAGCTGGTCCAGATGGATTAGCCCTAGAGGTATTTAAGGATGGTGGTCCAATTTTGGCGATTAGGTCGACTAATATTTTAGCTAAGATCTGGGAGTTAAACTTTATCCCATCTGACTGGTCACAATCACTTATCGTCCTAATATATAAGAAAGGATCAAAATCATCTTGTGACAACCACAGATAGATTAGTCTAACAAATATCGTATCTAAAATACCAGCCTCAATAGTAATCTGACGCCTAACTAAGACTCGTGAACTGCAAACACGAGAAAAACAAGCTGGATTCAGACCTGGTCGTGGCCGCATCGACCACATATTCACCATTCGTCAGGTTCTAGAACACAGGCATACTTACCGACGTCCGACAATGGTGGCTTTTCTTGACTTAAAAGCAGCATTTGACTCGGTAGACCGCGAGATTCTGTGGCAGTGTCTGCAATTGAAAGGCGTATCCCAGAAATACATAAACCTTGTGAAGGCTCTTTACTCCAACACTACCAGTCGAGTCAGAACTTATGGCGAACTGTCATCTGCTCTCGCAACCTCAAGTGGTGTTCGTCAAGGCTGCCCACTTTCTCCATTTTTGTTTAACTTCATCATAGACCTATTAATGGAAATAACATTCTCGTCGACTGAATTCTCGAATATTGATCTCATTCCAGGAGGTCCACTTATCGACTTAGGATACGCAGATGACATAGTCCTGTTTGGTGAAGACACTGATAAAATGCAGAGTCTTTTCGTAGCACTAAGCAACAATGCTCGTTTCGTTTTCGCCAACCTACGTCACCTTTGGCGAAGGCGAGATATCCGTCTATCAATAAAAAGACGAGTATACTGCGCAGCAGTTCGTTCTGTTTTAATTTACGGTAGCGAATCATGGCCTTTAGGAGTACAATACACCCGTAAGCTACTAGTATTTGACCACAGATGCCTTAGAAATATTGCTGGCCTCTGTTGGGATCACCGGGTAAGTAATAGTGAGGTTCGATGAGGGGTATTAGGGAATGATGGCAAGTCAGTTGATGAGGTTGTTAATCATCATCGACTGAAATGTTTGGACCACGTGTTACGTATGCCAGAACATCGATTACCACGTCGTGCAATGCTAACCGGTGTTCAGGATGGTTGGAAGAAAGTTAGGGGTGGCCAAACCGAAACGTGGCATCAGTACTTGAAGACACTAACTTCTAGTCTGAGCCATGTTAGTAGATGCAGACTACTTGGTTGAGGTCGGCGTGACTATCGTAACCAATGGTTGGAGACTCTTGGTGACATGGCTCAGAATCGATCACAATGGCGTCGGTGTATACACTCTCTGTCTTCCCTTAAACTAAGAGATTAAAATCGTTTCATATCTTTCTGTCTACCAACTAATTCTTTCTTCCTATATATTATAATTATTGCAATTTTTCTCCTATATACTACCACATTGGACCTAACCACACCTATGAATCCGGTATTCTTTTTGCTGTGCTAATGAGGTATGGCAACTTGGACTGATAAAAATATGTGCCTGCTCCAACATTGTAGCTGACTGACTGACTGACTGATGACATCAATGAGAGTGAATCGAACTGGTTAGTATAGTGAAAATATAAAATTTATAAGCGTTCTTAAGAATAGACAGGCATCAATAAAATGTATGTTAATATATTTCGATTTGTTTAAACAAAAGATCCTCCCTGAGAATAAATCTAGACTAAACTATGAAAAATGTAGACGTCAAATAATTATGAATTTTGATTAGGTCAGTGAGATCTTGTTGTTAAACAATATATTTAAATAAATGATTACTATTTTCTGAAGTGCCTTCTTGTTTATTTACATTAAAGTGTTCTGAAATGTTGATCGCTTGAAAGCTTAGTTTAGCGAAATTTGGATTTGAAAGCTTTCGTCCATCATCGGTATTCAACAAGAACAGAGAGGTCTAGTCACGCGGTTTGAAAGCACTGAAAATGTGTAAATTATCTGTGAACAATCCAGAACCAGTGTAGACATGAAGATGGCAAAAGTCACATGTGAAGTGTTTCTGTCACTACTTGTTACGAGTTATTGTGATTTTCTATTTGACACCGAGTTATACGTAATGACGAAATTCAAAGTGAGTTCAATTTCTTAAGAACAATAATCAATTCAATCTCCTACTTCAAAGCGACTCTTACAAGTCACGGAAATAAGACGTGTCAAAGAGAATCGTGTTGATCGAATAATTTATTCCAAACAACTGGTCACTTATGTGTGTTTTAATACACAGGACTTATGAACTGATGTAAAGAAAATGATCTCAATCTGTTTCATGATTTTTCTTCATATGCTTACAATTCTACACGTGTTGAAGTGTTATATCAAACCTTAATACCGTATGAAGTCGTAGATATTCGTGACTAAAATAACTGAAAACACGATGATTATCAGTACGTATAACAGTATACATATAAATAGGTGGGGAACTGTTTGAAGATGGAACCTGACAGGATGAACTGTGTTTATATTAAACAATGTTTAAGACGTTTCAATAAGTTTCAACGCTTGTGAGAATGGATGTAGAAAACGAGTTGAGATGATGTGATATTTCTCTGAAGCTCGAAACGAACAAAACGGATGGCGTGATAATTATGTAGGAAGTGTCCACATCAATCCTGCACAATAACCCAGGGAAAAACACAAACGGATGGGGAGAGAAGTGTAGCTGAAATTATATGACATCAGATTGGTGAAGATCGGTCGTCGAAACAAACAATATAATTGTAAGCAACAATACTAGTATTTGACTTGATGTTTTCAAATAGACTGAGCATTGAGAACAAAGTTAGTAAATAAATGATGTGTTATTTGTGTACTGGCCAAATTCAGTTCACAAAACGTCAGCGATTTTGAACGCTTCAAGGATATTTTATTTCATGATGCAGAACAAAAGAGAAAATATGGATGATTCTAGAATACGACTCAGCAGTCTCATCATACAAAGTTGCCTGTATGCGACTATATTTTGCAAACTTCTTATTTTCATATTACTGATATAGGACGACATCAATGAGAGTGAATCGAACTGGTTAGTCTAGTGAAAACCTAAACTTTTGCAAGCGTTCTTAAGAATCGACAGGCATCATTAAAATGTATGTTGTTAGATTTCACCATTGATTAAAGAAATGATTCTCGCTGAGAATAACTCTAGACTAAACTATGAAAAATGTAGACGTAAAATAATTATGTATTTTGATTAGGTCAGCGAGGTCTTGTTAAGTGTTCACACTCATTTTGTCATTTTGTCTCGTTCACTCACAAACAATATGGTGAATAAATGTTCTTCGCTACTGTGCATACTTCCGTTACAAAAATTTTCAAAATGTCATTTCAGCGTATTCTACAATGAGATTCACTCTTGTTCGAAGTATTTTATCCGTGTGACCAGTAATTTATGTGTGTTAACTAGTAAGGAACTTGGCACTTGTTGAAGTCTACTGTCATGAAGGCCACACCTGTTTTAGTGCATCAGATTTTAGAAATCGAAATCTGTTACTTCTTGAGAATATTAGAAAATAAGCAAGTAATATTAAGTGCATTTATAATTCATGAGCACACGATTCAGGCATAACCAAAGAGCTACCTGATGCTGATTTATCACATCCACGAATGTTGTCATCTCTTGTGGACATTATTTCAAGATCACTGGCGACACGCTTCAGCATGTAACATTCCCCTACACAAATTCCTAGACATTGGAAATATTCCATAGTCATTCCTACATTTAAAGATGTTGAGTAACAGATCTTTTCTGGCAATCAACCTATCATTCTGTCTAGCACAATCGTATAATTTGTTAACTGTCTATCTATCCGATTTTCTGAAACACCATTTACGTTTGACTAGCTGGGTGTTTGCGAGAGGAGATTGGTTCGAAGCCCCAGTTAACGGTCCGTTTTTCTGTCATTGTCATTCATAGATTTTACAAGATCCTATTATAAGATTTTACGCTTAGGTTTTATGCAGAAACTCTTGGGCTTCAGAATAACAGGTGAAGTACAGGAATGGATGGTAAAGTCTTCCTGTGACCCCAGACAGAATATAAGGGTTAATGGATCTCTATATGAATTAATGCTAGCAAAACCTAATTTACCTCAAGTCACCATGTTAGTCTCCTACTTTACCATTTCTAAGTCGGTGAGTTACCGTTATCATTTAGGCCGTCAACATTATTGTTTGCGGATGATATCAAAATCTGCAGACAAACAAGTAATCAGGCTAATCATTTTGACCTAATCAAGTCTACCATGGTGCTTGGTACTTGTGTTGTTGCGCCACAGGATTGAGCTGTATTATTCACATTATGGCGTTAAAGCCTGTACGGTGTCTGGTTCTCCTGCTAAACGAGGTTGAGCTGTACTGTTTGACTTTTTACGTGAAAATCCGGATGGTGTCTGGTTTTCCTGAAAACCAATGTAAAATTACCCTGGCCCACAAGGGTATATTATATAACTGTGAACTTTTCAGTAAGGCTTTTGACAAGGTGCCAACTAATAGACTGTTTTGAAGTTGGAAAACCTTGGTATTGCCGGACATCTTTTAAAATGGATTAAAGATTTCCTATTAGGTCGTAGACAAAGAGTAAGAATGAATGCCAAGTGCTCCATCTGGAGACCAGTACTTAGTGGAGTACCCCAAGGTTCCGTCCTAGGTCCTTTACTTTTTATAATGTACGTTAATGATCTGACAAGTATAGTACAGTCTCCAATGTTATTACACGCTGACGATGTAAAAATTTGGCGAGTAATAACTGGAGACAAACACGCATTGCTTCTTCAGGCAGACTTAAATTATATGATAAACTGGTCTGAAGATTGGTTGATGCCTATCAACGCGGCAAAGTGGGTCTACATGCACTTGGGGGATTCAAAAGTTAATACGCACAACATAGGGGATGTGTCATTACCCGTAGTCTGATCTCATAAATATCTAGGGTTGACAGTGAGTAATGATCTTTAGACGACGGCCCATTGCCAGGAGGTCGCAGCCAAGGGGTTTCCAACCCTCTGGCCTTTAAAAAGGACATTCACTAAGTTAGATACTACTATGTTCACCACAGTATACACATCATTAGTGAGAACTAAGCTAGAGAACTGCGTTCAGGCTGCAAGCCTCTGTTTAAAAGGTGAATCAGACATACTAGAAAAAATACATAGGGCAGCTATCGGTGCAATTCCAGAACTCCGCGATTTATCATACAAAGAGCGACTTGAAAAACTGCACCTCTTTATTCTGTCTTTTCACAGACTGAGGAGAGATATAATTTTGATGTACAGAATACTGAGAAATGATTTCGGATTTAACTTATTCTCCCTTTTTCTTCTCACTAAATCGGGACACCTTAGAGGACATAGCAAGCGAGTATAAAAGTCAAGAACGAACAAAGTACCCGTGGCATACAAGTTTTCACACCGCGTCATCGATACTTGGAGCCTGCTGACTGAAGCAGTGGTGTCCGGACTCTTTCAAGAGAAGACTGGACACTCACAGAAGCATACTAGAAAAGGGATTACATTGGCCATAAACATTCTGTCCTCACCACACAAATCTGAATCTGAATAAGGGGCTTGGATGTTAATTCTAGAAGGAGTGTGTCAGTGCACATCAGACACAGTAACAGTTACCGTTATATTGCTGATAGAATATCTCTTCCATAAAACGTATGAGTCATGTTAGGTCACGGCTTGGAAACGACTCGCATTGCAACGCAGCAGTTGCCAAAGTGTTTCGTGAGTTATGTTTACTACGCCGAGCATTCAAATGCCTTGATGAGATGTTTCGAATTTTACATTCAAACTATGTTAAAGCACAGCTTGGTGTGAGCCAATTATATACACATAAGTAGTTTATGATGACACCCAGGCATTGAATCTATTTCAGTGGAATATTGAAAAGAAAAGAACGTAAACGGAAAGCAGTTGGTATGAAAAATCACAAACAGTGGGATCTGAGACAATGGATTGATGTCTGCAACTGTTAAGTTTGATAAGATGATTTGAGATTTTACAAATCAATGATTTACTTTGTGGTTCTCAGACTTTATGGAGATGCTCTGTAATGATGTGCTCAAATGCATTCGATTTTCTCTATCGGTGTTCGCTTTATTATAGAGTACTGTATCCAAGCTGCTGGCTTATGTCTGATTGAAGATACTAACTCGCTTGAGTGTGTGAGAACAAAATGAGTGAAGGGTCTTTCCAAACTCTCTTATGATGAGCGCTTAAAATGTTTGAACGTTTCCGCCTTGTCGTATCGTAGGACGTAAGGTGACCCTATATTGGTATTTAGTATTTTTAATTACGATTTGAGTGATAATATGTGTTATCTGTTCGCTCCCTCCTGCATTAATAATCTTCTAATTCATAGCAAGATGTTTCACATACCTCGATCTAATAAACTTCATGTGTGATTTCGTTTTTTTATGTAGTGGTCAATGACTCTAATGCTTCACCCGAACAAGTGCTATCAGACATATAAGTAGACATTTTCAAGGAAAAAGTGGACCTTCACTGCAAAGCAAACTATCAGGATAAACGTGGATCCATCAATTTAATCTCCTTACTGAAGAGTGAAGAAGAATGTAGCCAAATAATGTAGCCAGATACGAATATCAGCAAATTTTTCAGATTGTAAACTACAAAATAAATATCAATGATTTAAATTGGTCCTCAGATAGAGTTTTTAACTTAAGCCGTTTACACTTTCCATTTACTATTAAAACATGTGTGACGAAATTATCCTCTTCGTTCAGTACTAGCTTCATTCATCTATAACAAGAATTCAGGATCAAAGATTGGTTACCAAACAATTGACTAAGTAAAGTAGTGGTTTTTGCAAAATTTCTTTTGCATAGATGTTGGGGTAATATAGTGTTGCAGTATTTTTCAAGTCCTGCTGTGCCGAATTACCGCAAAAAACATGTACTTCCAAAATCAGCATTAAACATGTCTTTGTAGAGACGAATCCAGATGTCAAATATTACATTTGACCATGGGTCATAATTAAACTCAGAAATATTATTGACATAGTTATCTAGCATAGATCCAGATACAGAGGTTGATGGTGGTGAGGTCTTAGCGATTTGCGCAATAGATAACATCTCTATCAGTTTGAACTGTTGTCCCAGTAGGCGCTCAAGCTTATCAGCAACATCTTTGATAGTCACCGCCGTCACTCATTGCTATAATTTGTTATTGGGGTTCAGTACGGCCTACTACAATATGGATTTAAGAACAAAACCCATTGAGCTTCTCTAGTGAGACCAGTATTCTTCGGAACTGACAACAGTTAGCTATACCCAACCTACCAAATCTCGACGGCTAAGACAGGAGAAAGACAGAATTGCACGTTACTTGATATTTGTGATAGAACAAGTAGCTCATATTCACTGAGGAAAATGAAGGAACCGTGTAATCTCCTGGAAGTCGGAGCGTCATCGCAAAAACGATTTGAGCTGTAGTATATTCAATTTCAGATTTCACTCCATCGAGCAAAACGAGTGGGTGAGCGTTGGCACACTTTGAAACGTTTGCAGCTGTCGGTGAAAGCGTTATACTAACCCGTTCACTTATGGATGGTAGACGGTCGTTCACAATCGTGTGGTTCCTAATAATGCAATCAAACGGCGAAACGTCCGGGTTCAAACTGAAGTCCACGGACTGTAGTGACGGCTGAGGGGCGGCCAAAGTTTCCCTCAAATCGTTTGACGGTGTGAGACACTGCTTCATTGGCATTTAATTCGATGAGTAATGCTTCAGACCATCGGGTGAAATGGTCTACACAAGTTAAGAAATAATAACACCCGTCTGAATCTGGTAAAAGTCATACCGAATTCAGATGAACACGGTCGAGATGAGCAACTGGGGTTTTGAATGAACCTAAGGAGCATTTATTGTGTCTAATCACACTAGATTTCTGGCAGCCTACAGATATGTTTTATCGACTGAACGCAACTTGTTATATCTGGTCGTCATTGATTGTTGTATCAGAAACGCTTATCATTTATACTCGGAACCAAGGACCTCTGTAATTCCCACGACGCGAAAGTAAGAACACAAAGACTAGTATAAATGAAGATCTATTCATCCCCAAAACACAATGACGACGACGACCCTAGTCGAAAATACACTCATTAAAACATTGATTCGTACATCTTTTTTTTATTAATATTTAGATAAAAATCACATATATGAAAAATACTCTTATATAACAAATCACATTCTCAGTATAGTTCATGTTAACGTAAAACAAGAATGTCGATTCTATACAAAAACAAATATTAAACTGAGTAATCATCTCATTAATTGAAGAGAAAGTAATGTTGAACAAATATCATAATGAGTAAACCGGTCTAATTTTGACTTATCTTCCCGTCATATCATCTACACAGAAGAGTAGCCAGTGCCTAACGCCTTTGTTCATACCAGGCCAGCAAAGTCTTTCCACTATGAGCTTGATGTTTGCACGAACACCTGAATGAGAAAGTTTTTGTAACATATTGAAAACGTTTCGTCAATAATGTCTCGGTAAGATTAGACGATCCCTGATACGTAGATCCAGGGTTATCTGAGAAAACTTGCGCTGGAGTTCAGTGTCAATTTTGAAGCTGGGAAAGTTTAAAAATATCCATTCGTTGGGAGCTGTTCGAGGAATTTAAAGGACACAAAGCGAATACAACAACATTTTCCGTTCCAGAAATCTATCGTATAAATGAAGTAAGCTGAGAACTGTAGTCCAGTTTCCGAAACTCTCGAGTGCAGATATGTTGAAAGCAAAGGCATGAAGATTGTGTTCGGTGAAAAGAGTATACTTTCGGCGTTCACCCGAGTGTTGAAAGTGCTGTACAGCACAATATGTGGCTAGCAGTTTCCTACCACAAGTGCTATAACTCTATTCGGTGTCAATCAACAGTTTCGAAAAGAATGATAAAGGTTATCAAGTGTACTTAACCCATTGTCGTAAGACGCTTCCGATTGTCGAGTCCAATGCGTCTACTGTGATGCTAATGGGTGATTTTGTGTTCTGGTGTGAGAGCAGTGTTGTTTCGGCCACACATTCTTTAGATGCGAAAAATACTTTTACTGCTATGTCGCCGAAATTGACCACTTCCTCATTCCTTAGATGTTAGCCATTGAAAGGTGGACCTCGGTGGTACATAAACCTTGTTAGGGCTCTTTACTGGGACCCTACTGGTCAAGTCGTATGGAGTGATCGTGTGTTGTACTGTGCTAAGGATAATCTTCAACCAGAAAAAGAACTCACACAAACAAATAAATTGGTAATTCCGTCTACTGGTCTCCGTTTGGGTGTTTCGATGAGTGGATAATGATATTGTAGCAGATCCATATCAATGACTGGCACAAAAACATCTGCAACAACGAAGATCCAGTGGATGGGTTTGCGTTAATTCAGGTAAGATAATAATACCACCTACCGTATAAGGCGCACGGCTTACCACTTACTGTCTCCAGGTTGAAAACAGCTTCATGCAGTCGGTCGTTAGAATTCTCAGTGAGATCACTAACCTCTTTTCTAGTGTTGAGATAGTGAATTTCCGTCATCGCATCAGTGATGTGTAACGGACGACTATGTTCACCCGCTATGGTTACCGTTGATGCATGCCGAAAAGGAGGTTTACCGAAGCGTTTTTCGTGTCGGATCGTTTGGAGCTCGGAATCTTGCAAGGTTTTTTACAGTTTTATGGAGGCTTACAATGCTTATTACGATACCAGCACCAATCAGGATCATTCGTGTCTCGTGATCTGGAGACAGATTGTTGTTGTGAGAAACTCCTCCGAGGAGTTTGAGAGCGTCTACAGTCATTATGAATATCAAGGTGACATGTTAGTGTGTGGCAAATTTCTGTGACATCATTTATTGTCGCCTGGGGTTTTTGTTTAGTCCAATCGACCTCGGCACTGGAAGGTTCAATGACTTTCAGAGTTGCGTCGGCAGATGCAGTCAGTTTGTCTACAGCGTTGTTTTTGTATGAGACAAGCACTGCCTGCGCCTGTTGGAGAGGCATAGACAAGAAGTGTTGCCTGAACAAGCCCTCGTCAAAGGTTTGTTTACTTATGACCTCTCACATTCGTTGAACATTACTGTTACTGTGCCATGTCGTAGTTCAACGTCGTTGAGGAGTTGGTCTCATCTTCGTCGATCGTTGTGATCTACACATTTAGAAATAGTTTTTTTAGAAGTTTCGTAAGGTCTTGAGATATTACTAGCGAACTTACTAGGTGTGATGTACATGTTTAAATCGTGTGTTGGTACTTTCACGACTGAAGAACTGTGAACTCGGGTCTGTCACGCCGCGCTGGTGAGGTCAGCTTCTGGGTAGCAGGACCAGGGTTTGATTTAGACGAGTTAGCTGAAATGAGGGTGGCGTAAGAGTCTTCATCTTAAGCAAATTTAGAGTCTGTTCATTCATGATAAACGCGGCCTGCTTGAATATCTTGTCCATCTGTTCCTGCCATCTGGATATTTCAACGAGTTATCTATTTTTGTTTGTCTTAATACATCATCATGGCTATTGGTCGCATGACCTATTCAGGTGCGTTTGTGATACGTTTACGACATTTCGCTGTACAAATTAAAAAAGAGCCAAATCAGAGACACCGTGGTTGCTGGCAACATGCACCGAAAAAAATATACATTATTCAGACGTCTATTTCTGAAATGCTAACATCTAACTGGCGACTACTCAATATCTATTTCAAGGGTCGATCAAGAAGTAAGAAGAGGAAAATCGGTGAAATACTTTGTGATCAAATTTCTATATCGTGCCAAAAATATAATATTGAATAAAGCTCACAATAACAACAAAAGAAAATGAAGTATGGCAATGAACGAGAAAAATGTATTCAAATATACCGAAAAATATCACAATATGTAAAAATCGAAGTAAAAATTATTATATAAAGTTCCGAAAAGGAACAGACTTGTAGTGGCATTGGGCCCTAACCACACAAGGCGCGGACATGGAATTCAATTGATTTGAATGCGTCGGTTGGTACGGCTCAGCCTCGCAGGCGTGGTGACTCTTGAATGTTGTTACATACGCTTTTTTCATATTAAATACATTGTTCTATCTCTAGCTTAAATATGTTCTTCATCATGTATTGATGATTGTTACGATGCGATGAGTTGATGTAGATAATAATGTGGCTTCTACGTAAGATCTAAATAGATTATGCAGTTACAACATGACAAATCTAACATTTTAGGATAAAATCAATTATTACAGCGGTACTAATAACAAAGTAGACCATAAATCTACAGAATCACTGCTTGCGAATTGGAGTATCATATCCGTTCAGGATCACCACTAAAGATGACACAAATATTCAGAATTTGACAACGCCCTAGCCAGTAACACCTTTTGTATTCGAAACGTACCAACCCAGCAAAATCGGAAACCAGAAACGAAGAGGTTCAAAGATATACTTGATAGGCTATCGATATATCGAGAAATGATCAATCTAGGCTGGATAACGGTTGTAAGAGATTCATAGTATGGCTCACTCCGTTGTGATCTTGTGTGGATGCCTGACCAAGCGCCTTCAGTTGGGTGATTCCACTGAAATCAGTGCGGTCTGCATGGAATGCCGAAGACTTACAGAACTGTTTATTCCAAAGATTTATTTACCGCCACAACCTCTATAAAGTCACTACGGTGAGATCAAGTAACGCTGTATGCTTAGAAATACTAAATTCTCATGGTTTTGTAGGTGATGTCATGTGTGAAACACACATAATATATTGATTGGTTCTGAGAGTAATTTCATTAATAAGTTTTGTACATTTCTGTAGACTGTTGCACTATTTCAGCAGTTCTTCGACCATTTGGATTAGTTGATCAGCTTTGATGAACAAAAGTGTTCGAGAGACACTATATCTCCTTCCAGATCAGTATATGAAAGTTATTTAATATTTTGTATGACGCTTATATATATGATAAAACTCAATCGAATATAGAAGCGTATGAGGATACATAATTTATCGGACGATTTATTCGAAACATTTTCAGATTATCACTATCACATCACAAATGTAGATCTATATTTACCTAGTCTCTAGAGAGTAATCAATAAATTTCTTATGAATTACCATCAACTAGTCTATATAGGGCATACTACCAGGCAACTTAACCAACGAATGAGTGAACATCTACCAACTTGGTACATAAGGAGCCAGATAAAATCTATTCGCAGTTCTATCTTGGCACATCTCATCGATAGCAGTCATATTGTAGATAAATCGAAGTCATTTCGTGTTATCTATCGTATACCTCTATCATTCCCCAACAAAGTTCGTTCCCGCCTCCTACATATAGCTGAAACTCTTGGAATTCGTACATATAACTCCAATTTATGTGTACAGAAAAAATACGTCACCCCCTATCCCTTCTATGGCCAGTTATAACTTAACTAACGAATTTTTGTATTGTCATTGTTTATTTTATTCTATTTTGTTATCATTAACCTTATTTCCGCATCCATTATTTGTTTGTAAATTTCCGCCTCTTTGTATTCTTCACTGCCTAATTATTTACACACATCTTATTACGTAATGATTTTGATGTTTTGTGATTATTATTCCTAGTCCATTTACACAACTTTGACCTTGTATTTCTAACGTTTAACTATTGATATGACTTTTGTTATCGTATATTATTATTCTTACAACCAGTACACCTGTCTTTCTACTATCAGCTTGTAATTTTCCCTATAATGTGTAGGGACTTATTCTATTTCATTGTGATTATTGACTCATATTGCTTTGATTGGTTTACATTTTTGTATAAATATTCATGTCTGTTAGAGTAAAGCCTGATGATGATCTAATTGAAAACAATTGTTCGCTTACATGTGTTGTTCTAATTTTCACAATTGGAATCTTTAATAGTTTTTAATGTTCACTGTTTTAATAAACTATGTTTGTAAGATCTTCAGACAAAATAGCACGAGCTTGTCCCCAGACATAAATGTAAATCGATTCAAGTGACTCAGTGAGTAACATATGGATGATTTTAGCGTCTAACACAAGCGATAGAGTATCAAGAAATTAATGGGATCATGGTAACTAACAGAAGATCGAAATATATTACTGTCTTACTGATAAACGGCCAATAACCAAAAAATAAATCAAGGACATTACGCGAGGGTTGTTTTACTACAGTGATTTGCTGAACTTCTTCATTAGAATATTGAGCGCGTCGGCCGAAGAGTTCTCTCAGTTACTAATTATATCTGTTCTGTCCACTAAAAAAATGTCTGGATCTCGCAAATTTTTTGTTGGAGGGAACTGGAAAATGAACGGAAGCAGAGAAGATAATGAAAATTTACTTAAATTACTCTCAGAAGCTCATTTTGGTGACAACACAGGTTTGTTAGGAAGTCACGTCCGAAAAACACTTCAATTTTAGAAGTTTTAATTGCTCCACCTTCCGTATTTTTGCACGATGTTCGAAAGATTTTGAAGAAGGAAATACATGTTGCTGCTCAAAATTGTTATAAAGTATCAAAGGGTGCATTTACTGGAGAAATCAGGTAACTGTCCCTATTCAACATCCTACAGTTGCTGAATGATCCGATAAGAGATTTCTATTAAGTTTTTTGGGATTAAAACCATAAAACCGTTTTGATTTGTTGCTTGTATCAAAAATAAGGACATAACATGCGTCTTTGCCAAAGGTCATGGTTTCACAGCAGGAATAAACCTTTTACTACATACTGGATGGTTACGTGTATTGAAGCTAAAAGTAAATAAACAATAGCGAATAAAGTGAAGCAAAATCCAACGGGCGATATTCAGTGGAAACATTTTTGACCGCTTAAGTGCTTGCTTCAAATTTAAGAGATCGTAGTGACGAGCTCGTTTAAATCATATGTTTTGTTTGTGCTCCTTCCTTGGTTTTACGATACGGACTCAGGTTTTCAATGGATTTCTATGGAAGCAGTTTAGCAACTTGGCCAGTCCCATTAGTCTCCGTAGTTATTTATCAGTTTGTATATCTTGAGTGGATTTGGTTCAGGGCAGTATCGTCTTCTGAACCAAAAGTTATCATACTACCTGGTGAGATATTAAATAGATACCATATGGAGGTTTTAAAGTAAAGAAAATGTGGCTTAGGAAAGACCATTGCTATAGGTCGTAAATAAAGTCACTATGCAAACAGTATAAACAAACCGAAATGTAAGGATAACAAAAGAACAGTGAGAAGGGAAAACAGTGATAGAGGCAGGGTAATAATAATGATAGATGAGCAGAAAGACGCGTATCGAGCGCAGCTATTTCGGAATAGAGGTTGCAGATCATGACTAAGTTCGGTGTTGTCAAGCCCATAATCAAAAACCTCTAATGAGGTGACAGACTACATCTGGTTGGATGTCATTTCAGACAGTGGCAGCTGTCGGTGAGAAAAAATATGATATATCCCTGTTTTTTATTCTCCTGTAACTAAGTGAAAAAATTGAGACTTATTGGGTCTAGTGTTACACGATTTGTTCTTTAATGCTATTTTTAACTTCTTTCAACGATAAATCTGTGTTACTTGAAGGCAAACTACACTGTCAAATTAGCACAATGCAGCAAGCTGCTTGAATATGTTTAAGGTATTCAGGGCTTGACAACGCTGTCATTTGTAATACCTTTTTGATAGACGATCACAAACCCAGTCAAACCAGGAGTCAAGAATGGGAGTGATCGAAGATATATTTAAAAGGCAGTCGATATGTTGGGAAATATATGAGCTAAGCTGACTAGTTGTTGCGCGGGATACATAGTAGGGGTTGCTCAATAGTGATCTGGTGCGGATGCTTGACTGAGCGCCTAAAACTGTGCTGTGTTCAATAAAACTAACGAAGCTAGCATCAAAGTCGAAGACTTACAAAATTATTTATTATGGTGATTTATTTACAGCTTTATACTTTTATGCATAAAAGTATGCTATTTCTTACATCGCGATTTTCGATCTTTCTGTAATAAGTAAGTGAAGTCATGACTTTTCTTTTGACACAGTTATTAACAAAGACAAAATATATACTGAATACCGTTTCTCCGTCTTTGCTTCAAATTAGTAGTAACTTATATATCAACTTTATTCTTGTTTCTCCCCAAATCTTGTTTAGCCCTGCAATGATAAAAGATATTGGTTGTGAATGGGTAATACTTGGACATTCTGAGCGTAGGAGCATTTTTGGTGAATCTGATGAGGTAGGTTTTTTTAACAGTACCATCATAAGGAAACAATTATTTTATGATATATGAATGGACTTTCTAACAGTAATTTTGTGGACAGAAATACAACTACCTTCATTTTATTTCTGATAGTTAACACCTATCCGGTTCGATACATTATAACTGATTTGTAGATATTAAGATAAATATTGGCTTACCCATTTGTTAGGTTATAAAACAAAGGTTTGCAACAACTAGTTCAAACTCAAAAGATATTTGCTGTGAACGTTCCTAGAGAGTGTATCTGGTGTGTAATTGCATTTGCTGAAAATAAAGTCATATTAAAATAAAACATCCGTGACATACTGATTGCAGTAAAGTGTCCATTGTATATTTAAATGACTACTGAGATTGACCAGATTTCTTCATTTGTAAATGTTTTAACAGATATGATATATATCTACCATTAAAAAGAAAACCATCGATGATTGTCAATATTCATAACTTTGAGAAACTGCACTGAGGGTTATGAAATTGATGGACATACTATATTTCACGATCCTAATCCACTATCTGGACTACTGAAATACAGTAAAAATAAAAACTGCGATAGATTTGAACCCATTACCTGTGATTTTATTTTATGTACATTTGTTTGTCAGGAATATCATTCAGTAATCGATAATTTTGATTAGACAGTTGGTTTTGATTTTTTTCGTTATGATGCAATCGGAAAAATCTAGAGTTTGTTGAGAATATTTATGAACACATATTCTACTTTTTTATTTCCTGTGGTCGTCCGAGTCTTCTACTGATATTCAAGCTTTCCATACTCGTGTACGACTAGATACCCGATTGACAAAGTCAGAGGTGAACATGAGCATATTATTGTCTAAGCGAGTCAGAAGTACATCCGAAAACCCTACGTATACGTACGTCTATAAACCTCAGAAGATTAATCCCCATTTTAAATCGAAAGCGCGTCTGTTTCCATAGAACTTATCATTTGTTATTTGGCCTGTCTAATTGGTTAGGTGTACTCCATTTATCTCCTTGAAAATGTCGTTTTTGAATTCAACCACATGAATTTGAGGTGTAGATACATAAACGTTCAATTTGTTCATCATTATTTGGTAGAAATCCACCAAAAGATGTTTCTTATGTATCCAATAAGCGCCTTAAAATGTTTCATAAATACAGTTTGTTTTATCTGGAGCATTTTGGGAACGAAATGCAAAATAATATCGTCAATGTTGTTGGGATAAAACCTAAATTGTGCTAAAGTAAACGCTAAGTTATGAATTATCTTCAGCTAAAAACTAATCACAATAACAAATTATTTGTAAACAAATTAAAATGTAGCTTTTGACGACTAACAATATCATAGATTAAGAAATAATTGTGCCTGCTAATATAATCCTCAACGTCCTGTCTTCTTTTGATTTATGCCTATGTAAAATAGTGTTCGGTTGTGCAAGTTACTAGCTTTGGTTGGCAGTTTTCTTCGAACTATTACTCTGTAATGGGGTACCTAGAGAGTTAATCATTCTGATATTAGTTGAAGAGTAATTGCTACAGGTAATGGATCAGATAACAGACTTATAAGCGGCCACCATTTAATGTTAGGTTGCTGTGTAGGTTTAGCCTGAGGTTTACTAGAAGAGCTTAGGAAACCGAATCGAGCGTTTATTTAGAAAACTTATCAGCATAGAAACATATTGAAATAAAGTTAACAGCCGTTTCTCCAATCCATTACATTAGCAAATAATTTTCATGACTGCTGGTTTGACTTGTGGTAATTATATCCCATGCATACGTTTACTCCATTCCACATTTCAAGCACCGTTCTCGTAATTTTAGTCTGCTACTTTATTGATATAACTAATTTTACCATTTGAATTTCCTCCTTTTAATTTTCTCATATTAGTATGATATAAAATATGAGTACATTTATCACCTTTTTTCTGAGTAATTGAATCCTTTGATAGATATAAAATATACAGCAATCATACTAGGTAAAAACCTTAAGAAAAAACTGTTCTCAACATATTAGAATGCAAATCGTTCGTTAGTTTGCACCTCTCTTCCAATGGGAACTTCTCAACTGAAATATTACATGGTTTCATGTCGTTCTTGAGTTAAGTCGGTTTAAAAATGATTTTTTTAATGGTAGAGCTATGCACAAAACTCGCTTAATGTATTCAAAAGTATGTTAGCTTATCAACTCCTATTGCGCTACAAAAATAAGAAATATTTAATCAAATTGATCGATTGGTTTGTAGTTGTCGACTTTGAGCTAGCTATTTATTTCATTGGATAAAACAATTAATTTACATCAAAACATCTGACAAGTGTTTTCTTCGTTTCCACTTTAAATTTTTACTAATGTGAATGTTTAGAAGGAAGCTTTCTACATGAATTGATGTAAAATTCACGTGCATTAAATAGGAATTCGAAATATGTACAATGCAGATATTCAGTGTTCCCTAGTTGTCCGTAATTATCTAACTGATATCAATTTGTAACGGAAACTGTCTTAAAGTTTGAACGACTTATCACAAACATCACAGTTTATTATTTAAAGCTCTGTTCGATTTAAAACTTAACGAACTACCGTAAAAATTTCAGCATGGTTTTAGGATCAATTTTCAAAATAGTCTATTGCAATATTCTATACCTTATTGTGATAGACATTAAATATAATCTCACTTAAGCAGTTCGTAACAGAAAATAATTTGAAATACGTTTCTTAAGGTCCTCAATAATAGAGGCTATATATTTGTATTATTTCAAGATTGAGCTTTGTATTGACTTGAAAGACGTTATGTACTTCTCAAAAAGGCAACTTATACTTAGTTATTAAATGTCCGAAGTTCAACTTCTTTCTACTTATCTGTTATATCCTAGCGAAAATTAAATCACGAGTAACTTCATTAATTAGATTATGTATATTTATATTTTCCTCTTATTATAAGCTTTATTTTGACCTATAATTTATTATTGTACGATTTACTGTTCTTAAGCTATGTTCAGTTTATTGACTACTGCCTCCCACGTTCACAATCACTTTTTGATTTATTGTGTACAAATGTTATTTCCTATTTTATAGTGCGTTGCGGTCTGTTTGACTGATATATGAACCCAGTATGTCTGAAATAAATGATTCGATTCGATTGAATTCGCATATTGGAAGCTGGTATTGGGAGTTCTGGACTCAAGCGGATGAGCTAGGCGGACATAGGACCAATAAGGACGCTAGACTGCCAATACCAGTCGAACGTCATTGGTTTGGCACAGTGTGAAGACTATATAAGTCGTATTTTGATTGGTGGATAAGTCACGTGATAAAAGCTGGTCATAAACTCATAACATCAATATATTACAAATATATAGTTAGGTTTTTGTTTAAACAATCATCTGATTATTCGATGTATTCAATATCAATTTTCAGTGTATTGTCTTTTAGTAAAATATTTACCAGAATATTTTTTTTCATTTTTTATTAAAATTATTTCCCATATTTTTTTTATAACAAAGCTTATTGCTGAAAAAGTTCAACATGCACTTGCTGAAGGTTTAAGCGTTATTGCATGTATTGGTGAAACATTATCAGAGCGTGAATCTAATAAAACGGAAGAAGTGTGCGTTAGACAGTTACAAGCTATCGCAAGTAAGCTTATCTTAAAGTTTATTTCACACTGCTTTATTTCATCTCTGTTCTTCAAATCATATTCTAAATTCTTAGTATGTTTTACTAGTATTCATACAGATATTATGTTGAATGAATTGCTATTTGTCTTGTTGGTTTTAATTCTCTCTCTTGAAATGACTGCACTTAACTGAACTGACAGTCATTTGTCTCACATTCAGAATTGATGATAACTACGTAAAATTTTATGTAGTTCGTTATGTTATCATTGATTTCACAGTAGTATTGTTAATAATCACCTGACCTCTAGAAGTATATTACTTCACAAAATAATCACTACTTTTATATGTACTTCAAAGTGTGAAAATCCTTAATTATCATTTCTTCACACTTTCTCTTATTTTACTTAATTTCTAAAAAAGTATTTAATCTTGAACTAAACATA
This sequence comes from Schistosoma margrebowiei, assembly GCA_944470205.2. Taxonomy (NCBI): domain Eukaryota; kingdom Metazoa; phylum Platyhelminthes; class Trematoda; order Strigeidida; family Schistosomatidae; genus Schistosoma; species Schistosoma margrebowiei. The sequence continues at coordinate 12,962,984 of OX104028.1, read as the reverse complement.
TCATTGTTTTAACTTCTATTCTGTCAAAATAAGAGATTAACTTGGTTACAATAATGAGGATTACTTTTTTGTTGTTGAGCAAATAAAGCATATTCATTTTTCTGTTCTCCTCAGCGAAGAAGAATCTTTAATTTTAAGTTGGAAAGTTAAATACATTGAGAAAAGTTTTAGTTGTACAATTAGAATGTTATCAGAAGGGGTTTGTGGAGATTTTTAGGAATTTTCACAGATTTAAATCATGAGTCAGTTGAAGCTAGAACACCATTGAAAACCTGGAAGCACTGGACGGCCGTTTCGTCCTAGTATGGGACTCCTCAGCAGTGCGCATCCACGATCCCGCACCACGCGGGGCTCGAACCCAGGACCTACTGGCTTCGCGCGCGAGCACTTAACCATTAGACCACTGAGCCGGCATCCAATGGTGTTAATGTCTAACTTCAACCAATCCACGGCCGTCCAGTGCTTCCAGGTTTTCAATGGTGGTCTAGCTTCAACTGACGCATGATTTAAATCTGTGAAAATTTCTAAAAATCTCCACAAACCCCTTCTGATAATAATCGTCTGCTCACTAGTGACTGACTTCAAAAGATACTCCTGGAGTTCTAGTGGGAAGCCGTTACCAGTGGAGTTCAACCAGGTCTGTTGTGAGATATCAGCTCACTGAAGACAATGGTATATGGTGGCGCAACTTCGTGGATTGGTTGAAGTTAGACATTAAGACCGTTGGATGCCGGCTCAGTGGTCTAATGGTTAAGTGCTCGCGCGCGAAGCCAGTAGGTCCTGGGTTCGAGCCCCGCGTGGTGCGAGATCGTGGATGCGCACTGCTGAGGGGTCCCATACTAGGACGAAACGGCCGTCCAGTGCTTCCAGGTTTTCAATGGTGGTCTAGCTTCAACTGACTCATGATTTAAATCTGTGAAAATTAAAATATTAGTCAAAATGTATCTAATTACCATTCTTTCTAATAAAAATGTTTATACAAGAAAAACTTGATGCGATTAAATCTTTCATTTACTCATATTCTTATCAATTTTTTATTTAATATTACTGTGCAACAAGTAAGCGACTTAGAAACTAATTTTCACTAATCAATGATACCATTTAATTATGCTGATTTCATGAATAAAAATTTGTTTATAACTAAATAATGTTATTACATGATAAACTGTTCTACAAGTTCGTGACCTTGTCATTGATCTCAAATTATTCGGAGGTTTATGTTAATAATTTAATCATATAAGCAATTACTAGACACATTCGTTCCTTATTTTATTTATTCAAGTTTAGTTTACTATACAAAACCATCAAATATCTTGTGATAACTTTAACTGAAATAATATCATTTCATTTTAGATAAGATTAAATCAGCTGATGAATGGAAACGAGTAGTTGTAGCATATGAACCAGTTTGGGCTATTGGAACAGGTAAAGTTGCTACACCACAGCAAGCTCAAGAAGTTCATAATTTCCTTCGTAAATGGTTTAAAACAAATGCACCAAGTGGAGTTGATGAAAAAATACGTATTATCTATGGTGGTTAGTGAATCTTATTTTGATTTTCTTTTTAATAAACTTTTAGTCAGTTGTTCTATTTTTATTATATTTATCCAGTATAAAATGCTGTAATTAGATGACTTGACATTACATTATCTGATAAAAGTATCATATACTGAAGACCTTGGATGGATAATAAGCCAATCAGGAAACATCACATGGTTATAAAACAATTAACGATACAAAGTAATGAAATAATAGTGAAATAACAGCTTTGATCGTGATAAGTAACCATAACACGTCAAATCATCCCTTGTAAAAAAAAAGAAAAAAGGGTATATGAATACATATAAGAAATCGTGCTAGTGTTGTGAGTTGAGGTTATCACTCTATAGAGTTCTTATCTGAAACTTATATCAGTTATAATACAGAAGATTTGGGTTAGGTATCAACAGTTAAGCTCGAGTTTTGAATTAAGTTTACAAATAAGGGTCAGGGTTTTTAACACGAACTGACATTAGCATTGATGAAATGCTTTGCCACCTTTTTTCTAGAGGCTGAAGAAACTGAGGGCTAAGATTTCGAGTGAGGGTAAGAAAACGAGAACATCATCTAAATACGCTTGATTACCCAATGAAGAACGTCAAGTGCCTAAACATTGTCTGCTTCTCGAGCGAGCATGTTATGTAATTTAGCTTAAGGGTCATTTAAAATCTACTTTATTGTTTCATGATAAATATCTTGATTGATTTTAAGCATTTTAAGGACCAAATATAATCAATTTTCACTTGGTTAGCAATAACAGACACATCTATCGCTGTACTTTAAACTTCGCTCAAAATTCACGTGAAGCGTTATCTTAATTCTGATTGGTTAACTCAAGGGCATCAGTTTATTATGTTTTTACCTAAGTTTTCTTCACGTTTCAAAATATTTCTTTAATTCAATAATTGCAGAAATAACCTTGCGTTAGAGATTATTAAGTTTCTCTTTAAACTCCCTAAGTAACTGAAATATGTGTTAGATACTTTGAGTCAGTGATCACATTTCGTAAATGTTGTTTCATTCTATAATTTGAATCATTTATTGAATTTTTAACCAACCAATAAGTTACTAATCATTTTGTCATTTCTTACTGATAATTTTCAAACTTTCAATTTTCTATTATTTATATTGATAAGTTCTTACTTCTATATTTAAACAGACTATAGAAGTGAAGTTTCAATTCAAACGGGTTTTTTCTTAGGTTAGATAATCAAAACTTAAATATTGTGAATAATTCCCATTAACAAGCCTTAAAGTTATGACTAACAGTTGCTAACTGATAATTTCTAGATAAATACAAATACAAAGCATAAGTTTCATAGTAAGGAATTTTCTTTTTAAAAATAGAAAAGAAAAGAAAGAATATTGATGACAGTTTTCAAAGTTTATTACTTTTATCTACCATTATGTCATATTTCTTTTTAATGATGTAACATTATTGATTAATGAAACAAAATGAAATTTACTTTCTATTAATTAAGTGATTTTTAATGATAATTTAATTAAATTAAATATAAAATAAATTAAAACAATTTTTTACATTATTACTTTAGTCTCTATATTTTAAAACTCCGCCTGTAGCTCTTCTGGAGTTACTGCCTCTCCCAAGCCCGGGTAAAGGAGGAGGGCTGGGCATGGGGTTAGCGTCCCCGTCCCGTAGAAAACTAACTCGCTAAAAAAACGCTTACCAGAAAACGCTCTATATTTTGAAATGCAATTCAAAGCCATTAGAAGAAGTTTAGTAATAATAATATGTCACTGCAAAGTATACATCTGAACAAATAAAAGAAAATTTTGTAGTATTATATAAGGAAAGAATATAACCTATAGCGTATATTAAATATATCTCATTCGATTTATTGACGATTATAATCACTATTGTATATAAAGCGTTTATTTCAGGACAATTTTAATCCTTATTTTTTAATTAATTAATTATTTATTTTAATACATAGATATTAGTACAAGGAGGCACAAAATAGATATGCGCCACACAGATCTCATTTGATATGTGTGAGGGCTGTGGTGCTGCCCGGGTGCCCAAACCGAAGCAGATGGTTTTCTCAGGGGGTCACACCTCGAGCCTTTGACCTGAAGGTCTGATCCACAAGACAGTGGGGCATCGTAAGGAGATGCAGTCTCATGAAAGCCGGTGACTAACAATTGGTTCATACCCCATTTGTTCCTTCAGGTTACTGGAGCCCATGTTCACCATTAGTTTTGAATCAGGGTTTTCCAACTCCCCTAGATGGACTGTTCGTGTCCACCAACCCGGTTAAAGCATAGGACATTCGCTTTTCGTCCTCTCAATTTCGTGGACAACACCCCTATCACGAGAAGGCAATGAGTAGAACTTCCCTGACAGAGGCTATATACACGTGGTCATGTGAAAGCATTTGGAGAGGTGGAGCGAACTCTCCTCACTCTCGGCCGTACCAGGGTATTTGGGGGCTTGTTTTAAATTATTATTGTGTTGATATTTAAGATTGAAATTTCATTATTCTTTTTTTGGTATTTGTGCATTTTTTTGTGAATTGTTCCAATATAACTTTCATAGAATAGATATTTTGTGGTTAGCACTAGAATTTAAAATGAATCTATTATCCTATATGAAATTTATCAATTAGATGTATTTGCATCTTATTGTTAATATTTACATTGAGACTCAAATTCATTATCTTTTGATTTATAAATTTGTACATTATCCACTAAGCTAATGAATCTAGACAACCAATTACATTTTTTACGGGATATGATGACTCTATAACTGGAAAAAAGTGTTTGAACTATTTCATTGTTGACATTCATCATTGGATTTGAATTCTTCTTGGTGGAATAAATACCTATTGTGTTGTATACTGACATTGTATGCACATCGTTTACAATAGATGGATTCTCATTAGCAGTAAAATCGACGATACATTTTATATTATTTAAGACTAATCATCTGGATGTAACTTAAATACTTCACGCCTAATGATAGACAGATCTCATAGAACAAGTCAGTGGCTCTCTGAACTCAGTAGCTCAGTGGATATTGCATTATCTTTTAACGTGAATGGTATTGGGTTTGATTCCGAACATGGATATTAAAACCAAAAAGCAAGTGAATGCAGCTAACGAGTTTCAAACAGTACAATAGATGTGTCTTGGAATCCCTCGTTGTCTGTATTCCAACTATTTAGTTATTAATCCTCAGAAATACAGTATTAATTTTGACTGTTAACGTCAATACCTATGCTCTGTATTAATAAATGTATTTTTTCTTTCTCCTTTTATTTACTACACGCAAAGGATCTGTAACTGCTGCCAATTGTAAAGAATTAGCTCAACAACATGATGTCGATGGATTTTTGGTTGGTGGGGCTTCATTAAAACCGGAATTCACTGATATATGTAAAGCCAAACAATGTTGAACGTTTTGTCGGTCTTCTACTTCTTACTCTTCTTAATTTTGTCCCTTCTCGTGTCAGTTACTTCCCTTTTTGTATTAACAACCAAAGCACATTATAATTAGTAGTATTTTAATGTTTAATGTAAAGAAATATGACTACCAGTTCGAATTACTTAATTAATATCGGTCAAGAAAATAATACTTGTCAATTTAGTTCATTACTTCATTTATCGTCCCTTATATTTAAATTTCGTATGTCCTAAATATACCTTGAATTAATAATTTAATAAGTTTCGTAAAATTTTCGCTGGACCTGAATATAAAATGTACAAAACTTATTATTGTCCATATCGTCAATTAACTGAAACAGTTTGATGATATTTTATACGTTGAAATTGGTAGCTTGATATTGTTAATCCGATGCATATTAAAGACAGTAAGTTTCAGCAAATGTTGCTTTAAGAATATCTAGAAAGATGAAAGAGATATCGATCATGTCTGTAATCTACCAACTTCGGTTGATTTTTACTTTATATTAAAGCTTATTCATAGCTAGTTTTGAACCTTTGAGATGTAGTTAACAATTATAATTTATAAATGGAACCAATTTTTTAGCACTTGGTTATTTAAATCACAAGTTCTAATGGTTGTTCACAGTTAATCCTGCTTTAAGGAAAGTGAGACCTCTACAATTTACTAATAGCTGATTCATATAACTCATTAGTCAATCACTCTTCAGTTTTGTATAAGTTATTTAGTGTTCAATGATTGGTAAATATAATACTGCTAAGTTTTCATTTTGATAACTATATCAAAACGTTTACTCCTAGAAGTCGACAAGAAAAATAACTGATTAATAGTTGAATAACCCATCTAGGATAGATTTTGTAAATATATATTCCATTACTTAAATGAAAACGATAGGTGTGGATACCACATAAATTCAGTGAAATGCCTACTCATAGGTTGGGTGTCTCAAGTATTCAATTAATTTTAATTTAGAAAATTTAACTGGCTTTTGAAAAAGATACACTGCTTATCAGCTACAGTTTCGAGTATTAATAAACGAATTCAATCGGAATTGTGAAAAAATATAGGCATATTCAAATGCCTCGAATATCAATAATAATGGGAAATTTATTAGCAAATAAATCACTATTTAGACTAATGAAGCTAGAGTACTACTTTTTTTAACTGAAAAACATTCAACTATCTGAAGATATAAAGTAAAGTGATGATCAACGACGTCAAAATGTCCTGCCATTACTAACATCAAACCTAAGGAGCAAAAAGGTAACTGAAAACAGTTAAGAGATTTTGTGGCTTTGCAGTACTGATTGATTTTAGACTATCATTTTCAACAAAGAATCACTGATAATCTGTTTCTTCATAAAACAAGACTTCAGAGAGTTACCAGTACATTACTCTACCAGAAAGGGAATTCAAAACATAAACTCATCGTGGCGAATGACTACCACTTGAACATTTGAGTTTGTATCTTATGTTTTGCATTTATAAATTCAGTCGAATTATGACACTGTACAACCATCTCCCAATTCAATTGGTGAGTAACTGCTTCACTACCATGATTAAACTCCTCTGGTCACAACTAGAAATCAAGGAATTACCGCTATAAATTAGTCACTGGTGGGCAAATAACTATGTTTTTGAGTCTAGATAGCCTTTATGGCACGCACACATTGCTTTATTGAGATCTTAAACATAGGATTTGTCTCTATACTACTGGCAAATTTTCATAGTTACCCATTAATCGTTTCCAATAACCATTTAAAAGCTCGTTATTTTAAGCGCAATAGAGATTTTACAAGTAGCATTGATTGATATTTACCTGTTTTGCATATGAAGGTCATCAGCATAGTAAGAATGATGATTTTAGCTTTTCTTGGGGGGGGGGGTATTTCCCTTCAATATCTCTTCCTTGTACTTCTTTACTTCTGTTAAAAAATGATTATAGCGAATAATTGAGAAAAATATTCTTTGTTTACAATTACGCCAGTTTTAATATCAACCATTTTACCTAATGAAACCAGTTATTTTAAATATTTCAACATCACATCTTAGGAGACCCGCACTAGGACGAAATGGCCGTTCATTATTTCCGAGTTTCAACCGATGATCTTAGGTTGGTCCATAATATCAATAAAATTATCTTCATAATCGTTGAAACCTGTCAAATTTTATAAAGTTCACTTCTCTTTGGTCAGGAATCTTGTTCTGTAATTTACTGTTATTAGATTCAGTTCTCATGATGAGCTTGTTAGTTTTCGATCTTTTATTCAATGATTATCAAGTAATTGTGAAAAAATCTACATAAACAATCATATCACGTATAGTGTTAATACACAAGAAAGTACTAAATAGTAGCTATTAGTATCTAACGTAACATTTTGCTAAGAAATAGATGAAATCTGTAGGGCTTGAATGTATTGAAATCGAAAGAAACTTGATGAGCAATTATTTCTTTTTGAAGACTAGTTTACATATGGCCATACATTAAATACAAACCACTTATAGTGGTCTATCAATTATCCCTTCGACTACAGATGATAGTAAGCTATCGAATAGTGTCATTTACTCATTTCTACACTATAACTCTTTTTTTTTATTATTCAATATTTCAGTTTCCGATGTTTGTCTAATTAAAATGAATCCATGATGTAAGTTATGGATTCTGAAGTAATGGTTGAAGTTAGATATTAACACCGTTGGATGCCGGCTCAGGGGTCTAGTGGTTAAGCGCTCGCGCGCGAGACTGATAGGTCCTGGGTTCGAATCTGGCGAGGGGAGGGATCGTGGATGCGCACTGCTGAGAAGTCCTATACTAGGACGAAATAGCCATATAGTGCTTCCAGGTTTTCCATGGTGGTATAGCTTCAATTGACTCATGATTTCAACTATTGAAATAGCTAAAATCGCTACAAAACCCCTTCTGGTAAATTATATAAAAACAAATTATCGGACAGAGTAAATTACTTTAAGATTTCCATTCATTCATGAGATACATGTTATAAACCAAACAAACCACATGAACTAAATTATACCAAAGAACACTTCATAATGATGTCAAACAAAACACCAATGACAATACAAAATTACAAAAAGTAAATGATATTCACATGGATTTAGTTAAGTAAGAGATCTGATTATCAAATTATTGATCACTTATTCTCATATGAATTACAAATATGGAAATGACAATTTGTATAAAGTGAACTACATTTGTTTGAACAACAGAAGAAGAAAAAAAAGTTTATTTAAGGTTAGATTTGTTTTATGACTTGTACAATAATCAGAAAGGACTCTCAGAAAACCTATTACATGATCACAACCGTTAATTAAGTAATTTACTTAAAGTAGCTAAGTATAATGATTTCAATGAACAAATATTTAAAAAAAATCATTAGTATAAATAAGCTTAGATTTATCGAAAATCAATGAGAACGTTATTTATTATTCATTAGAATGATCAATTTTCATGATAATCAATATAAAGTAAATTATATTTTTTTTAAGATTGAACCAGGGCATGCATAAAAAGAGTTAACCTTAACAGACATGAAAAGAACTCATTTGATAGTTAATCAATATTTCTGATAGATTTTATTCAGCTCTATGGGCTTATTGTATAAGTACCTTCAAATGCCCTGATACGGCCGAGAGTGAGGAGAGTCAGCTCAACCTCTCGAAATGCTCTCACATGGCCACGCGTATATAGCCTCTGCTAGGGAAGTGCTACTCACTGCCTTCTCGTGGCATTACTGTTGTTTACGAAATTCAGAGGACCGAAAGAGAATGTCCGGCGCTCTAACCGGGTCGGTGGACATAGAGAGTCTACCTAGGGGAATTAGGAAACCGATTCCAAACAAATGGTGCACATGGGCTCCATTATCCTGAGGGAACAAATGGCGTATGAACCAATTGTTGGTCACCGGATACCATGAGAATGCATCTCATTACGATGCTCCACTGCCTTGTGGATCAGACCTTCAGGTCGAAGGCTCCGGATATGGCCTCCTAAGAAAACCACCTGCTTCGGTTTGGGCACCCGGGCTGTATCACAGCCCTCACACATATCAAATGAGGTTTGTGTGGTGCATATGTATTCGGCGCCCCTTTCTACCAATATCTATGTGTTCAAATAAAATAAATATCAATAAGTAATCGTTACTATTTTTAATAGACTAACATTCCAATCTTTGCCATCTTTAGCACTTATTCGAAAATATCATGGAATCCGCAGGTTATGTTAACCTATTAAAACAAATTATTCTATGTGTACATCAGATAAAACTTGAGGTAAAACGTTTAGCATTGCTTTTATGTTTGTGCTCGTCCAGGTAACAGTAAACTATGTATTTTTTATTTGAACAGTCAATCAACATAATTTCTCAAGTCCATTAGCCCTTTTGAGGAATAGACTGTCAACCAGGGATCTCTAGATAACTCTGTCCTGGGTTCTACGTTTCAGTTGTTAGTATGTCTTATTCTTAGTCTTCATTTTTGCTTCCAAATCCGGAAGCCAAGTTTCGGCCTGTACAGTAGAACGGTTTTAACGTCATTGTTGAAAATTCCGGTTTCCGTCCTGGGTGACAGTTCTTTTAGGCTCAAGGTATTCCTCAGTTTTAGGAATATTGCCATTGATTCGTTGAATCATCTGTCTGTATCCAATGTGTCCACTGGATTCTTCGCTTTTCCTGAGATGTGAAGGTCTCTCAGAAAATGGCCAGAAGAAATAGAAATGGCAGGAATATTCACTCTTATCTGATATCAATCCTCCGGTGGAACGAATCTTTGTTCAACAACACTATGTTGAAAACGTTGTCTGATGCCGATGGTAGTGTGACCTCTTTGTCACGCACCAAAATCTCTTTTCTTTTGTATCTTGATAAGACATCTTTTGTTTCAGACCGTTAGTACTTGTTTTTCCTCCCAAATCTTTCTGAAAGAAATGTGGAGCGTCTTAGCAGCTACCCTTAAATTTTACCAGTGCCTCAGCCAGAATACCGTCTAGCTCAGCCTCTTGCCATTCATTATTCTGTTATTGGTGAGGTATCATCTGTACGGGAGTTTGTGCGAGTCGTTTCGACATCCGGTGGATTCAGTGGAGCTGACTGATTCAATAATTTTTTCAGTATTCTCGACATCTGTCCTACTGCTCTTGGATCTCAATTTCTTGTTCCTGACTGGTCACTTTGATTGACTAAAGTTCCCTAATGGCTCCTCTGTCGTATCGTTCTTCCATGTTTTTCCGGTTTAGTTTTTTCTGAATTAGTTGAAAGATCTCCCTCTTATGTCTGTTTGTCAGCTCAAACGCTTTTCCTGACTCGTTCGTTTGCTCCTGTATATTCAGCCCGTGCTATACCTTTACAGCCCTTTTTTGGATGATGTTAACTGGTGTCTTCTTGTACTTTCTTTAAACTTGTCCAGAGTGTCTATGAAGATCCATTCATGCTCCTAGGATGTTGAAGTTCTTGTTTCTTTAATATTTTTCCAGTTATCCTTCATAATAGTTTCTACTTCAATGAGAAGATTTTGTAAAGCTTGAAACTCATTGTTAAAAGCGATCCTTGACTTTGATCTTGCTAACATCTCGAAGGAACGCTGTACTAAACTTTCGTAGCGCTCTTTGTCCAATTGTCCACTGCTTGTTTAACTTCGATTTTAGCTTGGCTACCACTAGGTGGTGTTAAAGTTATATCAGCTCTTCTCTTTGCTCTCACAACTTCCATGAATTTTCTAGGTTTTCTGTTGATGTGGATGTGATTAATGTGATTCTTCGTAGTGTAATCTAATAAAACTCATGTATTTTTTGTCTATTCGTTTGTGGGGAAGAGTTGTGCCAATTAAAAATATGGTTTTGAAAGTGCTTAGATTTACCTATCTCTCACCATTGTCGTTTATTCTCTAAGTCAATATCGCCCCATGGTGTTTTCATACCTGAAATAGCCTATCCCGAGCTTGGAATTTATACTCTCTCGATCGTGTACAGACCAAAAAGCAACTCTACGGATCATTGTGGAACAATCAATTGAATGTAATTCATCACTCTACATCAACTTCATTGACTACGATAAATCATTTGAAAGCGTAGACAAAACAACACTATGGAGGCTTCCTCGACATTACGGCGTGGCTGAGGAGATGGTCAGTATCATAAGGAATTCCTATGATGGATTCAACTGCAAAATCGTGCAAGGAGGACAACTGACAGACTCGTCCGAGGTAAAGGCCGGCGTTAGGCAAGATTGCCTACTCTCACCCTTCCTCTCTCTCCTGGTTATCGACCGGATCATGAACATATCAACATCTGGTGGGAAGTACGGCATACATTGTACATCTAGGATGCAGCTGGACAATCCAGACTTCGCAGATGATCCGGCTCCTCTATCGCACACGCAACAACAAAAGCGGGGGAAGACGAACAGTGTAGAGGCAGTTTCAGAGGCAGTAGGTGTCAACATACACGGGGGGAAAAGTAAGATTCTCCGATACAACACAGCATGCACCAATCCAATCACACTTGACGGAGAAGTTTTGGGAGATGTGAAAACCTTTACATATTTAAGCAGCATCATTGATGAACACGGTGGATCTGATGCAAATATGAAGGGGCGGATCGAAAAAGCCAGAGCAGCATACCTACAACTGAAGAACATCTGAAACGCAAAACAACTGTCAACCAACACCAAGGTCCAGACAGTTCAACTGTATGGGGCAGGAACTACGAAAGCCATCATTCAGAAGATACAAGTGTTGATTAACAAGTGTCTACGGATCCGTTTGCCAGACATTATCAGCAACAACCTACTTTAGGAGAGAACAAACCAGATCCCAGCGGAGAGAGGAGTCAGGAAGAAGCGCTGCAAGTGGAACACATATGGAGAAATTCAAACACTTCACTTCTATCTGAAGTTTGTGCTGATGATGTCGTTCAGAAGAACGATGAAAGCTCCACGACCAAACCATCCAGCTCAGAGAACAAAACTCCACCAAAAAAGCAATACATATCAAATTTGAGTCACTAATCTAGAACTCAGTAATCTAAGGAACAATGTTTTTGGTTTGTTACTCAAATGTCACGACGGAACATACTATTGTGAACTGAATTTAGAGAAACTGTATCTAACAATATGCACGTTATTCATGAATAATGAAATAAGCTTTATATAAAAAATGGAAATTTTTCGCTTCGTTTATTAATAAACAAATTAGAATACTACCGTTAATCAATTATTATTTTAACGTTTGTGCTGTATTTGAACTGTCTATTTTACAGTTAGTCGATAAACTAAGTAATTTAGTTATGTGTCTAGTGTGTACTTGACGATGTGTATTTTGTACCTTACACACATATATTAAATGCATAATCGATTATCTAATCAAAGCATTGGTTACAAACTAATAACACGGTCTAACATCTGACACCACTAGCTAGAATCCAATCTACCTTGTATATGGTAAAGACTAATGATAAGAGATTTCAAAAGTAGGTTTTGTGATAGTTATCACTTGCCAAATGGGTGATGCCTAAAAATTTGGCCTAAAACACAAATATTGATTAATTAGAGAGAAAAAATATTACCTACGAGCTAATTGCCTCTTACAGCCTATGACATTTTGTATTCATTTTCACTATAAAAGTACGTTATTTTATTAGCTGAAAAAATCTATTCACCTGGCTAGTAGTCTTGTGAGGGACCATTACCCAAATGCATCATATCATTTGGCTTTATCATTTAGCATTCTACTTACTGACTTTCATAATGGAAAATTCATTCATCAAATCATTGATGGTAGTCTAACTTAGATTAGTTCATGATTCTAATGAAAATCATTAAAAATCTTCTGCACAAAAATGGTGCAGATACCTAATCATATGGTACAAGAACTTTAGTATATTTAAATTCGCTTGTTATTGTTTGGCTTGTATTTTCCCACTGAGGTTTAAGACTGCAATTGATCAGTCTGTTATTGGCATATGTGGATACTGTGCGTATGCCTCGATATTATCTTAATTCACAAGCTATTTGTAAGCAATGATGGATAGTGGCTAGCAGTATATTTATATTTCAAGCATAAATTGTAGTAATCAACTAAATAGGAGATTTAGTTATAAGTTTCTATTTTACTTGTATTTATAGACAAGGTAAATTTATGGTATTAAAAGAATGCTAATCTTTATTCTGCTTCAAGTAACTTATAATTAAATGAATTTTGATATTATGGAAAACGAATTAGATCATAACAACTTAGTACAAGTACACGTTTTTCTTTTACATTGATTGATCACTGGGTATCACGTGAAATTGAAGCTTATTATGAATTGATCGGCGGCATTAAAGCCTGTTCATCAAGTTTAATGGACATGTGATCTGGTATGATTAGTGATAATAATGAAATCTTGATGACAATTCTAATGAACTTAGATGTATGCTGGTGATGATGTTAGATATGTTAGAGATTTAATTCAAAGCTGTCTTAATAGATTAAATGAATGACTTATTAGGCGATTATTAAGTGATAACGTCGAACTTTCTTTTTAAGAACAGGAAATTCCCTGTTACGGCCGAGGATGGGAAGTGTCCCCTTTCCCTCTCGAAATGCCCTCACATAGCCAGGCATAAACAGCCACTGTCAGGAAAGTCCTACTCACTGACCTTCTCGCAGTATTACTGTTGTTAACGAAATTCCGAGGACGAAAAGAGAATGTCCGGTGCTTTAACCAGGTTGATGGACATAGAGTCTGTTTAGGTGAATTGGGAAACCTGATTCCAAATAAATGGTACACATAGGCTCCAGTATCCTGCGGGAAAAAATGGCGTATGAAACAACCGTTGGTCACCGGATACCATGGAACTGCATTTGCTAATGATGCTCTACTGCCTTGTGGATCAGACCTTCAGGTCGAAGGCTCCGAATGTGGCCCCCTAAGAAAACCACTTGATTCGGTTTGAACACCCTGGCAGTATAACAGCCCACACACAAATCAAGTGACTTGTGTGGTGCATATGTATTAGGTGCCCCCTTGTACCAATATTTATGAGTTCAAATAAATAAATAATAAATATTTCTTTATATGAGGTCTCAATCTAACTGAGAAATGTACATGACTGATATATGCAAAACTAGACCACAACGCACATTTATACAATGTATGGCAAAATAACGCATTTAGAGTACAAAACAGTTCGTTATTCTTCTTTAATATACTCTCTGAGTTTATTCAATCAACTAACATTTAAACTGATATGATCAACCTAGTTTCATAATGTAATCGGAAACGGATTTTTACTAATAATACACAAAGTGACGACAAATATGATTCTTAATTCCCAGAATTTTATATTTTACTGAGTCAAAAAATATTAAGAGATAAAGTATGTCGTTTGAATAAGAAGAATTTGTTTCCTTAGAAAATGCCACAATTACATCTTAATAATTATCATTTCATGGAAGAAAAACCAGACTCACACGTCTGAGTTGTGCCTCCTGGATAGTGAGACTGATGACCCATGAGGTAACGTTAGCGGTAACCCGGGCTAATCACCCATTCGACCGATACCATCAAACAGATTACGAAATCCACAAGGAATCACAGCACAATTACTCTTGGATGGAAAAACAACGAAAAATTGACAAAAGTGGTACATGTAATGTACAGGGTTGCTCCTTACAGGGCTTACTCCAACTAGTTGCAAAAACATCTGTTCTAGCCACGGTAGTTGTGCCGTGCTTCGATGTGGCCTGTTTCTCTCCAGAAAGGCCTACTAGGCTTCATCAACTTGTTTGGCTGGAAGGGAGGCAATTATCATTTCAAAATCAATTTCAGACTGAAAAAAAAGACGAGATTGTGAACAGAACATAATAGAATTGTAAAATAATAAATAATATAAATTGTTAGGATAATATCAAATGTATATACTGAACGATTATCATACTAAATTGATCGAAAATCTCACTTTCAATTGCATGCAGTGGTGAATCACGTACACTAGTTAATACACTACAATTGATAATAAATATCGATCAGGACAGTGATCGCTATTTAGAGAAGTTTGTACGAATATCTTAGCCAATTTGAGGCCAAATGCGGTACAAAGAGCTTAATAGATATGCAACGGGCTGTAAACGTAGGTTCGAACTACACAAAAGATATCAATTCCTTCAAGAATATAGGTGCGCGTTGGTAAAGAGTTCAATCTAACATGAAATCTTAGTACAAGAATTCCAACTGACTTCCTCCAACTGGTCAAAATTTATTTTACATAATATGCGTCTGAATCTAATTTTAATTATATTTTATGTTTCCAGCTTGGACAATTTATGATTCATTAAAACAACCTACAAGTAAAAATCTGTAGGACAAATAAATACTATAAAGTTAGGTTAAAAATAATTATAAATCATTTTGTGGATACTGAAAAAAATGTAGAGGATGAATTAAAAATATCAATCACTGACTTTGAAGCCTACCTAATCGACTCATGAATTCAACCACAAAACTCCCTTCCTGATAATAATCATCATGTGTTCGCTAGTGACTGGCTTCAAGATGTATTTCCTGGATTTCTAGTGAGAACCCGTAACCAATGCAGTTCGATCGTGTCTATTGTGAGGCAGTGACTCACTGGAGACAATAACGGACGGTGGCGCAATTTCGTGGATTGGTTGAAGTTAGACAATAACACCGTTGGATGCAGGCTTAGTAGTCTAGAGGTGAAGCGTTTTGTTGAAAATGAAACGGTCGTCCAGTGTTTCCAGGCTTTCCATGGTGGTCTAGCTTTGATCGACTCATGAATTCAACTACTGAAATCCGAATGCATATATGTCAACTGACCAACCAATGTGAAACTATTTTAAACCAAGAATTTGAACACTATTTTTATTAAAAGAGTCAGTCTTCATGGATTTATTTCATCCGAATAATTCATAGACTAGCAAAAAATTTAAATGGTGACTATATGAATACTACTGATACAGAAAGTGAAGAAAATATGACATTTAAAAAGAGATATGAAAATAAGTTCGATGATTTCGTATACATGTAAGGGTTTGAGTTTTCCCAGAGTTTACATATTAAGGACTTTAATCAATCTGTCTGTCTCAGCCTATGTGTGCTTAGATTGGATTTTTATCAGTTACAAGCTTTAAAACAGTCGGATTGTGTTTAACACTGAAATTAAGGACGCAAGTTTTGTTTTTCTTGGGTCTCATCACCTGAATGTACCCTCATCCCAGTGTTGATGTCCACATCGAGAATTACGCTCATTACATTTGTTATCCTCTGAGCTACTGATAATGTTAAATTTTTAAAAGTAGTAAAATTTCCTGTCTTTCAGTCTACTTAGATCAGGAAAGTAGAACATAATCTTATTGTGTAGACGATTCCATATTCTCAATGCTTCAGTTTGCTGAAGCTTGAAAACTTAAACCATGATCAGTTTGTTCTCGATCTAAAAGTACTTATACAAAGGTAATTAAAGCATGTGAACTCTAAAATGCAGTGTTTCAGAGTAGAGTACTCAACTTAATTTGGTTTTATCTTCTAATTCGCTTGGGTATATGATACTTTAAAGCTTAACTAAACACATTATTACATGAAAAACGGAGTTTAAAAAGAAAACTAATATCTGTTTATATGATGAAATACAACACACTGCATCATTGGATCGAATGAAAGTAATTGTTTATTGATTAGTGTCGTCTTACTTAACATTAACTGCATGACATTTTTTTGAATCTTGGGGAATGATATGTAGGAAAAAGTATTAGAAAGACAACTAAACCCAGGTTTCACAAATGATCAAGCACTTATCTGCAAGTGTGTCTTCAACGCCAAATGATTTAAAGTGAATAAACAGTAGCACTTATGTTTGTTTCTAGATAAAATGACGATTATCACTATAGGATCTTAAAATTTTCGTAGATTTTAAATCATGAACTGATCTTACTTAGACTATCATTGGAAATCTGGAAGTAGTGAATAGTTGTTTCATCCTAGTTTGAGACTAATCAAAAGTATGCGTCCACGACCCGGCCGGGGATCCTACCCAGGATCTACAGTTTAGCTAATGACTGTTTAGACTCTAGACTACTATGTTAGTATTCAGTGGCGCGGATGTGTGTTTTCAATCAATGCGCGATATTTTGCAACCATTTCCAATGCATCTTTGTTTACAGTGGCGTTTTAGGATAAATCCGTTATGTAAACTATGTATATTATTTTCATGAACTCAACTTAACGTGCGAAAAGTATATTTCTAAAATTATAATTGGAATATCTGAATCCCATACGTAAATCCAAACACAGCACTTTGAAAATTGAACCCTACACTGTTGATTTCTAAGGATGTACTAAAGTATTTTCCAAATATCGACGCCTCTTATATGGTTTCGTTGTGGTCTGAAGTGTTGTTAGAACTTCCGTTTCACATTATTTCCCCAATTATTGGGCCAAGAGTTATCGGAGGGTATAGGACAAGTTTAGCTGGAAGTTACTTGGTTACACCTTGTTATTTTGAATTGCGTAGTTTAACATAAGGTTATAACATCTTTTCAAATAAAATTAGTTTATAATTACAATATCTCACAAATCGTCTTTTTCGTTCAACGTTTAACTTACAAATTTTAATTTTATTCATTGCTCTACCAAGTAAACTTTAATTCAAACCACATCCAATAGAAGTTTCACGGACACTTTTAAATTATGTAACATCTTTCGTATTACCATGAACTTTTGAAAAATCAGAGAATAATTTCCACCAGATTTCAATTGCTGAGTGATCATCAAAATGACCAACAGTAAATTTGTAACCTGTTCTTTGATTCCGCAGGAGTATGCGCATATGATATGATTGAGGTTTAGAATTGCAACTTTTAAGCTATAAGTGACCAAGTTGCTATGTTTATTTCAAATTAAAACGCCGTCGACTTTTTCCTACATGAATAAACTGTTCGTATATTTTAGATGAAAATATGCAGATGTTTAACGAAGTTGGACAGTGGCTAGCAGTGAAACTCATAACCTGGGTTTCTTCCAATTTAGGACTCGTGTGCTGAATGCTCCTTCGTCGCAGTGTTATTATCCACTCTGAGACTCGAACCCAATGCGTTATTCAAATGGCCACAGAGTCTAGATATCCGCTGACTTGTCCAGTGTGAACAGATTATAGTTCAATCCTAGGAATTTGGTTTTACTCATAATTGTTGTTAATAAATGCGATCGATCAGTCCCTTTTGGTATATGTACATGAAAACTAAGTACATAACGCAAGACATTTAGTTTGGGTCCCAGAGTGATACACTAACACTGAAATCCAGGTACACTGAGCTGGACAAAGTGTGCACCCTGGATTCCACTGCTAACAACTAACTCTGCTTAAAAATGCTTGTGACTAATGGTAATGAATCGATCCGTCTCTGAAGCACATATGCCGAGAGTGATCACTTGCATTCTTTAACACAAGCAATAAAAAGATTCAAAGCCTTATAACTTGATTATTTTTAGATATTATTCTTAGCTTGAGTAGATTCTAATACAATTGTATCAGTTGTATTGTAAATTGATTAATGCTATATTTCTGTCATTCAACTTGTATATTATAGCACATTTTTTTTGTAAATCAGACATTGATAGATTTGGAACCTCCATCATAAAATTGTAATTTTTTTAGTGAAAACCAATGAAATGAGAAAATATTGAATGATAGGTCACATTTATTAATAAGACATTGAAAATAACACCGGAAATAAAGACCAAAGGTCAATCAATTATCAATGGACAGACATATTTTATTACCTCATAACCTATATTTTGTTTACACTCATATGATAAGTAATTTTCATATTACTTATTTGTTAATTAGTTAACATTTATCAGAATGGGTTTTGTGGAGATTTTAGCAATTTCAATAGTTGAAATCATGAGTCAATTGAATCTAGACCACCATGGATAACCTGGAAACACTGGACGGCCATTTCGTCCTAGTATGGGACTCCTCAGCAGTACGTTGACATTTGTTGACCTGATAAGAGTTTATATAAGCTAATCTTTATCAAAGATTGAAATGTTTCCGTGAAACAACATTTACTAGTTTAAATAAATTTGAATATCATATTTAATATTTACGTAATACTAAAGGCTGGAGTAAATTTCAATATGTAATGTTAGTTGAAATACTTATTTACTTAATTGTAAGGTGAATTTAATTATTGTAAGTAGATGTTTTTATTGTAAAATTTATGTAGGAAATCATATTATCGATTAAATCATATGAAAAGGTCATTTGTTACTAGATGTTCCGGATAGTTAGTGTTCATGAAATAATTATAATAATTTCAATGGTTGAGATCATGAGTCAGTCGAAACTAGACCACCATGGATAACCTGGAAGCACTGGACGTCCGTTACGTCCTATTGTTGGACTCCACAGTAGTGCGCTGAAAATAGTACAAATTTGTAGCTCGGAAAGATTTTGAATGTATTACGTTCTCTGAACTGGCTAGTTTACTTATGAAATTTTCATTGTCTTTCTAAATAACACATAAAAATAACTAAAGACTTATTAGACTATTCGAGTTGTTAGATGTAAACTAGGATGTAAGTGGAGGTTTTGGAATGAAGTAATCAGTAGTATGAATCTGAAATTATGAAAATGTATGAAGTTTACTGGAATTATACAACTACCTTGTTCGTAAGTGGCTATAAATTCAAGATATAGGGCCCAAGTTATGTGCAAATTATTTTTCGTGTTAGTTAATTAGAATATAGTAAATAACTTCTAATATGTTATTTGTCAATAATTGATTACCGCGCCATCCAAACATGATGAAAATAAGACGATAACATTAAAGTGAACTATTTCACTGAATACATCTTAGAAACATGGAAATTAAGATTGTTATATCCGAGCTAAGATTAAATCACGAGTAACTTCTGAAACATTTTAATTGACTAGTATTATCCATACATTCTTATGGTATAACTATTCAATAATTAGATTATGTATATTTATATTCCTCTTATTATAAGCTTTATTTTCACTTATAATTTATTATTGTACGATTTACTGTTCTTAAGCTATGTTCAGTTTATTGACCACTGCCTCCCACGTTCACAGTCACTTCATTGTGTACAAATGTTATTTCCTATTTTATGGTGCGTTGCGATCTGTTTGATTGATATATAAACCCAGTACGTCTGAAATAAATGATTCGATTCGAATATTGGAAGCTGGTATTTGGTGTTCTGGACTCAAGTGGACGGGCTAGGCGGACATAGGACCAATAAGGACGCTAGGCTGACCATACCTGTTGAACGTCATTGGTTTGGCATAGTGCTAAGACTGTATAAGTCATATTTTGATTGGTGGATAGATCACGTGATAAAAAGACGGACATGTCACAACAAAGATTACATAATTTTATTTATCAACCAATTTTTAGCAGTGTTATTTTGTTTTCCAGTAAACCAATCAGCACAAAATTATTCTGAGAAAAGTTGGCGTCTAGATATATTATATTATTAGAAGCTTTATTCAACATTATATTTTTGGTACAACATAGAATTCTCAGCATAAAGTATTTCAACAAGTTTCCTTTTCTTATACCTTGATCTATTGTGACGATAAATTTTGAATGATGACCGGTTAGATGTTAGGAGTTCGGTAATCCACATTTGATTAATGTTCGTTCGTTTCAATGCATATTGCCAGCCACCATGATGTCGATGATTGCACCTTTTTGTATCACGTATAGCGAAAGGTTGTAAACTTTTCATAAACGCGCCTGGATAGGTTGTGTGCTTAATGAACATAATGATGAACTAAAACAAACAACAAAACAGATAACTTGATGAAATATATAGATCGGAGGAACAGGTAGCCCAGATATTCAAGCAGGCCGCGTTTCACTGACTTCTGATGGAAGAAACATATTCGACGAACTATTGTTTGTAGAATACTCAAAATGTACACCTAATTTCTACAGATAACTTACACCAATAGTATAAATTTTCAAAAAACGCTTCGATCTACTCATTCAACGAACAGCTGAAAACATGA
Organism: Schistosoma margrebowiei; assembly: GCA_944470205.2. Classification (NCBI taxonomy): domain Eukaryota; kingdom Metazoa; phylum Platyhelminthes; class Trematoda; order Strigeidida; family Schistosomatidae; genus Schistosoma; species Schistosoma margrebowiei. The sequence goes on along the minus strand of OX104028.1, from coordinate 12,941,969 downwards.
AACTACGAAAATAATTTCAGTCAATAATAAACTTCAATAGAAAAGATATTGTAATGGTTTTCAATTCTGCTAATAAAAAATGCATTGTGGAACATTAGGATTAGAATCCAGTGGTTGTTAAAACATCGACTATTAATGAATTACTTGAGAGAAAAATTTTAAGATCATACTTAAAGACTACAATCGCACGACAACATTTAGATCAGCAATATGTCATGGTGGTCTAGCTTCAATTGACTCATGATTTCAACTAATGAAAATGGATCACAAGATTATTGTAACAAATCTTAGTAAAGAAAACACTCGACTATTGAGTGATCTAATAAATTTCAATGAGTTAAGGCGTATGTGGTTTGGTTATTATTTATTATTAATTTAACACATAGATATTGGTACAAGAAGGCACCAAATGCATATGCGCCACACAAATCCCATTTGATTTGTGAGAGGGCTGTGATACTACCCCCGGTGCCCAAACTGAAGCAGGTGGTTTTATTAGGGGAACACACCCGGAGCCTTCGACCTGACGGTCTGATCCACAAAGCAGTGGAGCATCGTTATGAGATGCAGTCCCACGGTATCCAATGACCAACAATTGGTTCATTCGCCATTTGTTCCCGCAGGATACTGGAGCTCATGTGCACCATTGGTTTGGAATCCGGTTAAAGCGCCGGACATTCGCTTTTCGTCCTCTCATTTTCGTGAACAACCCCGAAAATGTGGTTTGGTACTCCATATAAATTCACTAAATGCAAAAAACAGTCTGAAAATACTTTTTTCTATCACATTCACGTAAGTTATACAAGAAGAACTGAATAATTGTTTAGTATTAGTTTGAAACTTTTCAGTAGGGCAAATTTGAGCCCTGAATACACGATAGGATATCTAGTCTTAATGAGTTTTTCAGCAAGACAATATTTCTCATACATCACTTAATTGTATTCATTGGCAAATTGACAATCTATATGCATATTTTGTAAAACATATCCTGTATTGTCAAAACTTAGGGAAATGTTAACTTAGGTTAATTGTAGTGATTAAAATTGTTCATAAAAATAATATATCGATTACTTGTGTTAGGATAATAATGATAATAAAAGGTCGGTTTCATGGACTTATAAATCCAAATGATAGATAATATGCATGAATCGATAGTTTGTCCTATTTTCAGATGAAATGCATCTAATATATGGATATTTAATTATGATGAATAGGTGGAAAATTTATCAGTATATATGAAACTCAGAAGACTATTAGCATTTAACTCAAGAAGAAAGTTATAGAATGATGAATATATGAGATATTGTTTAGTCAGTATAAGTATCTATATCATTATTAAGAAAGATCACTTTATGTGAGAAAGTGAGTAAAACAATTATCTTATTTTAGTATTAGTTTACTAGATCTCCATGAAATAACAGGATGACTTACTGTTTTTTAAAAATATTTACAATATATCCCTCAATCCTCATACATGAACTTAACTGCAGTATGCATTAAGATCACAGGATTCCTTTTTAGAAAAACCAAAGGTTTAATTAAGACTAAAAATTTGTCCAATCTGAAAGTATACCATTCGATATCGAATTGTCCGGTAAATCTTTGATTCAGTAAAATGAAAAAGAACTCAAGGTTGAATTAGAAAACAACTAATTTATTACAACTAATATGAATGATTTTATTAAAATTCATCATTACTGATTGGTATTTATAAAAATATCGTCGATGCACACTGTTGAGGAGTCACACAATAGGACGAAACGGCCATCCAGTTCTTCTAGGTTCTCCATGATGATCTAGCTTCAATTGACTCGTGATCTCAACTATTGAGAAATATATTTCTTACTGTATTTTTCAATATAAAACTACTTAATATACGAAATTCTTTTCAAATTTATTTTCACGTTTCATTTTCATTTTAACTAAAAGAAATTACTGGTTAAAGGAAAAAAATTAACTTCAATGGCGAGGAATCATAAAATATTTATTAGGAAAAAATACGATGATCAAGCACAGACATTTAGGACATCTTGATGTCCAAGTTGATAGTTATTAAGGAACAAATAGAATAATCAAGACTATCACCCTTCTTTGTGGGTGTCGATTCATAAATCAAACTGTAAGCATTATTCATTCATGTCAGCTACAATGTAGGACCAGGCACATTTATGCATCGGTCCAAGTTGCTACACCGCATTAGCACAGCAAGATGAACACCGGATTCATAGAAGTAATTAATTCAATGGTACTAATATATAAAAGAAAGATTACATGTATGACTGGTTAATAATTCCTTTCTTGTATATGCATATCGTCATACAGATTAGTAACAAATTGTTTGACTTATATTTACACATACCCAAGTTTCATATTTTAATCATGAGAGATTTCCATTTATTGCAATAAGCAATTATCCTATCTGTTTACATTTTTATTTAAGACGGTTTGCTTTGTTTTTCGGGTGGGTTAGCTTTTTTTTTCTACCGCATTTATTGTTGTTCGTTTATGTATGCTACTCTTTGAAAATTTCTTTAATTACGAAAAGTGACATGTTATTTGATAATTGTGTTTTAATTTTATCTTTATTTAAGTAGTTGTACGGCACTCTCTACCAACGTGGTTGGGGTTTCGATAATGTAACAGATTTCTGAACACTTTGAGATTCAATATTAATAAATTCTGAGTGTTAATACTTTCCTTATTAAATTATTTGTACGTAGTACTAGAAATATACCTTATTATTATGACAGAATAGTTCAATGACATTATAGAGGTAATCCACATGGGATGCACATATACCAAAAGAGACTGATTGATTTCAGCCCTAAACATAAAAGGGGATATATATATATATATGTTTGAATATCAACAAATCTGTAAATAACGTCTAGAAACTACTCATTGATATCAACTGATTAACAGTATTTTACACAATCAACTAAATTGTTTGTATTTAACACATAACCCAATGTAGCTATTATACACTCCACTGTGGCAACTTCAGAACTTCCCGACATGAATCCTACTGTAACCTTAGTGATATTGGCAATATGTCCATATATCTCAACGATTATAATAGGTCATCTCTTCAATTCTGACTTGATAACGCATAACAGAAACACAAACGGTAACAAAACTTTAAAATGATTCAAATGAATAGAATTTGGTATTAAGTTGTAAACGATTAACATCAAATAACTTTGTTGACAATAGTTATGCGACCACTTCTTAATATTAGTGATGTTAGTTAGAGTTAAGCCGAAAAATTCTGTTGAGATTCAATATATTGAAATAACTTATAATTGCTGAAACATCAACTCGTTGCCAACAGTAATAGACAACGAAAATAAATGGTAAATATACTGGGGAAACGAGATTGATAAAGAGAACAACAATGATGAATTCGGGAAACTGCTTTTCAAAAAAGAAATCCGAGATTTTAATGTTGATATATGGTAAAATTAATTACACAAAAATATATACAATTTTTAATTGTTATCGGATATACATTCACTTTCTGTGTCAGAACTATCAGAGAATGATGGAAGCATATCTTCTGGGATATAATTGTCATTCTTTATTGAGGATTCCTTTGATATGTTTACAGTAAACGTTTCCGGCCTATAAGGAAGTGATAGGGAAAATAATAAATATTACTCAGTCAAAAAAGCGGTTAAATTTATTTGGTAATTAAAACAGTATACCAAGAAATCTAAACACAAACGAATCGCTCAGGATAACATTTAAAAAGCTGTGACCAATTTGTGAATAAAACCATCGGTTGTATTTTTTCCAACGGAACAGTTAGCAATTAAAACTATTAAATACTTACAACTCAAAACGATAGTTGATGGTGCGATCACTACCACTAGATATTGACATATAAATAGAATTAGGATTAAAGAGTGTAACTATACCATAAAAGTAATGCAGGGACTAGTAAGCTAAATCGTACATGTTGTCAGCACAAAATGAATGTATAACTAAAAATTGTTTTGACTTACTGGGGTGCAGGTTGAAATCAGTTCTAACTGTTTATGTTGAGGGACCTAGGCATTATTACTAGAACCCACTCAAAAAGATTGATTCACTGAATAAAAGGTGATTAATAGAGCTACATTTCATATTAATTAATGATTATGTAGCTTCTGATATTCTTTATTCAGAGCTACACCAGAATTTCAGTTCACATCAAAACATAAGTAAAGAAGTATTAAAAGGCTGGATATATATGTGATTAAGTATATGATTTATAATTATTTTATTTAACACACTCAGAGTCCAGTTTCCCGTATATTTTATTAGTGATTATCGAGGAGTGTATTGGACATAGTCAACAATTACGCGAAGCCAGAAGTGGCCATAAGGGTCAAGAAAACGAAAGATAAGCCCTTCAATATGATAACAAAGGCTCTCCCAAGCACTTGACGACAGATGTTGGTATAAATTATAGTATTTTTATACCGATTTATTTGATGACTATAAAAGACTTATAAATATTTTGATTGAAATCCATCATAAAGGACATTAACTAATTAATGTCATATCTTAAGGTAGCATTAGAGTAAGAGGCTGGCGACGGCTGATCAACTACGCAGCCTAAATTGTTGCTTTCTAGAGGTCGTACTACTTCAGAGATTGTCAATGTGTAGACATGTATTGAGTTACTGAAAACTCAATGTCCAAATGTTTCGTACTACGATTTGTACTATTTATAAATTATCAGTAGCTACAAATTTACGCATAATTTGTGAAAACGTTAAGCCTAACGGTGCATACAAACTTGATTACAGCCTGTCCGATCCAGAACAGTGATTATGAAATGTAGGTTATCGTTGACTTATTTATTAGTCAGGAATACCAATTATTAATAAGAGCAACAATAAATAAACTTACGCCTACCTAGCAAAACACTACAGAGTAATTTCGAAATACTACTGTATCTTTAGATATATTATGCACCTTGAAAACATGAAAACAGCTCGTGTATTCGTTTTACGAAATGCTAGTAACATTTTTCATACAACACTCAGGTTACGTGATGATTTTTCTAAATATTAAATGTCTAGTCCTAACGAATGTTACTTGACAGAAATGTAGAATAGATAGATCTAACTGCTAGTTCTTTCTTACTTTTTGAATCCTTGATACATTTTAATAAAGTGAGAAGAAAAAGGATTCCAAAATAACATGAATGCACTATATTTCAAAGATTCTCATCAGTTTCAAAAGACCTAAAGTTACAAATGATTATCATACTATAAACAGAGTTTTTCATACCTTAATTACTGAAGTTGGTATCGAAGTGACACAGAAAAAACATAAGAAGTACGAAAAGAAAACAACCTATTTCATATAATAGTTAAGACTGGTTAGTATTGATAAGTAGAAAATGAATTCCCATGCAAGCGCAACGTCGAATTGTACATAAATATGGTTTCTGACCTGAAAAAATGGATCTTAATGTGACATGTATGTTTTCAGCTAAACTCACAACGCGCTGTCAAATGATGTTATTATTATGGCTAGTAGTCAATGCGGGATAAAACATCAACATTTGGTAATTTCAGTTCAGAAGACAGGAGTGCAGATTACAGGAATCAGTTGAAAACCGAACACTATTAGTTTCTACATTCTGGCATTCCATCACATTATTGATAATAATGATAATAAGTAATGTAAATAATTTACGAATAAGACGATATAAAATTATGGCACGACTACTAACATATTATACACTTACCAACGGCCTTCATTAATCAGAGCCTTAATATTATCCTTCTGTAACACAGTTCGAATTTCTCCCTTCACCTTTTTGCTATCCAGCGGTGAACAGATAACAAAACCACCTTGAGCAAAGTAGAATGTATTGCGAAATCTTTCTGGAATGGATACGAAGACTTCCTCTCCCTGTTCTGTTATCGCAGTGAACAAATAGTTGCCGCATGATTTGACTAACTGGAGATCAGATTATTTATTTATAAAGTAGTTTGTACCTTACAAATTATTTCATTTGATTCTATGGTATGAGTATCTTTAAAAAGTTCCTTTTCTGCCTTTTTACGCTTAGGCACAGAGGAAGGAAGAATCATTCTTGCTTTATAGGATTTATAGATTAAAATTTAGTCTTAAAGATAATAGCTGTGCAAAACGTGGAATCCCTAAAAAACAGAGTACCAGTTAAATTTTACCACTTGAATAAACGTATAATAGAGGTAGATGAATTCTATAAAAAACACCCTTTGTTTGAACTGAAAAGTTGGTTGACTAAAGTGTTTGAAATCGCGAACTAAGTATTTGCTTAAAAATATAACCCTCTTACGAAAAAGAGAATGGTCTTGCAAAAACCTCATACATCTTACCTGTGTAGTCAAGTAAAACATAACGAAATGATACATGGCATAAAACTACTACATTATTCAAGTGAAGTAATTCAATATGAAACATGTAGACCTTTTATTCAAAATTCACCTAATATATGAAGCATTCTACAGGTAAATTTTCGAGTAATTTTTCATAAACTACTAGTGAAACAAATTTAATATCACTGTATATACGGTAAATCAATCACTTTCTTCCTCTTGACACTGATCACAAAAAATTACAATGCCAAAAATTATATTGCAATCCAATGGTGAAACTATGGGTACATCCCATGTGCAAACAGTTATGATTGAACATGCTAGCAAAACTTCCAATCATATTGATACTTCACGCTTTTAACTTATTACAAGCATAAATTATGAGTCACGTCATGTTCGGTTGATCAACAAATTCTACCCTATTTATACCATACACTTCATTATTGTGGAGGAGTTTGCAGAACAACATAGTCCGAAAATCTATGTAAATCAGAACGTTGGGAAATAATCAAGGATATGTATGGAAAGATACCTATCACAAAGATTCCGTTTAGTTTACTGCTTTTATTCTATTTTTTCTGGTTGATAATGCTTGTATGAACTATCTAACTGGACTGAAATAACCTAACGTAATACTACTTATTTCTACTCTTCACAATAATGACATATCACTCTTCTTACTGCTTAATTCAGGATTTTACATACAGCATTCTATCGTTATAAGTAATCGAAAAAATCACAATACGTTCTGACATCCGCTAAAAACAAACATGTTTCTGACAAAAGAAAGTGCTTAACAGATACATGTAAATAAATTTTAATGCACTTTGTTGCTTTTTATACCGATGAAAAAACTTCAACCAATTGGAAAATGTTATGCTGCAAGCTTACAGCTTGGCGCTTTTATATAACAATCACTATTCGATCGGGTCAACGAGTGAGCGATGATGTTTAAGTAATATTATTACTGAAATAGGTCGTCAACGTTGCATATAGACGAATTAAATCAACAACCATTGAGGTTTAATGAAAAATTATTTCAAACTGTTATTCCTGACCCACAACCATGATTTGATGGCTAACATAAAATTTATAACTATGTTTTCAAAACTTGACTTAAAACCTATAGCCAGATCCCTATCACCTAAAAAGGCGTTCGCGAAATAGCCGCAATTAGTACTTTAGGGCTAATTGAAGTTGTGAGCTAACGACTGTAAAATAAAGCGCAAATGCTTCAACGCTTAACCAAATATGTACTCTGGGAGTTTGAATTTGTACATTGTATAATTTGGCGACTACTTGATTGCAGTTCCAAATGAAGAAACAATTCTTCAAAATGTGGATCCTCATTTTGGAAGACTCCGAAAACAAGCCATTATGGCGAATATCTAGAGGCAATAAACAGGATCACCGTGATTCTTAGGGTACATAGACTGCTTCACGCAATGGTCTGAAGTTGTGCTCATCACATAAATCACTGGTGAAACTATCGCACGCGCTTTAGCCGAACGACAGATTGCAAACTTTGGTTGCCAACTATTAAAAAAGACCACAGATATCATATGGAGACAATTGTTTTACACCTTGATGACGTTTGTAGATATAAAACGCTTTTGAACGGTCTCATATAGTCCCCAAACATATGATGCTATAGCAAATTCATTAACCACCACGTCACTTTTTTCTCTGAGGATACAGCACACTGAGTGGACGTACTTCTATTTTTACTAGTAATTCGTACTCCGGTAAAAGCTGATGCTGGGTGCACTGCACAAGAACCCGTTTATGACATGACCATCCAAATCCCAAGAGGATATGTGAACTTTTTACATTCATATATCTGGAAAGTAACCTCTTTAAAGTTGACCTTCCGATGGCACCAACCAAAGACTGCATCAGTCGCCTTTCATGTTTACCAGAGAGTAATGAACTTTTATATAGTGGTTTGAAAATGAACGAAAAAGACTACACGAAAATTTTCGACATATATCTGACAAACATTTGTATCGAAGTACATTCAGGAATTCTCTGGCATTTTAGACACAGTATTTACATTAGGTAGTATTCAAAAAACGCCCCAAGCTGCCAATTTTGAGGAAAATTTGGCACATTTTGGGGAAGCCGCTATAGTAAAATTTGGGGAAATGAGACCCAAACTCCAAAATTTCCCCAAAGTTGGCAGCTCGGGGCATTAAAATAGCTCCGGTCTAACAGTCTATTTGAAAAAGGTCAATCAGCAACGTGCTTGTAGGACAACGTAACAAAATTTGTAGTTTTGCGCAAAAGTTTTGGAAATTGGGTTAGACAGTATACTGTATATATATACTGTCCATAATAATAATAATGAAATTTCCAAACCAGAAGCACAAGTTGCAATAAGATTGAGTTCAGAATGATGAAGATTTTTACTCGCGATTTAAATAAAATCTAAAAACTCACTTTCTCACGACACAAACAAATACAGTACACTAAGACTTAAACTTTTTACGAAGCATGCACTTTGTAAGGTCATTCCGCAACCGCCTTCTGCTCAATCTCCAATTGAATCGCACAAATATGCCATATGTTAAAATAGTTATGATTAGAACAGAGCAAACTTACAGGTGAAGAGCTTCCATTACTAGAAGTGGTGAAACACTGATGACTCCGGGTGGGATCTAAGTGGTATAAAACATATTTGTGTATTGAAGACAGAAGGCCGGCATGTGGCCTATGTTAGCCCTTTTCTATTAAGCTTCTGATAATTCTTCTTCTTCTCTTAAATCATTCCATCTAAGGGACAGAGAGCATTTCTTCGTGTAACACGTTGCAAGAATTGATTACTTGGTGCGAAACCCTGTGTACCCCAAGTACTTAATTTGTTCTGATCTTTTGTACTCTCCTCGTATTTCCTCTGGGTTGTACTGACCTTGTAGCAAGATAACCAGGTGATATATTATGTTCAAAATTACTTCTTAGTATCCTATGCATCGAAACCAGACCACCTAATCTGTGACGAGACAGAATTGAGAGGTCTATAAGTCTTTAAGAATATATATATGTCTTGGTTTTTAGGAGCGCCCGAGAAATCTTTCAGACCACTGTTTTAGGTAGTGGATCAAGACACTTGACTTCTTGTAAGGGGTAGAACGCATGTCTGCAATCCAGTTTATCATGTTCCACCTATGAGTTAAGTGTATGTGCCTAAATTTATTAGGTGTCCGATATGATGACCACGAACGTTTAGGATTTTTTAAGTCACTCGGAATTCTTGACTATGCCTCTTACACGATAAATATAAGAATCTAGTGGCTTAAGGCTCTCCTGATAGGTCTTGAGTTTGGGCCTCCAAACTGATTATGTGGTTCTCTTCCAGATACTCTCCTCAGAATTCATATACTTTATGAATGAAGAAAAGAATACCATATTTTCATATGCCGAGTAAAACTGATTGAAATAATTGAAAATTGGACATAAGACCACTGTTAAACTGACAGAATTGATGCTTCCAACTTACTAGTGAGTGTTGTTCTCTGCTGTCATTTTTGACATGGGATGACATTTTAAGTTATCTTTATTCACGTAATGCTTTCCTAGAGGTCAGTTGTTCATGTTATACATGGAGTTTGCGAAATTTCTCATACGCACCAAACGTAAGACAGACTTTCGTGCCTATCGTCCTGCAATTCAGTCACACTAAACGTCTAAAATTCCATCGATCTTTTGGCAAGGCGTTTAAGCTCGGTCTTATAACTGATACTAAAGCTTAGTACGACATAGGCACACTCTGCAAATCTAAACAAAACCTATTGGTTATCAAATAAGAATATAAAGATAATGAGAACTTCAATGAAGTCATCCTATCTATTGCACGTATATTTAGTCATTTCATTTCAAGAAGAATAAATAAATTCGTATTAAAATTCAAGAAAGTAAAGTAATCCTCCCAGCATCTCATTGCCACAATGAATACCAGAAGTAGAATCTAAGTAAGCAATCTGATCCAGACACTCCGTGATGCTAGATAGACAAGTGGTGAACGAGTAATTTTCGCAACACTAAATTCTGTTCATACAACAGCGATTGTTAGTTCCCAAGAATTCCATCAAATATAAAGGAAAGGTGCGGATTAAAGTGCGTGATGCACAGAAATGTATTCTTCAAGCAAATTGAGCCTTTCTGTACTGTGTTTCAAAATTTAAACAGCCAACTTTGTTTGACTCTGTTGTTTGACAAATAATCGCGAGCTCTCATCATTACTTGTCATCTTGTGAACTAATAATACTGATAACAAGCAAATTTTTGTGCTTCAGCTATGCCATCCATCGTCCACCATATCGATCGTTTCAAGCGTGAGCTTCACATGTGAGATTCTACATGCCAAAATAAGTTATATTCATTTGTTTACCATGTATTTAATAAAAGTGTGACATTAAATTGTTCAATCTCTTGTATTAATATTATAACCACAAGAGAGTTAGGCAACACATAATTGAGTTTTACTCATTTATACTGATGATTCGAATTGAAACTTGTATGTCCACCAACTAAATCGAGGTACTATCAATATTGTGACATATTGCGAACAAATATAACATAGTAGAAAGCATGTTTTCGCTTCGTGTCTGCGAATAGCAAACTCAACCCCTCTTGTAGCTTCTATAAAGTGGTTGCCGATCCTAAGCCTGAATAAAGAGGGGAGCCGCATATAAAATCAATGACCCCTTCACGTAGATAACAAATTTTCTAAAACAAACGCTGACCAGAATAAACAACTTGAACCCATTATTCTCTGCCCTCTGAGTTGAAAGATCTTCATTCGGAAGAATTATGATGCAGGGTTCTTTGGAAGTCACAAGTCTGACGCGCCTTCTAACAACCAGAGCAATAATTGACATGAGGACATGTAATATCCAGACAGTGTAAGAGACCGAGGGAACCAGTCACACTGCTACGGAAATGAAGCGGTACAACTTGGTGTTGCTTGGAATCAGTGAAATACATCGGACACAATTTGGACAGAAAAGATCCGATATGAGGTTGATGCTGCTTTATTCTGTTCACGACGAGAAAAATCACCCGTACATTCAGGAAATCGCTCTGATGCTGCACAAATAAGCATGTAAAGCATCAATAGGATGACAATCACATGGATCCAGAATTATCAAATCATCATTCGAAATAAAGGAGGGAATCACAACGAATGTCATTCATTGTTATGCACCCACTAGTGATAACAATGAAGACGATAAAGACCAGTTTTACTAGAGGCAGGAATGGGATGGACAACACCGGATATCAAGATATCATGAGATGGTATGAACTGACTGGGAAAAAAGAACGAGAATGGTGAGAGATTTGCAAACTTATGTGCATTCAGCAAAAACGGTTATATATGGCACAATATTACCACATAAACACATACAAAAAGCTACATGTGTCTCACAAGACCTCACTACAGAGAACCAGATGGATCGTATTTGCAAGGTCAATGGAAGACGTGAAAATCAGGAGAGGAGCTGACATAGCTAACTTAAAATCACCACCAACTGGTGACTGTCAAGATGAAACTGAATGTGAAAAAACACTAGACAACTGAAAAACAGCATTACAAGGGTTCAACACAGCCTTCCTTCAACATACTGACAAACTCAACGATTTTAAGATAACTCTCAATAACAGATCCCAAGCCTTACAAGATCTACTGAAAGAAGAAAACACTACTATGTAGGACAAATGGAAAGGAATCAAAGAAGCACTAATTTCAATGCGTCAGGAGATGCTGGGACGCAAGAATTATCATCACAAGGAATGGATCCCTATCGAATTACTTGACTAGATTCAGTAAAGGAAGAACAAGAAGACAGCAATCAACAACAGTCGAACAAGAACAGAGAGAGTCGATGCACAGGTTGAATACACAAATGCAAACAAGCAAGTGAAGAGAAGCATTTGAACCGACAAGCAGAAAAACGTGGAAGACTTAACAACGACTGCGGAAAAAGCTGTAAGAGAAGGAAATGTGAGACAACCATATGACACAACAAATAAACTGTCTGGGAAATACAGGAAACCAGAGAGACCGGTCAAGCATAAAAAATGCAAGACAATCACAGAGATTCAAGAACTGAGGAACAGATGGGTGGAATAATTCGAGGAACTCTTGAATAGATCTGCTCCATTAAATCCATCGGACATCGAAGTACCATCCACAGACATTCCTATACATGTCACTCCACCAACGATCAAACAAGTCAGGATGACCATCAGATAAATCAAGAGTGTGAAAGCAGACAAACCTGATAATATGTCATTCGAAGCACTAAAGTCAGACACAGAAATAACCGCAAACACGCTCCACGTTTTATTCGGGAAGATTTGGGAGAAAGAACAAGTGCCGACACACTGGAAATAAGGATACCTCATCAATATACCAAAGAAAGGAGATCTGAACAAATGTAGGAACTACAGAGGAATCATACCAATATCGGTAACAGTAAACGTTTTTAACAGCGGGTTGTTGAACTGAATGGAAGTATCAGTAGACACCCAACTCCGAGATCAACAGGCCAACAGGATTCTGTTACGATCAGTCATGCACAAACCAAACTGCTTCACTATGGATCATTGTTGAACAATCAATAGGTTGGAACCCATCAGTACACATCAACTCCCTTGACTATGAGAAAGTATTTGACAGAGTAGAAAGGAGAACCTCATGGAAACGTTTTCGACACTATGGTGTGAAAATCGTCAACATCATCCAGAGTTAATACGATGAACTAAACTACAAAGTCGTGCATGGAGGACAGCTGACAGATGCATTTCAAGTGAGTACTGGAGGCAAACAAGTTTGCCTACTCCCCCCTTACTCTTTCTTCTAGTGCTTGACTGGATCATGAAGACCTTCACATCTTGGGAAAGCACGGAATATAATGGACAGTTTGCATGCAACTAGACGATTCGGAATTTGCAGATGACCTGGCACTTCTACCCTATACACACGGACAAATGCAGATCGAGACAGCCAGTGTAGCAGCAGCCTCAATAGCAGTAGGCTTCAACATAAACATTGGAAAGAGTAAGATCCTCAAATGCAACACAGATAACAACCAAATCATAATTGATGGAGAGGCTCTGGAAGAGGTCGAAACTTTCACGTTTCTGGAAAGCACCATCGATGAACAAGAAGGATCGGTTACAGACGCAAAGGCAAGGACAGGCGAAGCAAGAGCAGGATTCCTATAATTGAAGGACATATTGGACTCAACTTGGGGTGCAAGTTGGGGCGCAAGTAAGTATGTGATAACAGACTTGGAAAACTGTATGTAGCTTGACTTTATACCTATGGTAATAGAGAATTCATTTGGATAAGAAAGGATTGAAACAGCGTGATGGAATTTGATGTGCATTATAAAGTAGTGAGGACAATTAGATCTGCTGACGATAAATTAAGGCTATTCTGAGTCAGCTAACAACCAGATATTCGAGCAGAAAAGTTGTACCTAGAACTTTGAAGCAATTAATTACTCATTTATTTGTATATGTATTTTTATTGCAGTATAAGCTGAGCTGTAGTTCGTCTCTCAATTTACGGTATAATGGCGGGACAGAGTTTTAGATTTGACAGGTTTACACTGTAACAACAACAACGATTTGAAAGTTGAATGTCGAAATATTTTGAAGAACTGCGTGACAAGTTGGTTTGTTGAAGGTTAAACCAAACAAATATTCAGACACTAAAGTCTTATAGAAACACATGACGACTGGTCTTGGTATTACGCACGCATTTTTGATCATATTTTGTTTGTTATTTGTTTTGTTCTTCAAAAAGTGTAAATGCTCCACAAATTCATTAAACATCCATTTATTCTGAAAATAACTATGATGACGCCAAATGAGATATTAGTTGAATTAAAAGCATTTGAATTAATGTGCTAATCGAAATAGTAAACTCTAAGATAGGTCGAACTAGATGAGATCAAATGAACATATTATATTTGTGACTCGTAATCGTTGCGCACCATCAATACAATGGAGTTATTAGTTAGTGCAAATACTACAGATATGGGTTGTATGTGAAGAGAACCTGCGATTATAGGACCTCACGTATCCGTCCTCATCGTACGTTATTAGCTGCAATATGTCAGTTGCTTGAAGATAGGAGACGACAATATACGGATATTAAACCCATGAGTTAGAACTAGAATATATATTATAGTACTTGCGGGACTATGATGGTGTACTTCATACACCAAACGTTAGTATTTTATCTCAAGAATCAGGAAGGCGCTATGAATTACCCTACTGAACATTAAACCACAACTGAATCTCGAGTGATAATGTATTCTGCCAGTCCAATTCATTTATTGGTGAGTTATAACCTAGCAGGAATCCGCATAACACTCTGATATTCTTCGTTTGCAAAATTCCGTTGATAAACAACGTTTTTCATTTTGCGGACATTTGTGTAATCTGTTGTACACTCGCCTTGTAAGCTTAAAATCTTTCGGGAAAATATTGCAATGGTAGTTCAATCGGATTCAGTCTGTGTTTATTGAGTTGGGAGCGTTACTGGTAAATGCATCATGCCAGTAAATTGGATGCATGTGGTATTTTTGTAGAATGATATTTTATCTGCACATGTTTAACAACACAATGTCAATATCACTTTGTCCACACAAACATGACCGGGCGGGTCCCGTCAAAGTTGTCAGTCACAAATAACTGAAATATTGAGTACCTACAAAGTAAAACTTACTGTGCAACATATTTTTCATCATCAATATTACACACAGAATCAATATAAACCACTTTTGGGCATTTTTAGTGCAACGTTTGCTCATTAATGCAAAGGTGGATCCACGACATGCTAACACAATATCTTCTTCACGTATCTGTCGGAACATATTGAAGACCTCCATCAACGTACCACAACCTGAAAATGCGATAGTATGAAGTCACTAAGAGCTACGTCCGTCTTAAACGCTTTTAGATTGTTAATATGTATTTTTTGCCAGCCCGTGACTTCACTTTTTCTACTGCGTCATCAAATGCCACCTGAGAAGAAACGCGCCTCAAGATTTCCTTCGCCTCAGTTGATGACCTAGTTCACTGATAACAAAATAATCATAAACCATCGCACAGCTGATTATTGGTCATCCAGAGGGACTTTACGGAATGCTTGTCAGGACAGACTAAACCTCCTTGACTCAAGTCTCTCGACGCTGTCGTAAAAAAACAGAATCCGACTTCCCCAGAACCAAACTTTTTCCTTCGTTTTTCTGTTTCCAGCTCTCTTCACGTCATAACTGCTGGATTACGTACGGATTAGCTCTGGAAATTACTAGTTACAATATTTTGTCGCATGCTATTGATGCTTCGAAATATTGTACTGACTCAGAAAATATCAACTAAGCTTATTTGACTGTACCGAAACTTCTTTTCCATCTAAAAATATGATGTCAAATGTATGGACTGAATTATATGAACACACTTATCGGATTACTAGGTAATTTTTATACTTCAATTATAACTGATGTTAGCTCATGACATAGGCCTCAACAATCCATGTATAAAAGTTTACTGATCGTGCCCAAATCTGGTTGCTAATTATTACTGTATTTACTCTTTATCGTAAATCACCCTCATGCCTCAACTGAACTCTAGATGATAGAAGTCATGATCATTTTCCACATACGATTTGTCACTTTAGGTGAGTGGATCTAGTGTCGATTGGCAGACGTAATACACTGGTACGATATGGCTGGATGATGACTGCTTATTAGGAAGGAATATTGACTAGAATCTCCAAATAAAGTGGTATTGGAAAACGGAACACTAAATCAGTAAACATAAAGATCGTTTGGTCTAAGAAGATGATATGCTAATGTATAAATTATTAATAGGGAAATAACACGATTAAATGTCATAAACGATTGAAACAACCTAATCCTACAGGTTATTCACCTGCGAATGAGTTAAGACCTAACCCTAGGCTTAGCTTTTGTTCATCATACAATGATTATAAAAACCAGTAGAGCATAATGAGTACGATTTATATCGGAAAAATGAAAGAAACTAAGTGGATTTGGGGAATACAGAACCAGTTTTATAGTTCAACTACGACGTTTAAATATTGACCAGAACTGTTAAAAGTAAGTCTGACCCAATTTCTATTGGGCTGGTCATTTGAGCAAGGAGTGATGGGTCCCTAAAAAGGTCCATTTGCAGAAAAGAAAAACATGAGACGCCCAACTTTTACAGCCTAGTCGCATTAAGTAGAAATAGGAATCTTATTCACTCTTTATGTTACCGAATAAGTAAGATTCATTATAATGAAGGAGTTGTGTTCCTCAGAGAAACGTTGGCTGAAAATGACTATCCAGGCGGCTTTGTAGAGAACATGGAAGGAAGCCGGAATTCTTGTTTCAAAGAAATGTTTTTGTATGGATCTGGACTTAAAGGGTGGCCGCAACATAAGCCTAACTATAACTTGGAACAATTATTTTATTTCCTAGAATTAAAGTCATTTCAACGAAGTTAATTTTATCCGCTTTTCGAACTGGCATAATGAAGTACAAATAATGATACCCAGTCACACACTGTATGTCAAAGAACGCAGAAGAAAACACCCACTACATGACGCAACAGTTAACACAAAAAATAGTAGGATTATGATGTATTGGTTTAGGAAATAATATAAATCATAACTGTAAGGTGGACAAATCAAAGAGTATCTCTTCGCCATTTTGATGAGCCTATAACATCAGTAAAGTGTCTGTTCTCAAACGATTTATTTACATAGTCATCCGCTTGTCCATCCACTTCAGCAGTGAACCAATCAGGAGTTGAAGGATGCAAATACGGTGCCTCGCTGTACTCGTCACGAACTACAACAGTTTGGGCAGCGATAAGTCTCTCTTCTAACAATTCTAATGCTTTTAACGATATGACTAATGTGTCATGATGTACCATAGACCAAACATTTAAACTGTGAACTGGCATTAATGTTAAACCTCTACCAGGATGAGTAGCTCGTGGAGCAATAGAATCAAGTTTGAACGCTGATGACTCCGGTGAAATCTCGCTCTTCACATGATTTTCATAGGAACCGCATGCCAAACTAATTGCTAGATTATCATAACTAGAGTTCATGTTGTCTGTTTTATTATTATCAATGTTTTCGCTTCCAGGATATGGGACTGCCAACTGACTTGCTGGAGAATGTCTTTAAAAAAGACAGAAAAAATTTGCATTATGAATTATAACAAATTGCTGCTATCATAGTAGGGAAAGACAAATAAAAGTAACATCCTACTTATACTAGTCACATATATCAAGAAATGATAACATGAAATTTCAAATATCAAGGCTACTTAAAGTGGTCAAACATAATCAAAATTCTACATCAACGTATATTGGTAGGTATATCTTGAAACCTGTAAGTACCAATATAGTCACTTTCCACATTATTGGTTAACATATAAGTTTAGTTTTGTCTTCCACTAAACTGGATATATATAAAGTTGGTGGGAAAAATCAAGATTAGATAGTACATTAACACACAAATTACTAGTCAGTATTCTAGAAAGGATAATTCTCCAGTACTTTAAACAGTAAAATGTAAACTATAAATAGACAATTATACAGAATGAGACATGAATGAACATAGTAGGTTAAGCAGTGATACTATTATGCCAAAAAATGTACATGGTAGTGT
Source organism: Schistosoma margrebowiei (assembly GCA_944470205.2). Taxonomy (NCBI): domain Eukaryota; kingdom Metazoa; phylum Platyhelminthes; class Trematoda; order Strigeidida; family Schistosomatidae; genus Schistosoma; species Schistosoma margrebowiei. The sequence continues at coordinate 12,923,906 of OX104028.1, read as the reverse complement.
ATGGCGACGTTAGATCGTAATTTTTAGATAGTGTTGGCCGTAAAAAAAAATATTTTTTTCTTCTGAGTGAACAAAAGGATTCGAAGTGTACTTAACATGGCTATATAAACAATTGATAGTGGATCTTTTCCATCACCCACAAGTTTATGTAATTGGTTTTAAGCTACACTGTTTTGTGGGATCACTAATGATACTAACAAACTGATTACTCTCACGTAGGTGCTGTGTTGTTCGAACTCGAGATACAGTGTGTGAAAGTCAAGTGCTGTAAAATAAATAGTTCACTATCTTTACAGTAGAAATAATTACCGGTAATTCACATGTGTCACAGTCACACTATGGTTTACGATGTTTGACAAACGACGAAAGAATATGAATTTCTGAAAATAGTAATGTTAATCTATCATCAGAATTCTTAAACACAGAAAAACGTCTAAAAAATAAACCACTGCTTAGCCAGACTTCCAAAAGACAAATAAAAATAAAAAAATGAGTTAAACGGTTCATCATATTACACAAAGGTCATCAATGGACTTGTCAATAAATAAGTCAAAGAGAGCATAACTCTTCAGATATAGATATGTTAACATAACGCTGTAAGCTTTGCTGAAAATAAAAATACTATATACATATCATAAAACCGAAAAATATTCTTAAAGTTACTGGTCCAAAGAATGGATTAGGGTTGGAAAAGTCTAATTGGTAGTAGATCTTCACTCTATCATAATTATCTACTAAGAATCATGTGTAAACTAATGTTAATTGCTTTAATTCCTATAAAGAGCTGATATGAAAGAAGAAAGTCGTTTTAGAAATGTTTAATTTGATAGCTTAACCAATCATAGATCCATTGAAGTTAGTTATCAAAGAACTAGGGAAAAGTTCTAACTTAAAAATACAAGTACCCTAACGAGGGAAACATGTAGTGTAGGTTGTCGTAAACGCTTGTAAATTCAGGTCCAAACAGCAATTTAAAAAAAAGGAGGCATCACATGAAAAGGATAAGCACTACCATCGATAAAATTTTAATAGTACAAAATCAACAGTTACATCGCATTCTAGAAAACAGTTGGAGTAATTCATTTATTTATGGTCGATGAAGCTTAAAATTGATTCATACCTTATGACGAGAATTCTTAGAGTTAAAACTCAAAGAAACACCCTATGAATTATACAGGCTAAACAACTACAAATAAATATATTAGATGACAATTCCAACTTCTCAGAAACAGATAGAATCCACCAAATGTATGAGATTAGTGTAATACCAATGAAGTAGTCGATTAGAATTCAAAGTGTAGCTAAGAACATAATCGAGAGCGTATACTGCTAACAAGTACAAAAATGTTCTAGTGTAACTATCCAGAGGTTTAAAATTTCCTATAAGAAGCCGAATAACGAGAACTTAATAAAAGGGTAAAAATTCAACTGTTCAAAAGAGTATTTCAATCTAAAAAATCATTATATTTTTTATAACCTACAAATGAACAAGATAGTAACTAAAGTAATAATTAACCTTTAAATCATGGGATAGATGATCAGATGAGGAAATAATATATGATCATTACTTAGAATAACACAACCAATGATGCGGATGAGCAACACAGTTGTATGGACTGCCGGGATTTTAAAAAATAACAGCACGATATTTGGATTCAAAGTTTTTTTGTTGACTACAGTTACGAAATCTTTCAAAACTAACTTATATGATCTATACCTTATAAATATATAATGCGGATCTACACTTACGCATCGACAAACAAAATAGATGGACCCCAACAACGTAGATCTGCCAATTGACGAATATATATTGCTGCTTCGTTCATTGTTTTAGTTAAACGATAATGACGTGTTTTATTAAGTGCAGAGAGTGGATCTTCCAAGTCATTCAAGTTAAGAGAAGCAGTTTGTGCTTCAGTTAAAATAGTTTTAGCATCTTCTTCCAACGTTTTTGAAAGCATAAAATCATCAACAATATGTAAATCATTCTACAGCAGAAAATAAATGAGATGAAAAGATTAAATTTAACAATTAATTAAAGAATAAGTTTTCAATTTAAAAATGGGAAATTTCAATCAACATCAGCATCTTGTACAAGATTCGATTTTCAGTTAACAGAGTTCATTTTGTGAACACTTTAAAGCGCCTTTTTTCTTTTATTTTTATAATCACCAAAACATGTGTGATCAGGGTTCATTCAATATATCTTTCCCATAAAACAAAATATCTATGATCATTCAAAATAAGAAGTCTTAGATAAAAATGAACAAAATGCTTTCACCTACAGAATGCAATGCAGAACTATTTTATATATGGGAAATAAACTCAGATACAATTAGAAATTTCAGAAATCTACATAATTCATTATTTACTTTCGATAGAAACAAAAATTACCTGTGCATGCTTTATAGATAACATTGATAATAAACCAGCAAGGCGTTCATTATAAGGGAGAAGATAGAAAAAAGACTCTGGTCCACGTGGGCCTTTACACTGTCCTCCATTGAGCCATATATGAGTACGACGATTACCATGTCGAGCTTTTCCAGTTTTTTTTTGAGGCCAAGGTTTTTTCCTAGTTCGATAGGATAATTCTGCTCGTGTTGTTATACAACGCCAATCCTAGGAAAAAATATTTTTTTAAAACGTCAACTCATCTAAAATATACATTAAATTATTAGCTCATTTATTCAATATTTACACATAAAACAGAAAAATAATCAGCATCTCCATAACATTTCACCTTATTCACAAAAACTAAAAATTGTTCGACAACAGATTAATCACTATACAGATTATTGGAGACTTGAATTTTATAGTTAATATTAAGAAATAATTCTAGATAAATAACCAGAGGAAAGCAGGAAGCAATGAAAACTGTCTCATCGTAGTATGAGACTCCTTAGCATCGACGATCCACGACCCCACCAGTGATCGAACCCAGGACCTAAGGTCTCGCAAGAAGCCGAAGTTCTATAATAGGACGAAGCAGCTGTCCAGAGCTTCCTGGTTTTCAACGGTTTTTCTTAATGTTAACTATGAACATTTAGGTGAAACCCCAGATACAGGAAACCTTAGATTAGTCAAATAGCATAAAAAATATGAAAACAAACTTAAAGTTGGTTTAGCGGACTGTTAGTTAGATATATAATTTGAAGACCAAGGGCAAGAGTCGTTTATTACCATTACCGAGATAAGCATCGGTTCTTTAAAAATAGTGAATACACGGTAAGCATATATATGAGTGCAAAGAAAAAGATTTCAACTATTAATTAACTTACAATTAACCGATAATGAGCTTGCCAGTATAAATTTTTATGCACCAAATCGATACGTGGAAATACAGCGAATATATCTGGATGCAAATCGATCATACCAAGTAAACTTTGAGAATCGGAAGATTTTGAAACGCCTAGTGGTTTCAATGTTTCTAACCATGTTAATCGAGAACCACGGGAATTAGCAGAACAGTAAACCGGAGGTTGAAGTTTTCTTGATGTCATAATTGGTTTGTTCGATGGTTCTGGTTGTAGCTCATCACATCTTATATTTGTTTCCGGTATTTTAAATGTACGAGATGAAGCACTTCTTGTTAGAATAATATTGTAATTATGTTTTAGGAATGAATCACATCCATATTTTACCTGAAAACGAGAATAAAATAGTTGAAATGAAAACACAATTCAGTAAGTAGGAAGAATACGTGAGACTCTAAACTATTGAAGACAACAACATGTAATAAGTGTTGAAAAGAGCAACCATAAAACTTATTTTGAACATATTAGGAAATATTTCGGTACATTTTTAACTTCATAATCCAAAGGCGTATAGTTCTTAGAATTTAAAAAATTCAGTATGGAGCTCAGTGGTTCAGAAGTTGTGCGTTTGCACGCGATGCTTTCAGTCCTGGATTTGATTCCCATGTGCAGAATCATGAATTCCGCACTTAACGACTTCGTTATACAAAAGTGACTGATCCTGTACATAATTCTAACCGACAGTTGGTAGGCATAATTGATCTATCTAGTGGGCTGAAATTAGCGCAGTTAAGATGGATGTTAAATACACCGTTACAAGATTGTGTTTCTATACACCACGGAGTAAGCAGATAAATTATACATTAAAATCAATAGTATTCCTTTGCACACACGCAAAATATTTAAATGGTAGGATAGAAGTGTAGGCAAGCCAGTAAATAACTTTTGTGCACGAAAAATGTACAGAAAGAAGCTGTCAAAGAAGCAGAACAGTAACTATATCTTGTTTGGCAACCTTTCAATTAATCATTTTTGATCAGATACTAAGTAGGTAATTGTTCGTTCTATGGAAATAGAATGTGTACAAGTACATGGTCAATGAATTATAACACTTTAATAACCATTATATCTTTACATGTGATAAAAATTCAACTTATGATCAAAACTACTTTTCATGATACACTAAAACATTGGATCAAGAATTACGAAAAGAAACAATAATTTGTTTTAACCTACTAGTAAGCTGGTGAGTTCACGTATATGAAAAACCATAATTAGTTTTTTTTTATTTCTCCCACAGATAATTACGAATAGAATGAAGCATGAAGTTAGTATCTGACAGGTGTATGATGCCAAAAGATCCCACAGTGAAGAAAGTCTGAAATAATAAGAGAAATATATACGTGCATGAAAATTTTAAAATGCTAAAGTTTGTAGTATGCTAGAAATCTGTACAATTTACACAAACGAAAGTGATGGAGGTAAAGTGATGCAATTCACTAAAATTATTTTTGTCTACAATGTACAACCAGAACTAATACGTATACATTTATAACCGCATTTATCGAGTAAGTACGTATGCGATCTAGGCGCCAATTATAAATGACTAATGTCTGTGAGAAAATAACAGTAAACTTACAAAGTCAATAAATAGCTGTTGGCTAACACACAACTACAAAAGTTAATGACTAGCATGAAATGATCCCAGATACTATGTTTAAGGAGAATTGTTGGGAAACCTCTTAATAACAGATAAGTGTTTTTTTAAAATATCCAAGGAGGTTAAAGAACATGTTTGTATAGAATAATATTGATCTGTCACCAATGTGATCAGGGAATTTACATCTACTCACCGTATTTGTGACATCAGAGTTATTGGTAATATTTAAACAAACAGTGACTGCTTTTTAAGGTAGTAGCCTTCTGTAGAAATGAAATAAAAGATAATCCAGAATTTTACAATTAATGTCACAAGTGACTTTTTCAAAGTGTATTACTTGTGGAGTATGGAGATGTCCATCAATCAACCGAAGAACGTATATACTACGCATAAGTCTGCTCTGTTCTACTTTATGGCTGGGAAAAATGGTCTATGAAAGTAGGACATGCGAAGGCTGGTTTTCAATCATAAGTATCTTTAGAACATTGCTCGTTTGTTAGGTCTCGATAAGCATAATGAATGGTAACTTTGGGATCCATCTATGGACCAATACTAAACATATATTTTTATCGTATAATTGTTAAATAACTAAACTATTCGTGTTCATATTCCTCTTATTATAAGCTTTATTCTGACCTATGAACCATTATTATACGTTTTACCATTCTTGAATTATGCCCTGTCTGTTAGTCACTGCCTCCCACATTCACAGCCACATTTGGCCAAATTTTGTAAAATTTCATTTCTATTTTATGGTACGTTGTGGTGTTTGATTGGTATACAAACAGAGTATGTTTGAAATACATGATTCATATTGCAGAGGCTCGGATTGGTGTTCTGTACTTAACTGGCTGGGCTAGACGGAAAGTAGGAGTAATCAGGACTCTAGGCTGCTCATACGTGTTTTACGCGTCCTTGGTCCGATCGATAATTCACTGCTGATTGGTGGTATCGTTACGTTATACATTAACATGGCACTCAGGCCACAAGATATAACGTTTTATGGAACAACCAAGTAATATTGGTTATACATAAGGTGCTACGTAAAGATGCCAAATCTGTTGGTGTTATCGTCAAGGTGACTAGGACATGTCCAGGCACCACCTACTTCGACAGACGATATTTTCTGGAGCCAAAATGCTCTGGGAGAAAGTTGGGGATTGACGGACTAAGACACAAAATTAGTTTATGAAGTTACTGACTGTTGGTTTGAGCCGTGTTAATGAAAACTATTTAGTTGGGATCCGTGAGATGACCGTGATCAGCGGTTGGAGACGCTGAATGACATAGCGAAGAATAGTTCAAAATGGAACAGATCTATTCACTCTTCGTTGTCATCTACATATTGAATTCCAGTACCCTTTAATAGATACTTTGCCATCCAATCCTTTCGGATCATATTTCCAGCGTTCAGTTTTTCGCATTATTATTATTATTATTAGATTATTTCGGCCACTTTTGCTATAGATTCTATTAATCTCATTTTGTTGTGGTTATGTGGTATGGCAATTTGGTTCAGTGTACATTTGTACTAGGTATTACGTTGAACATTATTGACTGACTTCTAAATGACGTATGGCAACCTGGACCGATGAATATATGTGCCTGGTTCTACGTTATGGCTGACTGACTGACTTCTATAACGAATAAGTAGCATAATTCAACACAATTACTCGCAACTTATGATTCATCGTTTTTGAGTTTGTCGACAAAACCTTCAAGTTAGACAACACCGAATTTTGGGAAATTTGTGCCCAGTAATAACTAATATATAGTTTACTTAAGATTATATGAAACTTCATAAACACATGGCAAGAATATCACCCTCTAAACAGTATTCTTACATAATTTTTTAGTTACAGCAAAATTAGTAAATAAGCTATAATATAAAGCAGATATAGTTCAAGGAAGTGTGTTAATGCATTTGTGAAACAACGACTAGTCCTAAATCATGTCAAGTATGGTCTGTAAAAACTATTATCTATCATCTCATCGATCCCATTTAGAAATTCCACACTTTAAAACACAATTCATGTTAACCATCAGTCATTTCACAAACTAGGTATGATGTGTTCTGCCTATCATCGGCTTTTCTACGACTCGAACCGACTAGTGATGGTTGAAATGTAAGCTGATAGAACTACAAGTTTTTTTAATAGTAGCGATACTTTACAGGTGGCTAACCTATCAGCAACAGAGCGACTTTTCAAATTAGCCCAATGATCCATATACACAACGGTGTAGAATATTCTCCTAAATCAGATAAGAACTAATAACTATAGCATTAACTTGCATTAAGCGGACAAGAAACATATATCTAACATTGTCATATCGATATGAAAAAGGTAAAAAAAAATAAGCGAACGTGATTTATTATCGCTTCGATAGCCTACTCTTTGTCATATTCTTTTCGCTTCAATAATTCGTCAAACAACATTTAAAACTTTGGTCAGTCTGAACATTTGTAGACTATTTGGCTTCGTAATTTAATTCTCGTTAGAGAACCAGAATCATGGTTTTGAATATCTCAGTTATGTTCCACAAACTATTTTTCTAATTCTTCGAATACATTCTTGAGGTTTTACGACTTTATCATGTATACTTTTCAAGAGTTTATAAAGGTATTGAAAGGCATTTAAAACAACTTGAGGAGTCTAAATAAATGCTTCAAAAGCAGAAATTAACTAATGGCACGCGGTAATTAAAAGGACTGTGGTATTTTTTCTCAATGAGTAAATTTTATTGTTTTGATCGTTTATTACGTATCAAGACTAGTGTTCTCACTTCAATTGAATTTATTTCAGTTAAAGTATTCGATTAGAGTATCGTTTCTGTTTCTAAATTAGTTTGTCGTCGGTGTTTCAAAAAGGGAAGTGATTTTGTACCTGTGATTATCCTTGCTTTTGTGTAATTATTGCATCCAAAGCATTCTTGGTTTAAATCAAAGTACTTTAGTTAAGGTTTTAAATCTTGCTAAAGTTTGACTTGTGGTACCCGTTGACTGACACTATGTTTATACTGTGATCATATTGTGCTTCACACCTTCATCTGACTAGAATGGTTGGTAGTACTCACAAATGTGAACAACCAGATTGTTTGTTACCTGTGGAGGAAGGAATGCAGTGTGATGAATGCGAAAAGTGGTTCCATAAGATGTGCACCCGTTTAAGTCCCACCGCATACACAATATGTTCGAAGCCTAACTCACATTACTTTGCATGTTTTTCTGTGCAAATAAGACGTTACTAATACAGGAGGCTATGAGCCTATTGGCTTTGGCCTGTAAGAAGAACGATGGCGCATGCGCTGATAACACGAGCACTGACAGTGACGAATGTGTCAGTGTAGTACCTGCTGTTACGAGAAGCCTTAAACAACCGACTTTGACTGACGGTAAAGTTAAATCTCCGTTAACATTAATGAGGGGGGTTCTACCATTTGACACTGACATTGGTAACCATGCACCCCTAGTGGAAACTGAAGATCTGGATAAGACCGTCACAGCTCCAAATAGTCCCAGTGTCCTGAGGAATGAAAAATGGACTACAGTACGGAGAAAACGAAACGAAAAAAAAAGCTGTAGGTAGTACGCAGGTGTTTAGCAAGTCACTGGTGGACTCCCATTGTGAGTCACATAATGCACTACCAAAATCTGATAGTAAGAGAGAAACTCACCCTGGCGTGACTGAGAAGAAGAACCTAATATCATCGAATATTGTGAGCAAATCGCTGGAGTCAAAAGACCCTGATCCCAAAATTAGACACGCGCATGATTTAGAGAAGCTGGGAGAATATATTCGTAGTATCTTACCAAATAACTCTAAAGGGTCAAAAACCTGGTTAGAATAGGCAAGAGGACTGAAGACAACGTTGAACCCCGACCATGCAGACTCATTAAGGTAATCCTAGGATTGGAGAAGCAACGGGATCTCCTGTTAAGTAGCGCTCGTTGTCACAACAATTCCAACATCCGAGTTATACCTGATATATCTCTCGAAGACAAAATAAAAAGGAAGAGAGCACTAGCTGAACTAGAAACCCGTCGGCAAAACGGTGAGGAAAATCTCCGGCTAGTAGGCTTTCGAATAGTCAGGTCTTGGAAGCGAATGCTACCAAGGCCTGTGTGGATAGGCCGTTCTGCTTAAGAGTTTTATATCCCAACGCTCGTAGTCTAAGAAATGATTTCTATGGATTAGAAGCATTAGTGGACAGATTAAAGCCACTCATTGTAGCAGTGACAGAGGCTTGGTTAGTCCATGACTTAGACATTACTCCAGAATAATCCGGATACCATTACCTCAGGAGTGATAGACATAGGTGTAGAAAAGGTGGCGTCCTGTTATATATAGCCAATAATATAAATATCCGCTCTTCTGCTAGCGAATCTCATGATAGCGGTACTTGTGAAGTCATTAGCTGTAAATTGGCTATCGGATGTAGTACATTTATGCTCGGTGTCATCTATCGCAGCCCGATCTGCTTAGCTGATGACTTTATTTTAGAGCACATTTATCTTTGGAGTGCAAATACCAGATGCATGATAATAGGAGACTTTAATGCACCTGATATTAATTGGACTGAGATGACCGCGGAAGGATCTATAAACTCCTTTGATATTAGGTTCTTGGTAACAATAATGGAGCATGCACTAGTACCCGACCGTTGTTGCTACCTTGACGTGGTGGTCGGGCTTGCCTATCGTGATGAAGCAACCGAGCTATACTGGCTAGAACAACCGTTCCTCAAGGTCCTACCATATCAGACAGGTTGGTTGAAGAGCGATAAGACTAAAAGCAACAAACCCAAAGTCCGAAGGCGAAGTCGTACGGTTGACTGTACAGAGGTGTGACAGCAGTAAGGTGTTTCCTTCAGACAACCAGCATGACAGCGATACTGCCTTCCCATAAGGAGGGGTGGGGTTAAAATAGGTCGTCCCTAAAAATGCACACCTCGCTTTATCCCACGGATATCCGTCTCCAGCGGTAAGGTCCCAAAAAGTACGGAGCTAACACAAAAATTACCCATAAAAAGGTCGTGTGTGACCGACCTCAAGCAGTTGTCCCTTGGGCACTGCGGTCACGCTGTCAGGCCACTAAGACCACCTCTAATCCAACTTCCTTTTCAGGTACCTCCAGAACAACCCTTCCACGGTGTGGGCAACCGGGAAGTGATAACCGCCCTCGTACCTCTAACAGCGCTCAAGACCAATGTATTCATAATCAACCTCCGTCTTCGTTTCCTATTACTTCTCCTACATTGAATTTCACCCCTAAACTTCCTTTTTCGGCTTCCTCCTCAAATGTCACCATAACCAACGATTACAGTGCTCAAATCACTGTCCCAGGTCTACTGAAACCTCGCTCCAAACTACACATTGGAGCCTTCAATGTACGCACCCTATGTCAAATCGGTCAACAGGCTTCCTTGGCTAGAACCCTAGAATCTCGTACCATTGATGTATGCTGTGTCTCTGAAACACGCATACAGGATCCCAGTGTGGTCAGTCACTTGACCTCACCTCGGCAAAGCGGAGAGCCAACGAGATACACCCTCCGTGTTTCTGGTGACCCGACGGCCAGTTCTCGTAGACTGATGGGAGTAGGGATAGCACTAAGCATGAGGGCCGAACAAGCACTGTTAGAGTGGATCCCCGTTAACAATCGTTTATGTGTTGTTCGGCTAAACGGCTCCGTAAGAACCCAGAAGGATAGGGACACACGTCGTTGCCATTTTGTCGTTTCTGCCTACGCTCCCACCGACTGCAGCTCAAATGGAGTGAAAGATGAATTTTACAACAAACAAATAATGATGACCGTCTGCTGCAAATATGCTCAGACAATCGTTTATTTTTAGCAAACACAAACTTTAAGCATAAGGAGAGACATCGTCTAACATGGCGACCCCCTACACCAAACCAACGACGGACTCAAATAGACCATATTGCCATCAGTCACCGTTGGAGAGGGTCGGTAGAAGATTGTCGCTCTTTCTGGAGTACCTGCTTGGACTCCGACCACGCCCTTATACGGGCACGCATCTGCTGGCGCCTCACTGGACGCAAAAAAGCCACATTAAAAAGACCCATTAGAACTGAGTTGAGTGACGAGAAAACCAAGTAGGTTCCAGGAACAACTGAGGTCACAGTTAGGTAGTTCTGAAAACGAGGTTGACCCAGATGTTGCTTGGAAAGGCATACAATCAACTGTGGAAACAGCAGTGACGTCTATTAGTGACTTAAACCACAGAGTTACAAAGAACCAGTGGATTTCTTCAAGGTCTATCACACTGATGGATTCTCGCAAACTCGTTTCATCGGGTTCTGAACATGATGAAGAGCGTAAAGAAATCAGATCTAGGTTAAGAAAACGTCTAAAGAACGACCGTGAGCAGTGGTGGGTAACGAACGCAAAAGAGATGGAAAAGCCGGCGACTATAGGGAACACAAGACAGCTTTACAGACTAATAAAATAAACTGAAATTAATAAGTCAAGTGTAAGTGAGATTATTTCGGAAAAAGACGATGCTCTCATTTGCTCAAGGTCCAGACGTTTAGGACGATGGGCGGAACATTTCAGAGAACAGTTCAACTGGCCCTCAGCTACTCTACAACTACCCTCCATTTCCAGACAGTGTGAATGGAACATTGAAGTAGGTCCTCCAACTCTAGTAGAAGTTCAGAAGGCTATAGTTAATCTGAAACGAGGAAGAGCAGCTGGTCCAGATGGATTGGCTCAAGAGGTCTTTAAGGATGGTGGTCCAATTTTAGCGATTAGGTTGACTAATATTTTAGCTAAGATCTGGGAGTTAGACGTTATTCCATCTGACTGGTCACAATCACTTATCGTCCCAATATATAAGAGAGGGTTAAAATCATCCTGTGAAAACCACAGAGAGATTAGTTTAACTAATATAATATCTAAAATACTAGCCTCGATAATTATCAGACGCCTGACTAAGACTCGTGAACTGCACGCACGAGAGAATCAAGCTGGCTTCAGACCTGGTCGTGGCTGCATCGACCACATATTCACCATTCGTCAGGTTCTAGAACATAGGCATACTTACCGACGTCCGACAATGGTGGCCTTTCTTGACTTAAAAGCAGCATTTGACTTGGTAGACCGCGAGATTCTGTGGCAATGTCTGTCATTGAAAGACGTACTCCAGAAGTACATAAACCTTGTGAAGGCTCTTTAATCTAATACTACCAGTCGAGTCAGAACTAATGGCGAACTGTCATCTGCTCTTGCAACCTCAAGTGGTGTTCGTCAAGGCTGCCCACTTTCTCCATTTTTGTTTAACTTCATCATAGACCTATTGATGGAAATAACATTTTCGTCTACTGAATTCTCGGATATTGATCTCCATCCAGGAGGTCCACTTATCGACTTAGAATACGCAGATGATATGGTCTTGTTTGGTGAAGACGCTAATAAAATGCAGTCTTTTCGTAGCACTAAGCAACAATGCCAGAATGTTTGGAATGCACTTCTCTCCCTCTAAACGCAAGCTGCTGCTTCATGACTGGTCTGCGTCAACACCTGAACTAAGGATAGGGAGTGAAGTAGTCGAACGCGTTGACAACTTCACTCATCTTGGAAGTCTGATCAGCCCTAATGGATTGGTGTCTGACGAAATCTCAGCACGAATTCGAAAAGCTCGCTTGGCTTTTGCCAACTTACGTCACCTATGGTGAAGGCGAGATATCCGTCTATCAATAAAAGGACGAGTATACTGCGCGGCAGTCTGTTCTGTTTTACTTTACGGCAACGAAACATGGCCGTTAAGAGTAGAAGACAACCGTAAGCTACTAGTACTTGACCACAGATGCCTTAGAAATATTGCTGGCGTCTGCTGGGATCACCGGGTAAGTAATAGTGAGGTTAGACTCAGGGTTTTAGGTAATGATGGTAAATCAGTTGATGAGGTTGTTAATCATCATTGACTGAGATGGTTGGGCCACGTGTTACGTATGCCTGAACACCGATTACCACGTCGTGCAATGCTAACCGGTGTTAGAGATGGTTGGAAGAGAATTAGGGGCGGTCAAACCAAAACGTGGCATCAGTGCTTGAAGACACTAACCTCTAGTCTGAGCCATGTTGGTAGATGCAGACTACTTGGTTGAGGTCGGCGTGACTATCGTAACCAATGGTTGGAGACTCTTGGTAACATGGCTCAGAATCTATCACAATGGCGTCGGTGTATACATTCTCTGTCTTCCCTTAAACTAAGAGATTAAAATCGCTTCATATCTTTCTTTCTACCAACTAATTCTTTCTTCTTTTACTATATCCTTATATGCAATCTTTCTTTTATATATTACCACCTCTGAATTAACTAATTTTATGAATCCGGTGTCCATCTTGTTGTGTTAATGAGGTATGGCAACTTGGACCGATGCATATATGTGCCTGGTCCTACGTTGTGGCTGACTGACTGACTGATGCACTAGTGCAGCATGTATCCAAACCCACACGTTTTGGTGCTAACCAAGGTTCTTCTCTGTTGGACATGGTAATCACACATGATACTGATGATATTGTCGACCTAAATATTCTTCCACCGTTAGTGAACAGCGATCACGCTGTTCTGTCATTCACGTTTAGAACTAAAGACATGTTATACGATCAGGTTACACTCCGCCCAAATGTATGGAAAGCTAACATATCAACCATTCAGGAATGCGCTGCTAAGACAGATTGGCTTGTAGATACTAGCTTACCAGTTGAAGAAGCATGGTCTGTATTTAAAAGTAAGTTCAGTTTAGTTACGTCCTCGTTCATAATATACCTGGTATCGCAAAGATCAAATAACAGTCCGCCATGGATAACTAAAACAGTCAGGAAACTTCTTAGAAAAAAAGGAAGAAACACTAGGATATGTTCATCTCTACTGGCTTAGAACAATACAGATCCAGTTATTGTAAGATTATGAATGCCTGTAAAAAGTTAATAAGTAAGACTAGACAATCATCTGAAAAAAAATTGGTTAGGGATTCTAGATATAGTCCGAAACGGTTATTCTCGTATTTAAAAAGGCGAACTCAAAGAAGCGATGGAATTCCATCACTTTTGATACAAGAAAATCCGTTAATCTTGGCAGAAAATGATACCAAAAAAGCTGAAGCTTTATGGGAATATTTCAGCTGTGTTTTTTATCGGTAATGAAGAACGACCAACGATTTACTGATCGCGGCGGCTCGCTGATGGACCCTGTAGTCATTGAGAAAGGTACTGTTTTAAGGCTACTTCCGTATCTCAAAACTGATAAGTCCAGTGGTCCTGATGATATTCATTCTAGGATTATGAAAGCCATATCACATGTAGTTGCTGAACCATTAGCGATACAGTTTGACATGTCTCTAAGGTAGTCCAGACTGCTCAGAGACTGGAAAGACGCTATAAGTCCGGTGTATAAGGCTGGGAGTAGGAATTCAGTTAGTAACTAAAGGCCCGTTTGCTTAACTTGTGCAGTTGTAAAACTGATGGAAAAAATCATTCAGATATCTGTTATAAACTATGTTGAAGAGCATAATCTTTTCTCCGGGGAACAACATGGTTTTCGGAGAGGCCTATCATGCTTGACAAATCTTCTCATTGCAAGAGAAGATTGGACTGCTGCAAAAGATCGGAATATGATCTTCATAGATCTAAGTAAGGCCTTCGATAAGGTCTCCCATTCTGGCCTTAAATTCAAACTGGGACGTTTTGGAATCCATTATACAGTCGTAGTTTCAATAAGTAACTTTCTCCATGACAGGAGACAAAGGGTAAGGGTTAATGGGGCTCTTTCTTCGTGGGTACCTGTAAAAAGTGGAATTCCCCAAGGTACAATCCTCGGGCCTCTTCTCTTTTTACTTTATGTAAATGAATTAACAACTATAGAGAAGTCATCCGTTCTACTCTTCGCTGATGACATAAAGATTTGAAGACCCATACACAGTATGTCAGATAGGATAGTATTACAGAATGATCGTAGCTCATCAGTGGCATGGTTGGACACGTGGTCACTAGAAGTAAATCCTAATAAGAGTGTAGTGCTGCAAATAAATAACTATGATGAATCGTATCACTACACAATAGGTGGATTCGTGCTACCCAAAGTAAAAAACTATAAAGATTTAGGAGTTATATTAAGCAGTGATCTCAAAACCACTAGTCACTGTAAGGCTGCTGCTGCAAAAGGCTATGGGGTATTATGGTCTACTCTTAGGTCTTTCCAGTATTTAGATGATGAAATATTCAGACTATTATACCCAATTTATGTGCGACCACATTTAGAATATGGGATTCAAGTAGCAAGTCCTTGTTTTAAGTATGGAGCAGAGATGCTGGAAAGAGTCCAACGACGAGATACTAAGATGGTACAAGGTCTATCTGGCCTATCTTATGACGACAGACTGAGACACCTTGACTTATTTCCGTTATCTTACCGTAGAGTACGGGATGATCTAATATTGGCTTATCGTATACTAAACGATGACTTTGGTGTTAACATGTCTTATTTTTTACTTCCGTTTAGGACTGATCATTTGAAGAAAGTTCAAAAACCGAGATCAAATCGTTTACGTCTGGAATTTCGTTTCTCGCACCGAGTAGTGAATTACTGGAATTCTCTACCGGAACACGTAATATCAGCACCTTCTGTTAATATATTCAAAACGAGAGTGGACCTCCACAGTATTACAACTGCAAGGATTAATATAGGTCGATAGACCTCCCATCCTTATTACTAAAGATTGATATTCCGCACTGATAATGTCGGTGCGCCCATGATCATTATGCATTAAGTTGATACTAGTGAAATGAGTGCTTACCAAATTACAGCTGCTGAAGGCTGTTATCTTTATGAGTAAAACATTGAAAATTTAAATTCACTACTGAAACGTAATGAACTTTCAAGCGTCAACAGATCGCGGTTCAACAGCTAACTTTAACTGTTTGGAGGCTGAGGAAATGTTGACACCAAAGACAAGATACAAGACCAGTTGATAATGACACCAGTCAAGTACACAAAATATATAGACAAATGGTGTTTTCATGCCATCTGGACTATGACCGCCCTCCTTGAAAAGCCTCAAGGAACTGAATTAGAATCGACATTATAAACCTGAGTGTAATAGGAAGCACATCTGTATAGCCATACTTTTCTTTCCTAGACAAATAAAATTAAGGTTCCTACTTGTTTAAGAAAATATAACTAGCGTTTATTACCACTGATACATGGATAACCTGTAATTATAATTACAGTCCTATAGGACTATCGACTACTATAATATACTACTCAAACGTTAAGGAGGCACCTGAGAAAAATCGCAAAACCTTTTTTTCATGATGCACTTAGTCTAAGGTCGACTGTACTAGTGACAGCATGGGAAATTAAGTTTTATTAACGTTTCATAAATGTTTCACCTTAAAGTAGACAAAAATTTGAATTGGTTTCGTATTTTTCCAATGATCAATAGACCGTTATTGTGTCTAATATATCCGATGTCTTTGTCACGAGCCTGCATGAATAACATTCATCCTTTGATAGGTTTGCGCCCCGCCTAAAGGTATATTGAGTGTTGATAGAGTGTGAGGAGCAGCATGTGAGGAAAATTGAAAGAGAAAATGTTAGCCGACGACTAAGTAAGCACATAGAATGGAATTACGTTTATTGACCAAAGTAGTTGACAACAGTTAAACAATACAAATATGAGATAAAGACGATCTGATGACCAAGACTAGAAACTGAGAGCGTAGAATTTCGGATGGTTTACATAAATACCGATTGATTTCCTTGCGTTCGCTTCTTGTTACTTCGGTACGGTCCCAAATTTTCATAATGTCCAGTGAGGGTGAGTATAACCATTTGACTGCATTTGTTTTAATCATTTTGGTGGTCACTGTTTATAGGTGCGTATATCACAATCCTAGTTAGTCCACTTATCACAAGGCATTGAATTTTCTGGATACCAGCAGCTATCCAATTGACGAACAACTCCAGGCAGGAACCTAGGTATGTTAACGATATAAGAGGAAAAAGAAATCGGTAAATCATAATATGATACTATCCTTAGACCTTAAGAATGGGTCAAGTTGCCTCTTGAAGGACTCCTGGGAAGTCACTTGGACTAGCTCGGCCGACAGCGAATTCCAGCATTTGACAACTCTTCAGGAGTAGATGTTGTATATACAGTTCGTTCTGTGGTTTTGTGTCTCGAGTTTCTGGGTATTACCCCATAGTTTTGTGTTGAATTTAAACTTGAGTATGTATTTAAGAGAATATCCGAAAGTGTTAAGGATGCTGGAAGCCAATAAAAGGTCACCTCTAAGACGCCTGTACTCTAATGGGTAAAGGTTTAGTGACTTGAGGCACTCTTCAAAAGACTTGAATTTGAGTCCCCGAACTGATTTCGTGACTCGCCGTTGGATACGCTCCAGAGTGTCCCTATCCTTCTGGAGTGAGGAAGGAAAGACTATGTTTCCGTACTCTAAGTAGGGAAGAATAAAACTGTTGAAGATTATACGGAAAGTTCATCTGTTAAACTAGCCAAAAATGCGCTTCAATGTTACCAGTGCTAGGTTTGCTCGAAAGACATTTTTGTCACAGTTAGCGTAAGACTTTAAATCGTAGGGCACCAGGACTCCTAAATCTTTTTCGATTCGGGATACTACTAGAGAGGAGTTTCTTAATTTGTAACTATAGTCTGCGACATGTCTCAGATGGACTACTTTACACTTTGAAGCGTTAAAAGTATGTCCGTTATCGACTGCCCAACTATGAAGTTGAGTCAGATCCTCCCGAAGTGCCTGTATATCGTCTTGTTTGCGTATCTCTCCTCAAAGTTGCATATCACCAGCAAAAATTAATGTTTGACAATACCTGTCGAGAAAGATAATTTGTATAAATCAAGAAATGAAGAGGTCCTAGTACTGAACCCTGGGAGACCCCACTAGGACATTCCATAGCCTGAGAAAAAGTGAAGTTGACCCTGATCTTAAAATGTCAATTTTTAGGTGCGAAATAAGCCAATCTATTAAAGGCGAGTTTATACGTAATCCTTTGAGCTTGTTGATAAGATATATAACTTTGACCCTATCGAAAGCTTTTCAGAAATCAGGGTAGATTATTTAACCGTACTTGCGATCGAGGATGCTTGCCCATCTATCCACCACGGTCAGCATTTTGGTTATGCAAGAATGACTCTCTATGAAACTGTGCTGTTGAGGTGGAAAGAAGTTTATTGATAATTAATAGTCGTGTATACCAGAGATTCCATAATTTTTGAAGGTTTAGAGAGGGAAGCCACCGGTCGTTAGCTCGAAGGTTCTCAGCGTCGACCTCATTTGAACTTTTGTGTGGTGTGAGCCAGCTTCCAATTTTCCTGTAGTTTGCTTCGGCTTAGCGAGTGTGAGAACATCACGCTAAGCGGCGTTGCCATGATTGAAGCTGCTTCCCTAAGTATACCAGAATGAACCATATCTGAACCAGGATGTGTCGTTTTTAGATGCTGCAGATTCCGGTACGTCAAGTCAGCACTCAGGTTCATTTCTGCAAGTCCTGTGCAGTTGTAGATGAAAGTTTCATCATTAAAGTTAGTCAAGGGTCGGTTGAAATGTCAGAGAGTACTATTCAGCCAGAAGATAAGCGGCGTCACCGTCGTTGTTGGTCGAGCCACTAGGATCTAGCAGTTGGGAAACTCCAGTTTTGGCTTGTCGAAGAGAGGTTGCACAACGAAATTAGCTTTTCGGACTGGAGACAAATTTATTCATAAACTTTGTCTGGTACTGAACCCTGCCTTCTCTTATAGCCTTTGTGCATATGTTCCTTATGTGTTTGTGTTACCTGCACGCTCCATTGTTGTCAGTTCGTTTGTATTCTGCGCAACAGTGCCTTTTGCGGCTTTGTAGGCGAAGAGTGCGGTTCTTGATGATTGTAGGTTACTTGTAGCTTTTGGGGACCGTTTGAGGAACTGAATGATTTGTAGCACATATGAACGTGTCCAGTAAGAAGTCCCAAAGAATATCCATATCGAGTTGAGGGTGAACATCCCAATCCACCTGTTATAGATAGTCCTGTAGAGCTGACACATTCAACGGTTTGAAATCCCAGCGTAAGTTGTTGGTGTGATATCTTAGCTCAGTTTTGATGACGAAACTGAAAGCTATAACGGCGTGATCGCTTTTTCTTAGGGGAGCCAGGATTGATAGGTTGTCAACTAGGAATTCTTCGTTTGTAAATACACAGTCTGAGCGCGATGGTGTCTGACTGTTTCTGCAACGAGTTGCCGACTTCAAATTTTCGTATAATCCCAAATCCTCAATGAGGTTGAAGAACCGAGCTTCAGGTAAGTTTTCACCTTCAATATAGGTATGTTCCGCAAAATTGACTCTAGGGAGATTGAAGTCCCCTAGAATCAGGGTATGAGTGAATCCGAGAAGCGTAGAGCGGGATAGTCCTTCCAGCATACGGCCGTCATACTCGATATCGGCAGTGGGCTTCCTATATATGACTCCGACTAGACACTTCGAAGTAGTAGACGCTCGATATAAGCTGGCTATTAGTCGAAAGAGATATGTAGCACGGCGTACTCGCTCGTGTTTTGGTATGAATTTGTGACCGAGCGCCTTCAGCTATGTGAACCCAATAAAACTATTGCGGTCAGCACCAAGTGTCGAAGACTTGCGAAACAAATTTTTTTGAGGATTTCTTAACCGTTCTGCTCATTTCCTCCGTAGAGGGTTTGTGATATCTCCAAGACGTGGCCAGTCCGAAGTTTAGACCCAACAATACTGTCTTACAGAGCACCATATGGATTCCCGACCATTGTTTAACTCGAGGTTATATATATATATATATATATATATATATATATATTTATATATATATATATATATATATATATATATGTCCATTTTGTTTGGTAGACTACCGGCGTTCATGTATAAGCAGTTTATTTTTTTCAATTTGAAGTGCGTGAGCTTCATGTTTGTCTGTGTGAGCCTTACGTGAATGAACAGGTAGCCTACCTATGTAAGTCGTTAGACCCAGGAAATCAATCTCTACGATTTCGATTGAATTCTAAATTTATCTTGTCCTCAGAGCAACAAGGATTTCTTAACATACCTGGACTGTGTCATGTACTTCATCCATTGATATTATTTTTCATGAGTACTACCTTATCCCTTATCATCTCTGTCCATTACCTGGCACTTTTACTCATTTACTTTGTTACATCTTTACCCACTATCTTTGAGACTAGTTAGTGTAGACCAAACGATTAAACTATACCAGTTTCTTTGTGCTACAGTATGTTACCAGGCTTTCGGAAATGTCCAATTTTGGTGTTCTTGCCACTGATCTTGAACGTTCATGAAAATATTGGCAAATACCACAAGATGAATGTTAAGGAATATGATTGTCTTGGGTCACTGGGGTTGCTGTAACCAGCAAGTACCATATAACCAGGTAGGACTATAACAAAGACCTCGGACCATATTATTACACAAAGAAACTAACATAGAATAATTGGCTGATCTACACTAGCGCTATGATCGTTATCTTCATGAGTGATGACCATGGACGAGTGGAATAAGTAAGGACTAGAGTACAAATGCTCTTGAATATGTCTTGCGGTGATTAAATCCGCTAGCAAACACAATATTAATAAACATCTGAGGTATAAACGGATTGGATGGATAGGAATGGGCTGGAATAATAGTAGCACTAGACTGCCACTAGAATTAAACCTCTTTGTTATTGCATTGGATTTATTATGACACTGACAATAGAATGATCAAAAGTGGTATTGTAATTTATTAAACTTAGAACTGTATTAGATTGGTCTAGTTTGCATAGCATTGAAATGAATGCTTCAAATGGTTGTGGACGGAATAGAAGAAGCTTTCGCTTAACAGGCTTCCGTGTCTAGTAGCAGGAAAGCACCAATACCTACAGGCAGGAACCTACGTATATTTACGATAAAAGAGGAAAAAGAAATTAGTAAATCATAATAAAATGTTATCCTTAGTCTTTAAGAATAAGTCAAGTTTCATCTTTAAGAACTCCTGGGAATTTGCTTGGACTAGTAAAATCGTCAGCGAATTACAGCATTTGACAACTCTTAAGTAGTAGAACTTGTGTCTACAGACGGTTCTGCTATGTTCTATCTCCAATGTCTGGGTGTTACCCCTGACTGTTCAGAGTGTCTAAAGTATTTAAGCATTAATATAATGAAAGAATACGATCAAGATATGGGTAGGCAAATAAATGAATAGGTGAATGGATGGACAGTTACGGCGATTCAAATTAATTTTACATATGAGCATGAGTTAACCAATAGAACTGGACTAGTGCATTTGATAGCCACATGCTTGATCAGAGGTCGTACTCCAAAATAAATATATGATTGTATTCATTAACAAGTTGTGTATTGAATACCATAACTTTACAAAGATATCAATGCTGGACACTTTATGAGTGATATAGGAATACAACAATTAATAGATCCATGAACTAGATACTAATTATTTCGGCGATTATTTAAAGCTTGGCATAGTGATATCAGTTTCAGCACACTGGCTCAAACTTTTTATTCTAATTTTTTGATGCTCTAAAATGCTAGGTGTTACAATCATTGAATCCACACACGGTAGTTTTACACAATAGCCTTGAAATATATGGACATAATTAATAAAAGTAATAAACTAGTTGCTGTAACTATCAAAAGTAACTGAAAGACTCGGTTAAATATTCGACTTCTCGCTGTTAAATATCAGTAAAATCTATTTATTCATTGAAATTGGCTGTGTTAGCCTATTATGTCAAAGTTTTGAAAAAACGTTTGAATAAAAATTAGTCCCATAATCATAAAAACCAGTCTGGCAGTATAAAATGGACTGTAATCATTAGAATGTTTGATTTTCAGTCTATAAATATGACATGGCAAAATGAATGATTATGCTCAAAATATAGCAATCCAAGTAAAATGACAGATTTTTGTTAAGAATGTGATCGGTGTCAAGTTGCAAAAACCTTTACCCTCTAAACAGTTTTTAAATGACCTCGGCTTCGTGTTATGCTTGTAACAAATGATCACTTTCAGTTTGCCTGACGCACCTAGTTTATGATCAATTGACTTCCAGAACGACTTCCAGTACACAAGTACATTTTTGTTAGCTTTGTGAAGAAATCATTAGATTCCATGTCTATACCTCTATTAGTGGTGGTGTCGATAAGTGATCGGATTCACTACATATATTCCACGGCACATATAAAGGTAGATTTGGCATATTATCCACTTATTACCGAGAGCCTACTCCCGGTGACAACTTAACAGCCAAATATTACTGAGGTGTAGCGATGAAACCCCTTAAGCCACCACTATCACTTCCTTTCGGCCTTTACGTGTTTTCACTCATCTCTTTAGGTTTAAGAAGTGCTGCACAAACATTCCAGAGATTTGTAGAATTTTGGTCTACTATGATATGAATACTGCGCTAATAATAGACCTAATCCTAAAAATGTAGACTTGTCATGATATAACTGACTAATCTATAAGATCTTGCGTAGAAGTCATACCATAGTCTACACAAACTCATCGTATCGTAACAATCACCAATACATGATGTAGAACAAGCTTAGGCTAGAGATAGAACAATATATTTAATACGAATAAGAGATGCAACATAACATTCAACAACGGCCACGCCTACAAGGCCGAGCCATGCCATTCGATCAACTTCAATTAATTCAATTCCTTGTTCCCGCCTTCTCCATCGTTAGGTATTTCTCCACGTTAAATATTGAATATCTATTTTCCGAGTCGTCTCGTGTTCAGCTTTGGGGATTGTGTGGTTATGGTCCAATGCCACTACACATTCATTGATTGTGTTCCAACTTCGTACATGCGTATGTTGATGGATGCTTGATTGCGAGTCCAGAAACAGAATCTCATCTCCAGCATCTGGACTGCGAAAGCATGGTATTACTGTAAACATTTATAAATTTCAAATTGGCTCCGATTTTCTAGATTTTATTGGACATACTATTGATGCTCAAGGTATCCAACCTCTGAAAAACAAAGCGGTGGTCATCCCGGATTATTCAGAACCGACTACAATCAAGCGACCATTTACGTTCAATGGTCCGGTAAGTTTCCATCGACGGTTCTTATTGAACTGAGAGTCTCTTATGAAACCTTAACCGATCAAATTTGTAGAAATACGAATCAATTAGGAAGATATTTCGGAAAACGTACTCTTCACAGTTAGGGACTTATCGCCAGAGCAACAATTTTCATAAAGCAGGATGTAAAAGCACTAATCATTGACGAAGTAGACTCACCCGACACGGTAGTCGGAGGGATCTTACAACAATGAGTGAACAACAGATAATTAGACATCAAAAATATCCCTTAGTTTCATTCTGCACTCACGATGCACGTTTCGACCATGTTCATCTGAATTTGGTGGGACCCCTACCAGATTCAAATAGATACTTTCACCTCCAAACTTGCCTAGACCGTGACTCACGTATTCGCCGAACGATGGGCAGCATTCTTCTGCTGTCACTCAACTATCACTACATACCACGCATACCAGTTCGAGTCTTGATTTCTTTCGTTGTCTGAATACACTATTTGGAATCACACGATTCCGAACGGTCACCTACCACTCACAAGCAAACAGGTTGGTAGAACGATTTCACAGACAGTTAAGAGCTTCGCTCTCAGCTGCAAACGTTTTGCATTGGACCAAATTTCTTCCACTCACAATGCAATAAAGGCTGGTGTTGGATACCCTGCAACTCAGCTCGTTTATGTAACCGCACTACAACTAACAGGAGAATTTGTGGATCCTTCATTTTCTTCAACGAATATGGACCTAAACTCTCACAGTAGCAGACTTACACACGCAATGTCAAACCTGCTTCCACTCGACCACAGTCAACTGATGTTTTCGTTGGACCTTCCCTACGATTTAGTAAACACGTCTTTGTACGTCGCGACTCAGTTAAACAACTACTAAAAACGGCATACAAAGGACTCTTCAAAGTGTCTGAGTATAAAACTAAATAATACAAAATCGATAAGAACAGAACTAACGTATTCACATCAACATCGATCACCTCAAATTCGCGTATTCACAAGGAAACTCTTACCGCACGTAAGACATCATATAATTTTTTATCATGGTTTTGTGCATTACTGTGTCATAAAAACGTCTTTTTAATTATGACCATATATAGTTTTTTACTGCAAAAACAATTCGTTATCTGAAAATCTTTCCAGGTTTTTTGCACATTTACAAAACGTGTGTGCATAAGCTTGTTTCCCTTTTTCTCCCGTCTTGTGCCTTTACACACGCATGAATGCGATTTCACATGCCCCCGCATATCCTTTTTTCTTTGGTAGTACTGCTGGAAAAGATGAAAAACCGGCAATGATTGTGACGAATCGAAATGTTTATTATATTAGTTTTTCAATACTATGTTGTACCACATGGCCTCTCATAGTACGTAAAGATGACCAGACAATGCTTAAGATGACAAGCTATCAGAAGAACGTTCAACAGTGACAGTATTGTTGGGTCTAAACTTCGGACTGGCCACGTCTTGGAGATATCACAAACCCTCTACGGAGGAAATGAGCAGAACGGTTAAGAAATCCTCAAAAAAATTTGTTTCGCAAGTCTTCGACACTTGGTGCTGACCGCAATAGTTTTATTGGGTTCACATAGCTGAAGGCGCTCGGTCACAAATTCATACCAAAACACGAGCGAGTACGCCGTGCTACATATCTCTTTCGACTAATAGCCAGCTTATATCGAGCGTCTACTACTTCGAAGTGTCTAGTCGGAGTCATATATAGGAAGCCCACTGCCGATATCGAGTATGACGGCCGTATGCTGGAAGGACTATCCCGCTCTACGCTTCTCGGATTCACTCATACCCTGATTCTAGGGGACTTCAATCTCCCTAGAGTCAATTTTGCGGAACATACCTATATTGAAGGTGAAAACTTACCTGAAGCTCGGTTCTTCAACCTCATTGAGGATTTGGGATTATACGAAAATTTGAAGTCGGCAACTCGTTGCAGAAACAGTCAGACACCATCGCGCTCAGACTGTGTATTTACAAACGAAGAATTCCTAGTTGACAACCTATCAATCCTGGCTCCCCTAAGAAAAAGCGATCACGCCGTTATAGCTTTCAGTTTCGTCATCAAAACTGAGCTAAGATATCACACCAACAACTTACGCTGGGATTTCAAACCGTTGAATGTGTCAGCTCTACAGGACTATCTATAACAGGTGGATTGGGATGTTCACCCTCAACTCGATATGGATATTCTTTGGGACTTCTTACTGGACACGTTCATATGTGCTACAAATCATTCAGTTCCTCAAACGGTCCCCAAAAGCTACAAGTAACCTACAATCATCAAGAACCGCACTCTTCGCCTACAAAGCCGCAAAAGGCACTGTTGCGCAGAATACAAACGAACTAACAACAATGGAGCGTGCAGGTAACACAAACACATAAGGAACATATGCACAAAGGCTATAAGAGAAGGCAGGGTTCAGTACCAGACAAAGTTTATGAATAAATTTGTCTCCAGTCCGAAAAGCTAATTTCGTTGTGCAACCTCTCTTCGACAAGCCAAAACTGGAGTTTCCCAACTGCTAGATCCTAGTGGCTCGACCAACAACGACGGTGACGCCGCTTATCTTCTGGCTGAATAGTACTCTCTGACATTTCAACCGACCCTTGACTAACTTTAATGATGAAACTTTCATCTACAACTGCACAGGACTTGCAGAAATGAACCTGAGTGCTGACTTGACGTACCGGAATCTGCAGCATCTAAAAACGACACATCCTGGTTCAGATATGGTTCATTCTGGTATACTTAGGGAAGCAGCTTCAATCATGGCAACGCCGCTTAGCGTGATGTTCTCACACTCGCTAAGCCGAAGCAAACTACAGGAAAATTGGAAGCTGGCTCACACCACACAAAAGTTCAAATGAGGTCGACGCTGAGAACCTTCGAGCTAACGACCGGTGGCTTCCCTCTCTAAACCTTCAAAAATTATGGAATCTCTGGTATACACGACTATTAATTATCAATAAACTTCTTTCCACCTCAACAGCACAGTTTCATAGAGAGTCAT
The DNA here is from genome assembly GCA_944470205.2 of Schistosoma margrebowiei. Classification (NCBI taxonomy): domain Eukaryota; kingdom Metazoa; phylum Platyhelminthes; class Trematoda; order Strigeidida; family Schistosomatidae; genus Schistosoma; species Schistosoma margrebowiei. The sequence continues at coordinate 12,897,828 of OX104028.1, read as the reverse complement.
TCTTGCATAACCAAAATGCTGACCGTGGTGGATAGATGGGCAAGCATCCTCGATCGCAAGTACGGTTAAATAATCTACCCTGATTTCTGAAAAGCTTTCGATAGGGTCAAAGTTATATATCTTATCAACAAGCTCAAAGGATTACGTATAAACTCGCCTTTAATAGATTGGCTTATTTCGCACCTAAAAATTGACATTTTAAGATCAGGGTCAACTTCACTTTTTCTCAGGCTATGGAATGTCCTAGTGGGGTCTCCCAGGGTTCAGTACTAGGACCTCTTCATTTCTTGATTTATACAAATTATCTTTCTCGACAGGTATTGTCAAACATTAATTTTTGCTGGTGATATGCAACTTTGAGGAGAGATACGCAAACAAGACGATATACAGGCACTTCGGGAGGATCTGACTCAACTTCATAGTTGGGCAGTCGATAACGGACATACTTTTAACGCTTCAAAGTGTAAAGTAGTCCATCTGAGACATGTCGCAGACTATAGTTACAAATTAAGAAACTCCTCTCTAGTAGTATCCCGAATCGAAAAAGATTTAGGAGTCCTGGTGCCCTACGATTTAAAGTCTTACGCTAACTGTGACAAAAATGTCTTTCGAGCAAACCTAGCACTGGTAACATTGAAGCGCATTTTTGGCTAGTTTAACAGATGAACTTTCCGTATAATCTTCAACAGTTTTATTCTTCCCTACTTAGAGTACGGAAACATAGTCTTTCCTTCCTCACTCCAGAAGGATAGGGACACTCTGGAGCGTATCCAACGGCGAGTCACGAAATCAGTTCGGGGACTCAAATTCAAGTCTTTTGAAGAGTGCCTCAAGTCACTAAACCTTTACCCATTAGAGTACAGGCGTCTTAGAGGTGACCTTTTATTGGCTTCCAGCATCCTTAACACTTTCGGATATTCCCTTAAATACATACTCAAGTTTAAATTCAACACAAAACTATGGGGTAATACCCAGAAACTCGAGACACAAAACCACAGAACGAACTGTATATACAACATCTACTCCTGAAGAGTTGTCAAATGCTGGAATTCGCTGTCGGCCGAGCTAGTCCAAGTGACTTCCCAGGAGTCCTTCAAGAGGCAACTTGACCCATTCTTAAGGTCTAAGGATAGTATCATATTATGATTTACCGATTTCTTTTTCCTCTTATATCGTTAACATACCTAGGTTCCTGCCTGGAGTTGTTCGTGATCCCCTGCTACTAGACACGGAAGTCTGTTAAGGGAAAGCTTCTTCGATTCCTTCCACAACTATTTGACTGATTTTAATTATTTTACAATATGGTTTATGATTTGGTTCATTTAACATCGGAAATGCAATTGAGGTTGTTATGTACGGAACGTTACGTCAATGAAGCGACGGGTCGTTTTCAGTGAGTCGGATTCAGGTAATGTTCAGTCCGTTCATATTCAAAAATAGATGATGAAATCAAGACCAAGGAAACGACTACAGTAAAGCAGAGCACGAAGCGATATTCCGAGAAGAAAAGGAAATGCACAGACGTCGATGGTATTAAATTACTTTCTAATAAAGCCCTCAGATAATCAAATATCCTGCCGTGATAACTCCCAGCAGTCAATAATCGACGCTTTACGACGACAGCAAGAGTTATGCAAGATCTCCCGTGGCAAGAAAGCAAATACTATTGAAGCGTACTTCTCACAGTCTGTGAAACCTAAGAAGAATGTAGTTTCCGTTGATGAATTCTTCGGATCATCTGGAAAAAAATCAAATACCAAGGTAAACCTTTTGAATAATATGAATTCTTTGGTCCTTATCAACTCATTACTAAAAAGGTTTGTTAGGGAAATTGTACGATATTATTCTTCATCGCCGTTCAATAGGTAATGGTAAAAATATTCAGTCTATCCAAACATGTTTATGAAAGTTTATTTGTATATCTTGTGCCCATTTTCTGCAGTTTGCTTTTGCCCCAAGGGGTTGATATAATCATCAACCAGTTGGTTTGGTATTATTAAACTGTGGGATGAACCAATTGGGTTTCAGATTGCATCTCTTAAACTCTTGCGTAAAAACTCTTCATCTGTATGAGCTCATAAGTTCGTTGCATTAAAGCAGGTCAAAATACTAACCATGTTCTATTACCCTGCCCCCTAACCCTAAATCCTAGTCTTAATCCTCAACATTAATTCTTACCGTATCTTCAAACGGGTAAATGGTTAAACTTTTGCAGTGCCATTTCGAGAATCGCTTATATTAGCTTCAACACTGTTTCTAGTGCGAGATTCCTACTATTCAAGGTTGCTAAATATTTCTGTACCTATTGCGTGGTTACTTCCTGGCATTTGTCTTCAAAGTAATTGTATCCTATCATTAGTAACTTAAAACAGCTTACAACACTCCACATTTGTAAAAGCGCATTACATCATGAACGTGTTATTATCTTTCTGCATATTGTTTTTACATTTTTGCTTCCTTTCTCAGCTATATTTTCGGCACTAAGTTTCTATATAACAAATATTTACTCCATGCTCTGTTGTTTTTGCATCTTTTCATCTGTCACTATAACTGACTGGCTAACTAGTCACTATTTATATATTTAATTATCTATTTAAACAAATAAATATTGGCACAAGAGGGCACTATATATATATATATATATATATATATATATATATATATATATATATATATATATATATATATATATATATAATTCCTATTCACTGCTTTCTCGTGGCTGGGGTGTTGTTTACGAAATTGAGAGGACGGAAAGCGCATGTCCGGCGCTTTAACCGGATCCCAAACCAATGGTGCACATGGACTCCATTATCCTACGGGAACAAATGGCGTATGAACCAATCGTTGGTCACCGGCTACCATGGGACTGCATCTCCTGACGATGCTCTACTGCCTTGCGGGTCAGACCTTTAGGTCAAAGGCTCGTGGTGTGACCCCCTAAGAAAACCACCTGCTTCGGTCTGAATGTCCGGGCAGTACCACACACAAATATGATGAAATGTCGATATTTATGGAAAATACTTGTCATGCTTCGATTAACAATCAAATTATTCACATTCTTCTTCTTATTTATTTATTTATTTATTTTATTATTATTATTATTATTATTATTATTATTATTATTATTATTATTATTATTACTAATTAGTCACTCAAAATGCTTGACACAATTATAATGTATATACCTTCAATCCATGACAGCATTCATTTCGGATGGTCCAATAAATTTTATTAAATTATTTGTTTGCTTACATTTGTCAAAACATCTGTTTTAAGCCTTCTGCTGTCGTCAGCACACCACCTCATTCACCGATGGAGATCATCCCGGATACACCAATATTATCTCCGAAAACACCTTTGGGGATCAGAGAAAGTTATAAAAGCTCACCCCAAATCAATGTTATCTCGGAGAGTGTGAAGACAACTAGTAATCAAACGTCATCCATGGTTAGTCATACTTTTGTTACTGATTTTAATGTTTTTATGAAGCATCCCTAGTCTCTTTTCTATTTTTTACTTGTGAAACAAGTAACTTCGTATGCATTTTCTTTAAAAGTTTCGTTCTAGTTACTTGTCTGGAAAAGGTATAAGGTTAATTATCACGATTATTAAATTTGAAACAACAATAACTACATAGAAGAATCCAAACACCACTTCTTTCTCAGACCCTCTTCAGCATGCTGTCGTAAATATGTCTTATCTGCAAAGAATAGTTTTGTATACTTGGCTGTGAGCTACGCTTCGTTTTGGAGCCACTCAGATTACATGGGTGCTCAGACAGAACTATGTGGAGCGTAGTTCCAACTTAGTCGGAATCTGATCACCTTGACCTCCAAGTAATCGCTTCACTCTAGCATGTTACCTTTTGTGAAGTGGTCTCTTATTATTTAAAGGCACTCAATCTCAACTTGTTCTGGTCAGTGAATAATAGTGTTTGTCAATGAAAAGCTATATTTATAAGGTAGTTGTGTTTGTTGTAGGTGTTTATCACTGGATATGCTTTGAGTAAATTGTTCGTAGATCCAGCTGTTCCTTTTTTCATCATACTCTACCATGGGAATTTTGAAGTATAACATATATTCTGTTTTATTAGGGTACGCATTAACACTGTCAGCGTTTACCTCTCCATTGTCGGCTATTTAGGTCCAAGCGTGATTAAGCACGTTATTGTGGGAAATTCGAGGCTGTTTTTTATTATCGAGTTCATCAAATTCATTCGCATGTCTATGACTAGGCACAAAGTGCTGTAGTCACAGACAAATGTAAAAGGAATATTGTCTTTTCGGTTCACATACCAGTTTGACGGGCTAAGATTAATCCTGTGATAGATATCCCATATGAATTTCCATTCGTTTCAGGCATTTAGCTTTTTTTCCGTATATGTAATCTATGTTTAGTTTCTGTCACTCGTGAAATACCTATATTGTGTAAACGCTAACAACGTCTTACCATTCAAATGTTTTTTGATTTTTAATGATGTAAAATAGGCTAATGAATCTCTTAATGATAGCACTGATACTGCTGTAAAAGATCGAAAGCATTTTTGGGCCTACAAAGCTCGCGATGGTCCTCGCAGTCTTGGGTCAAGAGAAATTCCAAAGGTTAGTCCTCTTAATTTGATGTAAACGGTCTAAAATATGACACAGCTTATTTAAGCTCACAAACAAATGTCATTGGTGTAGAATTTTTCATGTGGCAACTATATTTTCAGTGACTAATTGGTAAAATTAATTAATTTTTTTAGCTGGTGTAACTAATTATTTGTCTTAGGATCAGTTAGCAAATAAATGTGCTGTACACTAGTGGTCAGATGACATTGAGAGGCCAAGCCTTACATGAATGGAGCAGTTCACAAAAGTATAAGGTGGGTTTTGTTGGGTCCATGGGATAGTAATATATGCCTTAAAAGTCCTAGTGTTATGACACTATACAATCATGTTAGTATGATTAGTTGGACTGATGAAGTCTTTGACGAATTAGACGAGCAACTTAGACCTCGATAAAGTTATCAATATGAGCTGAAAACCCTTTACTAACATTGGATGAAGTAATTAAAGAAGGGAAACCAAACAAATGAAAATAATGATAAAACGTACCCTAGATTTACTAGACAAAGTCTAAGAAAACAGTCAAGAACAAAATGTACGGCATAAGAATAGTTGAATTTTTGAGACTTATCAGTCATGTTATTTTGAGTTCACTGCAAAAAAAAAACAACTCAATTTTGACGATTTCTCTCCTGCTAGCCGTAACCAAAAGATTTCGATTTCACTGAATTTGTAGCATATTTTAATTTAACTATCTTTTAAGTTATCCACTTAATATTATATGGGTTTGAACTAAACACAATTATTAGGTATTAGGTGAAAAAAGCATAGTGCATTTTCAAATCCTAAGCGATATAGCGGTTGAAAGAAAATCTGACTGTCCTGTACAGCAAAGCTTTCCATTTCTACTCCAGTTTACGTACCTTGTTGAGGAATGTCACATTAAGATGTTAAAAGCTGTCCGCATGCATAATCCGTAAGCTATAACTGAACACTTTCTGTAGTGTGATATATTTTATCAATTGAGTACAGATTTATGTACTTAGATGTGCGTCTCAAGCTTTGTATAAAGCTGTCAATAGTGTCTGGGTTTCCAAACAGAAGTAACCGGGATCGTAGTTTAGATTTACGACTTATTGTCTGAAAGCTACATGCTTTAACCCCCAAGCCATCAGGAATTAGTGGTTGCTTTGCACTCTAAAGGTGATCGTATATGGATTTATACAGTATGGACATGAAATGTGGTAGTGGTGGTATTTACGCAGAAAGCTAGGGATTCTTATGACCAGGCAGGTAGTTTACGCAATCTTTTTTAAAATTAGATGTCTTTCAGTTTTTTCGTAGTCTTTGATGGTTTGTTTGAGTTTGTCAAATACAATAATGAAAATGTCATACTATTTCCTAAGATCTAGAAATGTCTCTATGAGACGACATTAGCGAAACGAAATGTATTGTTATGCACTTTCCGTTCCAGGGAACTCCGGATTGTTTAAAGGGACTAAACTTTCTCATCACTGGAATACTAGAGTGTATTGAACGAGAAGACGCTGCAAATCTTATTCAGAATTGTGGTGGAAAAGTTTTAAAAACATTAGGTAAAAAGACTGATTATCTCGTTGTCGGACGTGAACCTGGTGCAGCCAAAATTGAGAAGGTGGGTTTTAAATCCATTATAATCGTTTATTTATTAAGAGTAAAAAACTAATATTTGGTCATTCCCACCTTAAATTTTTTATTTTTTCATCAGCTAAGCTACTTAGTTCCAGCTATTTTAGTATAATCTTAACTCGGCTACTTATAAGTAGAAAATAATAGTACTTTTAAACTGTAAAATTTTATATCCCAAGTATACCGTTTAGTTAGTCTACATTGAGGTACGAATATGTAATTAGGTCAACTGCTTGTTAAATCTTAACATTGGAGAAAGATTGAATAGTATAATACTTACTGATTTCTATACCCTATGCATATGAGAAGAGGGGTTCCACTTATTTCAAGCAGGACCAAATTGTATCTTCTCATTTATGTGGTTATTTAAAGATATTCCACGTCCCAATGTTTATTGTTTCCTTGGTTGTCCGAAGACTTGTCGACCTCTTTGATTCCGAAGACGGCTTTCACCATGCGCTGTCACATGTCTTATACATAAAGACTCTTCCTGGAACAGAGTTGAATTCACTTTTTGTGTTTACAGATTCTGTAACTTGATTCTTTTTTGCGAAAAGGGGCTTATCACCTTACACCCAGCCCTCTCTCTTTTCCCGAGCTTGGGGTTGTTAGTAGCCTTGCAGGTGACTTGGGAATTCTGTGTTTCAAGAGAGGTTTTGAGACTCTAAAGTAAAAGTAAATGCTAAATTATAGTTTATGCCTTCTGTGTCTATCTATCTTTTCCTTTATTATATTCCCACCAAGATTTTTGCAATTATAGACGTGACTTCAATGGAGATGAAAAGTAGCGTGTTTGAAACCCTTTTTTTAATCTTATTAATTTTTTCATCACACTCAAACACTTCTGCAGTACTCATCACAGACAACAAGGACATTCAAACAATGAATTCGAAGCAATGCGAGTCCTTTTTGTGAATCATTACGGCAGATTAATTTTCAGTTTTTAATAATAACTTACGTGAAAATTATAATCACAAGCTAGTGTAAGGATTTACGAGTTTCGAGGTCAACATAATACTCGGATATGTTCGTAACTTTTCCTCGGCTCCAAAATAGGGTCTTTTATCTTATGGACTGTTGGGATGTGCAAAAAGATATGACTCGTCACCTCGTTGGGAAAAAAAAGTATTTATCGAATTTCCGTTTAAATAAACTGACCCAAACTCGAATAAACGTCGTCATCTAGAAACCAGCACTGCATCGATTTCTTATGTCCTTAGTTTAATTATCATATGTAATTCAGGAAGATCTATTCATCATTCAAAAGATTGATTAATTTGCCATCACTTTATCAAATCCAATGAATACTTAATTTTGAAATTTTCATACCACTTCTGAGTATTATCATTACAGTTGTCTTCATTATGTCATGTATCACTCCACTGTTGATTTTTGTAATTAGTATTAACTTTATTATTTTCTCTAACTTGTTATAAATAATCTATACTTGTTCCTGATGATCTCTCTCTCGCGCTTATTCCTGTGTAAATTGGGCTTATATAATCGGGGAAAATAATTGTAGTTTTTTCTTCACCAATATACTCAATCAATTCAAATATATTACATATAAAGCATTTATAAAATTGATCCAGATATGAAAGATTTTATATATACAAAATAAATTAAATCCATTTTGTCTCACAGTATTTATTGTTCGTGTTGGCCAGTTGTTTTTGTGCGTTTAAGCAGATGGTTATTGATAAGTATTGCTAATAATACATGATAAATTGGAGAAAGATCCAATATCCCTTAAATTTCAGTTATTCATGGATACTACTAATCTACAAACCACTACATATAAAAGCCTAGTCTAGCATTGTGTTCACTGACAGATTAATTAACATTTGAAATGATTATTATCATTCATCGATGTTTATTGCATCTGGTATTTAGAAAGTAAAGTTTGTTTATCAATTATGATCAACATAAAACTCATAGTTCAACTGTTCAAATGGCTTCATTAATTTTTATTTTACTCGCCTAAGAGATGTTGTCTAGTATTTAAAAATACTTGATTGTCATAAATTCGAACGATACAGTCGTCTTAAAAGTTTATGATTACTTTAAGTTCTGACATAATAGGTTATAACCATCTTGAAAAAATCACCCGTACCTACTTACTAAATAATAACATTAAAACTAATAATATTAAGGAAAGAATGTAGTTTGTGTTAAAATGAATCAGAAGGAAGGGTCATTGACAATGAACATAATGGTTTTCGTTCTTATCTTTGATCATTCTATTTGTTAATTAATAAAGAACTTACATGCATACTATTTTCGTTGAATATGTTGCATTTAATTAATATCTTTGTATTCTTAATAGATGTATTTTTTTAAGTACTCAATCATTCAACTAATGGTAATTCTATTCACAAAATGATTATTCAGTTGGATTTTGTGGTTTTATTTGATTATTACTAATTTATACTTTTTGGCTCAGCTATGATTGTACACCAGTTATAAACAAATCGAATGCTAAAGTAGTGATGTAACCTAAATAAATCAATTACCTTTACTTAAATGAGTTCCTTTTGAATTCTGTATTTTAGACAATGAAGGACCTGAAGAAGTACTGATATTGTGTCTATTCTAATTATGTTATTATTTGTTTGTTTTACTGTAGTCATCACCTTATACATGTCATTTGGTCATTCGTTATAACTCCTTAGAAAGACATTTTATCCAGTCATAAGTAGAGCTATTGTACTCTTTCGATTCTGGGCTTCGGTATTGTTGAGAACACTATTTGTAAAAGCATATACGACACTTGAAATATTTCAGTGGGAAAAATTATTTCTGTTAAACAGCACATAGTATTATTCATTTCTGTGTTTGATTTGAAATTTTTTTTTCTAATCACATCTATGTTCTTTTTTAAATTCGTGAAGGCTAACAATTTGAAAATTAAGCAGATTACCGAAGAACATCTTTTTGAAATGATAGAAAAGTCCAGTAATATTCCTCTTGTAAATCATAAATCGAATGTATCCAGCTCAGAATCTTCCAAGAAATTGGAGCCTGCAGATGCAAACGATAGTAAACAAAATTTAAAAAGTCCTAAAAAATCCCCTAAAAAGAATCAATCTACCAAATCACCGGATAATGCTCCTAAATCTCATAAACATGAATCTCCGAATAAATATGCAGAAAAATCTGTTGTGTCCTCACGTAGTGAACTTCCTCTTACTGCACGTCCTGTTTTAACTAATAATTCAACATTCAGTAATAAAACTGATCGAAGTCATAGCAGTGGTTTATCCAAAACTCCTACTAATGTCATCGATAAGCAAGATTCCCTGTCCAAGGAAATGAGTTCGAAGTTGTCTGAATTATGGGTTGATAAGTATAAACCAACGTCTATTCGCTCACTGATTGGTCAAAACGGTGCACAAAGTCCAGCCAATCGACTTTTAAGTTGGCTATCTTCCTGGCACTCGAGTTTTTCAGCAGGTTTGTGGTGTATCAGTTATCTTATAACCTTTATAGTTATTAATTCTCCTTCAAACAGAAGTAATTCGATCATTCATGTAATGAATATCATTTCTCAATGTTATTTTACGTTACCTGGTGTTGCAAAACGAAAGTTGTAACATTAGGTCTGCAGATCTTTTTTTCCAGACTCTAACCTTATCTTTCTGTGTTCATGAAACGCGAAATATCAAGTGACATATATGCTGCTCGTTAAAAACTTTTTATTTTCATACTAGATTCATTAGCTGTTTTATTTCAAGCTTATAGACTTTTAGTACTATTCATATCGTCTGATGATTTGAAACTCGTTTGGTGTACTTGTGAAGCAGATTGCAGTCATTTTTGTATCGTTAAGTAGAACCTTTTTTTAGTTATCTGTCATTGTGAAAATTCCATGAAATAATCTGTTTCTGCTATTCCGATGAAATATCGGTTATGTTATTCTATGACGTGATAAAACTGGGGACCAACTGTTCTTATATTTGACCTTAGTTTTAAAATTTTGTATGCTTGTCACTTTTCAGGTTTAAAAGCGAAGGCTTACTCAAGTGCCCCTCCATGGGGCCCATCATCTAGTGATGATGGGAAGTGGGCGCGCGCAGCACTTCTTTCGGGACCTCCAGGGATTGGCAAAACATCAACCGCTATTTTAGTATGCAAAGAACTCGGTTATACTTATTGCGAATTTAATGCATCCGATTGTCGATCCAAGCGGTGTTTAAGTGAAGAAATAGGACAGTCTTTGGGTTTACGGAATTTGTCACATATGGCGTTTGGTCAAGGTATGTGTATGATGATTTTCTCCTATTTCATTTACCAGCATTTAGCGGTGATAGTTTATATAAATCTTAGTATTCTTAAATGTTTATGTATACAGTACTTGCGCCTATTACCCCACGTTGAGTCCCATATGTCCTTCAATTATAGGAATCCTGCTCTTGCTCTACTTATCCTTGCCTTTGCTTCTGTATCCGATCCTCCTAGTTCATCGATGGTGCTTTCCAGATACGTGATATTTTCGACCACTTCCACAGATTCTCCATCAATTATGATTGGGTTGATGTTCTCTGTGTTGTATTTAAGGACCTTGCTCTTCCCCTTGTTTATGTTGAGGCCTACTGCTGTTGATGCTGCTACTACACTGGCTGTCTCGATCTGCATTTGTCCGTGTGTATAGGATAGAAATGCCAGGTCATCTGCAAATTCCGAATCGTCTAGTTGCATGCAAACTGTCCATTATATTCTGTGCTTTCCCAAGATGTGAAGGTCTTCATGATCCAGTCAAGCACTAGAAGAAAGAGTAAGGGGGAGAGTAGGCAAACTTGTTTGACTCCAGTACTCACTTGAAATGCATCTGTCAGCTGTCCTCCATGCATGACTTTGTAGTTTAGTTCATCGTATTAACTCTGGATGATGTTGACGATTTTCACACCATAGTGTCGAAAACGTTTCCATGAGGTTCTCCTTTCCACTCTGTCAAATACTTTCTCATAGTCAAGGGAGTTGATGTGTACTGATGGGTTCCATCCTATTGATTGTTCAACAATGATCCATAGTGACGCAGTTTGGTTTGTGCACGACTGATCGTAACAGAATCCTGTTGGCCTGTTGATCTCGGAGTTGGGTGTCTACTGATACTTCCATTCAGTTCAACAACCTTCTGTTAAAAACGTTTACTGTTACCGATATTGGTATGATTCCTCTGTAGTTCCTACATTTGTTCAGATCTCCTTTCTTTGGTATATTGATGAGGTATCCTTATTTCCAGTGTGTCGGCACTTGTTCTTTCTCCCAAATCTTCCCGAATAAAACGTGGAGCGTGTTTGCAGTTATTTCTGTGTCTGACTTTAGTGCTTCGAATGATATATTATCAGGTCTGTCTGCTTTCACACTCTTGATTTATCTGATGGTCATCCTGACTTGTTTGATCGTTGGTGGAGTGACACGTATAGGAATGTCTGTGGATGGTACTTCAATGTCCGGTGGATTTAATGGACCAGGTCTATTCAAGAGTTCCTCGAATTATTCCACCCATCTGTTCCTCAGTTCTTGAATCTCTGTGATTGTCTTGCATTTTTTATGCTTGATCGGTCTCTCTGGTTTCCTGTATTTCTCAGACAGTTTATTTGTTGTGTCATATGGTTGTTTCACATTTCCTTCTCTTACAGATTTTTCCGCAGTCGTTGTTAAGTCTTCCACGTTTTTCTGCTTGTCAGTTCAAATGCTTCTCTTCACTTGCTTGTTTGCATTTGTGTATTCAACCTGTGCATCAACTCTCTCTGTTCTTGTTCGACTGTTGTTGATTGCTGTCTTCTTGTTCTTCCTTTACTGAATCTAGTCAAGTAATTCGATAGGGATCCATTCCTTGTGATGATAATTCTTGCGTCCCAGCATCTCCTGACGCATTGAAATTAGTGCTTCTTTGATTCCTTTCCATTTGTCCTACATAGTAGTGTTTTCTTCTTTCAGTAAATCTTGTAAGGCTTGGGATCTGTTATTGAGAGTTATCTTAAAATCGTTGAGTTTGTCAGTATGTTGAAGGAAGGCTGTGTTGAACCTTTGTAATGCTGTTTTTCAGTTGTCTAGTGTTTTTTCACATTCAGTTTCATTTTGACAGTCACCAGTTGGTGGTGATCTGAAGTTAGCTATGTCAGCTCCTCTCCTGATTTTCACGTCTTCCATTGACCTTGCGAATTTTTCAGTGGTGTAAATATGATCGATCTGATTCTCTGTAGTGAGATCTTTGAGGCACATGTAGCTTTGTGTATGTGTTTGTGTTGTAATATTGTGCCATATATAACCGTTTTTGCTGAATGCACATAAGTTTGCAAATCTCTCACCATTCTCGTTCTTTTCTCCCAGTCAGTTCATACCATCTCATGATATCTTGATATCCGGTGTTGTCCATCCCATTCCTGCCTCTAGTAAAACTGGTCTTTATCGTCTTCATTGTTATCACTAGTGGGTGCATAACAATGAATGACATTCGTTGTGATTCCCTCCTTTATTTCGAATGATGATTTGATAATTCTGGATCCATGGGATTCCCATCCTATATTGATTTATTTGAACACATAAATATTGGCACAAATGGGCATTGAATACAAATGTGCCCCACAAGTCACTTGGTTTGTGTGTAGGTTGTGGTACTGTCCGTGTGCCCAGTTGGTTTTCATAGAGGGTCACACCTGAATTCTTTGAACTAAGGATCTGACCCATAAGGCTGTGGAGCAACGCAAGGAGATGCAATACCATGGTAGTCCGTGACCAACAATGGGTTCGTACACGATTTGTTTCCTCAGGGCCCTGAAAGCCATGTTCACCATTTGTTCGAAAATCAGTTCTTCAACTCCTATAAGTTAATGGTCTGTATCCACCAACCTGGTTTCAGCGCTGAACATTTGCTTTACGTCCGCTCAATTTCGTAAACAACACACCTGTGACGAGAACGCAGTGAGTAGAGCTTGCCTTGTAGTGGCTATATATGCGTAGCCATATGACAGCATTTCGAGAGGAAGAGCAAACTCTCCCCACTATCTCCTGTTTCTGTGTTTAAATAAATAAGTAAATAAAACAATCTAAATTTAGGACTTTCAGATCTTATAGTAAACATGAAACACTTGTACTTTTTTATCATCAGAGATCAATGACTTGTAATTTGATGGTATGGACTAAATATTTTTTTTCCATAGCATCAACATTAAATTCTGGTCGTCACGTTTTAATTATGGACGAAGTAGATGGTATGGCTGGTAATGAAGATCGCGGAGGAATGCAAGAACTTATTAACATGATTAAAATTACTCAATTACCTATTATTTGTATGTGCAATGATCGTCAGGCTATAAAAGTCAGTAATTTGTTTTGTTTTCATTTTTTATTTGTGAAATAAAATGACATGCTCTATACATGTATATGTAAACAAATATTGTTTACTAACAGCTGAGAAAGTTATAAAAAAGGTCACGATCCAACTGTAAATTTAGCGCTTCAATAATAATATTAGAGTATTTTGTCTTATTGTTCATTTCGTTCAAAAGCTGGAGTAATACTTAAATTGTATCAATTGTTAACATGTATCTTTAAATGATCTCGGGGAGATTTCCACATTTGACTTTCCTCCTAGCATTTTCAACTCTGAAGGTATCTTTAACATATTTTTGAAGTTTTTAGCACACTACATGATTGAAAATGCGCATATACAAGTTTTTGCTTGATTAAGGTATTTCTTTGTCGAAGCTCTAAAATTTTTATTTTCCAAGTCAGATTCCCCCCCCACACACACACACTTAATTCCCTCTGTTACAACTCATTTACCATATTTCAAACCTATATCATACCAACAACTTCCAAACTCCATATCGTAACATGATTAGATAATCGTTTTGTACACGACTGTTTTGTGCGGCCTATTTATTTTTTATAATTTTGATTTTTAATTTCTTCCTTGGAGATGTTCTAACTAGACTGGTGAGCGAAAACCTAGAGTTATCTCTTATAATTTCAATTACTGAGATTTTTACAAATATGTATTTACGTATGTATGTATTTACTCGGTGTCCAAATATGTTGTGAAACTAATCATTCGTTCAAATTTAGACTTAAGTTATTATTAAATTTAATTCTTGTTATTTAAAATTATTGGTAAGCCTATCTAAGCGTCTGACCAAATGATAGAATTATGCACAAATAATCTGAATTCGGAAACTAAGATTTTGGTCTGAGAAGCGGTCCGATTATTCGCAAAAATATATCCAAATAAGCTACAAGCCTCTGGGGCGTTTGATTGATCGATGTAGATAAAATGGTAAATGGTTCTTGAAATAATTACCGAAAGTATATTAACGACATATGATAGCATAAATCACTGTTATTAACTGTGTCTAAATTCAACAACGACAACAGTAATCGAAAGGGCAACTGGGCACTCGAAATTTGAAGACTGTTACACTTAAAAAAGATTCAGTGATTCCAAAAAACTAAAAATAACAGTCCAAAGTGTTTATAAGTCACGTCTATGGTTGAGTTCGCTGAATGTTACAAATTCATGTAAGTACTGAGAAGTTATGGAGAACACGATATTTATATATACCCAAAATGAATAAAAGTGGAATTAACTACTGAATATTATTAAGTAGTATAACTATTACACCAGATTATCTGATGATAGGAATTGGGGTAAGTTAAGTAAGGTGAATTAACAGTTATAATTTTAAGGAAATTTTCCAGACAAGCTCATTAAATAATAGCAGTTAGTATTATTTTTATGTTTACTCTTACATTCTGTTATTTTAATTAGATACGCTCCCTGGCTAATTATTGTCTCGATCTAAGATTTCATCGTCCACGAGTTGAACAAATAAAGTCAGCAGTATTGTCTATTGCTTGCAAAGAAAATGTGAATTTGCCTCCGGATGTATTAACAAATATTATCGATTCTAGTAATCATGATATTAGACAGGTAAAATATACAAGAAACTTTTATCATTTTGCCAAGTTGTTATTTTGTTTAGAAATCCTTTAAGCTATTTCTTCCTTTTTTGGATTATCGCCTAATTTTTTATGTTATGAACTTAAACATTTATTTTATTTATTATTTATTTGAACACATAAATATTGGTACAAGAGAGCGCCAATATATATGCGCCACACAATCTGTACATAATTTGTTGTCGATAAGAAGCCGTATTAAGATTAGGAGCTAATGGTTTATTGGGTAAAGCATTTGACATCTAAACACTAGTTCATAGGTTAAAAACCTGCTTCATCTACTTCAATTCAGGTAATTAAATAGTACTTCACCAACGACCTTTACACGTAAAATGGGGTTTGAAGTATGAACAATTTTATGATGTGCTTCACTATGTCCGAGTTATTCAATGCATGCAATTTTTGTAGTATTCAGTAAATGAATATTTCTAGCTTTGTCATGAGCTTGAATTCATCGCGTGTTGAAAGTGTTTATATTAAATTTCACCTACATTTTTGGGAATAATCCCTTATAAATTAGAATTTTGGTCACAGCATTGTTTACACAAGCATATATAGCTTACTCAGTAAGTTTATCCGCAACATTTCAATGTTCGGTAACTGTATGTTGTATCTACAGCACTTTCGTTCATTTCTCCTCTCGATTAGCGAGTTTGTGCTACATATTGCTATGCGATTTCGACCTATAAATTTCATTTCAAATTCCAACTTTAACAACGTTTTTATTTTTCATCTGACCTATTGTGCTGCACGACAAAAAAGTGTTCATTGCAGATTGCTACGTTTGAAGAAATAACGAACGGAACAAAAGTCAACAACACAACGATAGAATAAGCTAAGCTATTCCATTCCGCCTTAGCCCTGATAACAAGAGGGAGAAGACCAGATCTAACCGATAGAAAAAAAAAATATATATTCCAAAAGCAGCCAGAAGCACGAACAAAACAAGCACACAACATGCGTATATATACAGTACAAGACTATCCTTGGAAAATGTCACAAAATAGCGTACTGAAGGAGAAATCGAATCAATGGTATTTAAGGTACTTCCGAGTGCGAATTACAAACTTAAGGTAAAAATGGATGCTTTCGGCGAGAAAATAGTAAATCCAAATTCGCATAATAAAATCACAAAAATGAAACATTTAATAAGTGATTTCTAGGGATCTAGTATCTCCAGCATAGTCAGAGATAACTTCAAACTCTTGAACAGAAATATTTGGTGGAAATTAAGCTCTAATGTGAAGCACTGATACATTTAATCAATGGGAAAATGTGCGTAAAAGCTATATATAACGTACTTATTGGACATTAAGAGTGTTGCTGATAACCCAAGCTTTTTTAATCACAATTTTACTTTCAGTGTTAATCCTAAACGTATTTTGTTTTTAGCAACAATGATAACAATAGATAATTAAAAAAACAACCATGTATACTTTGTAATTTTAGGTAATTAATAATGTTCAAATGTGGTGTAGTTCTGGTTTAATTGATTCCGAAGGATTAAAAGCGGATGCATTAGGTGCACGTAAAGATCTACACTTAAGTGCATTTGATGTGATTCGTAAAGTTTTTGCACCGGATATTTCTGGTTCTCAAGGCAGTGTTGCTACATTCAATGAAAGTTTAGATTTATTTTTTCAAGATTACAATTTAATTCCTTTGTTTGTTGAAGAAAATTATCTTAATGTTAGAGTTCATAATACCCAGTAAGTATTATTGTTACTATCGTTAATAATATTGTTACTGTATACATATATGTCTTAAAAGTTTATTTATTTAAACACATAAACATAGATATAAGAAGGCACCAAATAAATATGCGCCACATAAACCATTCGATTTGTATGTGGGCTGATAAATAACTAACAATGCCAATAACTATATCTCAAAGAAATAGGTTTTATAAAGAGAATCGCTAACCGATTAACTGATTACATTCAAATGATTAAGAATATTTTGTAATTCAGGTTGATGCTTTTCGTAGTATTTTGTTATCTGAGCTAGATAATTTAATTGAAAAGGTTTCATTGTCGTTTTAGAAAAAAATCATTAGTGTCTACTTCATCCAGAAGTGGGCTTTTCATTTATATCTCAAAGGCTAAGTCAGTTCATTCGGATGCTGTAATTTTTAAATGATTATATTCATAGGTTTCTCTCTTGTCATTTGTTTGTTCATTCCTGTTGATTGTCTTCTTCAGTTGACTGTCATTCATATTTTTAATTAGCTTCTTCCATATGGTCGATAGACGGGGCATATGCCTACGTATCTATTGATTGCCAACTGATTTGAATGTGTTGCATATAGAAATTCTCTATCGTTCCTAGAATTTCCATTATCCATAGTTGTGACATTTTCTGGGTCGGATTCATTTTCATAGGTGTTAAAGTGGATTAATATCAATCCTATCTCATGTTGCCTCGCTGTCAATTTATTTCCATGTATACATAAATAAAGGAGCTCCTTACTTTGCCTGATTTAATGTTTCACCTGTGCAGTTTATTTTGTAGGTGATATTGGATCTGTCTTTGATTGTCTTGTCTTTAGGGCTGCATAATAAGTCATTGAGTTTTAGCGTTGGTCCGTTGGTGAAATCGATTCTAAAGGGTTCCGCGATCATTGTAGTAGTTTCTGAGATATTTCTCACACGCCATGGATGATAAGTTTTGCTATCGATAAGACAATTGTATTCCAAACGGGTCCTACAACCTCAACTACTTTTACACATCAACTGGAGTACTAAAGAGACAGCGTGAAATGCGAGTCAAAGCTTTACTCCAAGGCTAGTTTTTGTACAGAAAAATCGAGCGTATTTAGGGAGTTACACACGACCCTGGGTTTCTGGCAATTTCTGGATTCATACTAAATCTAGTTGCAATATAGTTACATATCCTGTTATAACCGTGGCACGTAATTCTGCATTTTCCAGATGTTTTCGAGAAACCTCCATCCAACCCTGGCTGAATCAATATTTCTTGGCGTTTCTAAGCCCCTAAAAATTTTGATGAGGGATACTTTGGGGACTCCCCCAACGACTGTATAATTTATTTCTTGGTTTCCAGGGTTGACGTTTTGGTGGTACGTCTATTCACCAAACACTTTGATAAAAGTGCCAGGAGAGTTATTCTTACTGAAAGCAGACAACAGATGAGTTCTTTCAATTTTTCGAATCGTGATTGCTGTTTGGATTTTCATACATGGTGTCTGTTCACAACTATTGTACCGTTACTGTTTTAGTTTTTCATACTCGGACACTTCTACACTAACATTTCTAATGTTCCTGTGTTTTCCCTGTCAAAACATTCATGAACGAGATTTTGTTTCCTGGTTCTTTTTTTCTGTTAGTTTTGATATCACCGAGGAAGTTGTTCCATCAGTATATGCATATTTTCGATTTTGTGAAATAATACCGTTATGTAGATGGATATTCAACCAAATTAGTTATTCGTTAGTTAACGAGTGAGTAGACAAGAATATAATTAACTGACACGAAATAATCAATAAGTCTTCACTTTAAACAATTTTAACACTATCCATCCCATTGAATATTATAATATTAGGTTCAATCAGTTATCTGTTACGAATCAAGTTCTTGTAACTACTGCAATAGTAATTGTAAGCAAAAAAACCCAGTTTATCTAACCATAATTCAACTGGTTTTTTTTGATACCTCAGCGTTTCGTCTCTCTTACTGAAATCGACAGAGGCTCCGTGTTCTCTGTAGTTCTGAGCGGAAGAGTCATCAGTGAAACATTATTTTTAAGATTCAAGCAGTTTATTCGGTGCTTCTCGATTTTAGAAATTACCATTCTTAATTATTCAAGGAGATTAGTGTTCCACATTCTGCTCTAATCGATACAAATACACTGATAGCGAAGAACTATAAAGCTTGGATAGCTGTTGTGACATCCTACCAATTTGAATTGTGACACTTATTTTGAGGCGTATCGTCAGTCTTAAATGTATGAGTGTAGCCTTTAGCAGTTTGGACGTCTAGGTAGCATCACTAGCCCTCACATTTATAGTATCGTTCAAAAACAACTGTAAGTAGTAAGTTACATTAAACTAATAGACACGTAAAATATTATTTTATAAATTATTTACATTCGCTGTATATATTGTAAGAAAGTAAGGTATGGTTTGTGACCCGCACATCTTCGTACTGTTTATATTTGTATTAATAGTGTCCATCGGTTCGTTCGTATGTAATTGGTTAACTTTGTTTTAGTGACGATAAAAAAATTTTGCAATTAATGTCTCAAGCAGCGTCTGACATCGCCACGGCAGATATCATTTCATCTACTATCAGATCATCACGTACGGGATCATGGTCTTTATTACCTATTCAAGGTGTGTTCAGTACAGTTTCACCTGGTCGTACTCTTCGTGGCTCATTACCTGGTGGCCCAGGTGGTGTTTCATTTCCTTCTTGGTTTGGTAAGAACAGTACACAAAGCCGTATCAATCGGACTACTTCGGAATTAGCTGCACATTTACGATTAGCAACTCATTGTGGTTCATCAAATCCGCTTACATTATTGCTAGATTATGCTACACCAATCTCTGAACTTATCACTCGTCCACTTAAAGAAGGTAACATTCTTACAATTTTTTTAGTATTTGAAATGTTTTGGAAAGGAAATCGGTCAAATAATAAGTGCGCGTAATTTTCCAAGAAATAACTTCCATTTCTAAACAATTGGAGAGATATTTAAATTTTTTAGAAAATATATATATAGCACTAAAAAGCTGTGTATTTCTAAAGGCTGTAAAAAAGCGAACACATTTCAGTAAAATGTTAAGGTTTTAAAATTAATTATGAAGGCTATTATGATTTACTGTCTAATGTACATCAGGGAAAAGTTTTCTATTTGATAGATCTTCAAACAAAAGTTGAGGAGTTTGAGTAATTGTGTGGAAGTTCAACCCATCTATCTGTGTTGTATCATCTAAACAACTAGCGATAAATTCACAAACCTAATATTGCTGATATTTTTCTCATGATTCATAGGTTGCTCAAAACTTGTACTTTCCCAAATTTTCAGTTCAACGAATACCTCATGTCACTGTTTAAACTAAATTATAAAAACACAATATATTGTCATTTTATAGAGCTCAATCAGATATAAACAAAATTAATTAGCCTGTTGATAATTAACGAACTTTTATGCGTCATCGGCGCAAGCTTTGGAGATAATAGGTTAGTTGGTGAAGCGATGAATCAGTTTTTAAGGGTTTTAGCTTTCAGCCAATAAGTTTGAGGATCGAATCCCTATCCACGTACTTTCGTTTGAGTAAATGGACAGTGTCATTAGCTTTAATGCTTAAAATGTGGTTTTAGGCTAAGTATACGAATCTGTACACCTGATAATTCAGTTAATAAAAATACTGATAAAATTAGCTAAAAGAGAGCTTACAATGTAAAAAGTTAACCAATAACATCAAATTATTTACCAGGCGCTTAAGTGTGAGCCCGAATTGAAGCGAATCGGGGTTCGAACCTGAGAACAAGTGATCGAGAATCGAGTGCCCCAAACAATAAGATACCTCATTGCATTGAGTGATTAACATCATCTTTGTCCTCATTTTGCATTTTATCTAATCTTTTTGTTTACATTTTCTTTTATATAAGACTTGTAATAGTTTTCGAAATTTTCCCATTTAAATCATCATGTGTTTTCTTATTATTATTAACGAAAATACTTGTGTATTGATTTCAATAACTATTTGTTTAACTGTTTAAGGTGATATTGACAGTGCTATTCAATTTCTAATTAATTATCAAATAACAAGAGAAGATGTTGATTCTATAATGGAATTAACTACTTGGCCGAATCGACCAAATCGAATGCTTAGTGTTGATTCAAAAGTAAGTTATCAGCATACATATCGACAATCTTTTTTTCATGATGTTACCCTTTTTTAAATAGCTTTAACATCAATACCATATCAGTTTCTGTCTTATAAATTAGAAGATGGTACATGTGTAAGTGAACAGTTTTGTTTCTATAAATAAATAATATATTTGTAATATCCCAATGAGTAGAAAAATTAGATTTTCTGACGTTTCGTGACTTAGTGTAAGTCACTTCTTCAGAGAATAAATAACCAAATTAAAATTAATCCAAGTTTATATATATATATATATATATATATATATATATATATATATATATATATATATATAATACTACACTAATCAAGATAATTTATGAGCTTATAGTATTAATTCAATATGATTATTGTTATGTCCTTATGCCCAGGTTAATGTATCACGTGATACGATCGCCAATTAGAACACCGATTTACTGACCAATAATGCATAAACCATTACGAGCAGTCCAGCGTGAATTCTGAGTTCTTATTGATCCACTAAGATAGTAGCTCCTCGTTTAACCTAGCTAATTTAGTACAAAACGCCAATATCAGTCTCCGTTATACTGATCATATATTTCAGACACAAAGGGTTTATGCACAAACAAACCAGATCTCATCGTATCATAAAACAGAAAATAACAATTATACAAGATCAAACCAAAAAGTGGCTGTAATTGTGATAGACTGCTACTAATAAATTGGAAATATCTTAAGAATAGTAACTCGTATAATAGTAGTCAATAGATCTAACAAAAGCTCGTCATAAATGGAATATGAATATACATATAATATAGTTACTTAAGTTATACAATAAGAATATGTATAATAATAATAATCCGTAAATAGATCCTAGCGGTTACTATTAATCTTCCTTATCCGGATATAACAATTATACCTAAGAAATCTTAATGTTAATCGTACGGATTGTGATTCTAAGGTGACATGTATATACTAGTATGTATAAGAAAATCAATGACATGAGCATATATATTGATGTAGCAAATAGGTTAGAACTTCAAAAGATGAACTCATTAAAATAATAGTTATCAAAAATCAGATGATAAACGAGTGCTGTGTGTAAATAATCAGTTTAAATGATATATATCTAGTAAGGACAAGGTACAAAAAGAATGCTGATAAATAAAGGGTGATAAAAACTGATAAGATTGTTTACCAATTCCTATTCGACCAGTGAAAAGAAAGTTTAAGGTTTTCTTTTAAATTCAGAAGTGGTTTTTGTTGATATTATGGTAATTTTTCAGTAGTTGAGATCATGAGTCGATTGGAGCTAGGCCACCATGAAAAACTTGGGAGAACTGGACGGTAGTCTCGTTCTATTTTGGGGCTCCTCAACAGTGCGCATCCACGATCCTGCCTCGCGAGATTCGAATTCGGGACCTATCAGTCTCTCGCGCGAACACTTAACTTTTAGACTACTGAGCTGGCATCCAACGGTGTTAGTGTCTAACTTAAACTAATCCGTGAAATTGAGTGACACATTCACCATTGTCTTCAGTGAGTTACTATCTCACAACAGACGTGGTTGAACTCCTATAGTCACTGCTTTTCACCAGAACTCAAGGAAATGCGTCTTAGAGACAGTCACTAGTGAGCATATGTCGATTAATATCAGAAGGGTGTCTGTGGATATTATAGTAATTTTTAAGGTTTTTTAAACTTGAATCTCTGTAGTTTTTGGTATATATAAGAGATGACAGGATATTATTGTTTGTTTATGTGTTGACTTAATAATAATACTTTAAACTTGAATAATTGTGAATCTAATAATTTGTTATTTGGTTAAATTCTCTATAGCACCGCCTTGGTTAAAAAAAGGCATAAACGTTATAATCAGATCTCATAAATAATCTTATAGTGTAATTTATGGCAAACGGATGTTTTCTGTAATAATTTGTAGTTATCCGACTAAATACCATATTTATTGTAGGTTAATGAGGGTAAAGAAATGAATCATATAAAACTTCCTTGTTTTTAAGAGTTAATACGAAATGAAATATGACATTCACTTGGGATTACTCAAGCTTCAAAATTGGCAATGTTCATATACACCTGTTTTGAATCGTTGATTTTTTTTCATCATTAAGCCCAGAAGAAATTAATATGATCAACTTATATAGGGCTGTCTTTATTTTAATAGTCATCAATGTGCTAATGAAAATGCTGTTAGAAGGGCCTTAAAAATATCCTCCGTCAAAGTCTTTAGGGGCTCAGAAACGCTAGGTACTACTGATCCAATCAATGTTGAATGGAAGCTTCTTGGAAACATTTAGAAAATGTAGAATTACGTGCCACGGTCCTAATTGGATATTTAACTAAACTGCAGCTAGATTTAGTATCCTTTTATAAATTGCCAGAAACCCAAGGTCGTGTATATCTACAAATAGTATCGTTTCCCTGTCAATAAACTTAACCTTAAAGTAAGGCGTTCTTTCTGCACATCGTGCTTTTTCTCTTATGTTTAAATTCCCGCGAAAAATTAAACTTAGGGGTTACTAGCAGCGGATGAGAAATCGCATCGATTGTTCATTGAGCAGACTTACCACACACTTGTATAGGTTTTGATGTATCGTATATACGCAACAGTTCACTAACTCATTATTGTGTTAGGGTTCTATCAATCGTTAATAGAAACAAATGTTTGTGTAGAGTTTTTACTCCACACTTTTTACTTGAAGGATGAGATAAATTGAAATTCAACGTAAATGTTTACTTTAATTAAGTTTTTATGCTTTTTTTATCTGCTCGCTTTATGCAAAACTTTAAAAGTTTGTTTTGACAGTATTGATTTGGTGAATAGAAATGAAACTGTTGTTGCTCGCATTGTTATTTTATTTTTCAATGGTTTAATTAATCATGTTACTTCTGGTATTCAATATATAAGGATATAATTCTTTATGAATCCCAGTCTTAGTTGAGTAGAATACCTCCACTTGTTTTTCTTAGTGTTTCTATCTTCTGAAATCTTTTTCTATCAAGAACAATATGATGGATTTAATGAATAAATTATCAATTTCAGTATATAAATTTGAAATAATCAGTCTGTTTGCTAAATGTGGTTAATATGATGAGATGTGTTTTTTCAGAACAATACATTTCTAACAATTATGACTGATCAAAATTCAGTCATAAACATCAGCAACATAATAATCCAAACTATTTCATTTTCAATTAGAATCTATTCGTGTTTCATAAGCTTGTGAGGTATCTTAACTCGGTAGCTCAGTGGATAATGGATGGTATGTGTAAAACGGAAAGGTACTAGTTTCGAGTACTAGCGTGAATGTCTACACTGAGATGCAAGTATGTACACGGATTAGTTCTGAATAAGATGAAATACCTGTCTTGGATTTCATTACTGACCATATTCCCTCTATTATGTAGGAACCTATTTAAGGTATTTTTACATGTAAAATGAGGCAAAGGAAATCTAGAAAATAATGGGACTTACATCACTTTATACGATAAGTCACTATTAACAGGGTAAGTTTAAGGTGAGAACAAATTATTCATCAACACACAGGAAGAGGCAATTGAATTGTCATGTAGCTACGGCTTCAACCAAACTTAGTATTGTTCCTCTGTCCATATCTGTAGAATACCACAAAGATTTATTGAATACCAACCCTATGACACTTCCTAACTAAATGTTTCGTAATTGAACATGTTTGACTATATATGGTATTTAGTCAAATGAATTTCACTGTCATATCACCTGTTTATTCTATTATATTATTTAGATAAACTAATTTCTTAACTTTCATAAATCAACTTTCTGACTGTTATAGTTAGCTCATTTAAATAATTTATTATTAATGTACTCATTTATATCTTTTTTAAGGTCAAAGCTGCATTAACACGTACGTATAATAAATCATCGCATTTACTACCGTATGTCATCTCATCAAGTGGTTCCTTTAAACGTAAACGTGGTGGTGGTGCTCCAGTTTCATTTGAAGGGGAAATTGAAAATGATTCTGGTCTATTCGACGATGATGAAGAAGAAGAACAGGAAGACGAGAAAGTCGACCTGAAGAATGATGCCATGATTTTAGTATGTTGCAACGATTGTCCATATAAAAATTTATTGCATTTTGTAAATAATAATATTATGTCTTATGACTATGAGGTGAATATCTTCTACCAAGATGAGATCCATAGATATGTATGGTCACCTGCTCGTATATGTAAGGCTTTTAATTCTAAATTGAATAGTACACATTTGAATTCAAGATGTCAGTACTTTATATTATATTTGAATTGACATTGCTAATTATTGAATAAAGGAAAACGCCTTAAACAGCATTAATAAATTACTTTTACCTTTTTATTGTTGCACTGTAGACATTTGTCTGTTTTGATTTTAACAATCTACATAATGCAACAATGTACACTGACATTTTCTGTTGTTTTCTGCTCACCGTCGTCATTTGTTTTTATTGGGAGAGGCGGTGTCCAAAATCTGATACTAATAAGCGGTTTGTTACACGCCGACTCCCCAACTGACTACTTGAGTGAAAACATGAGAGTGAGTGAGAAACTGTATTAAACTACCGAATAAAATTTACAAATATTTATTCATAAATATATATACCACTCTAATCCTTAGGAAATTGATTCACTATTTAGCCAATGAAATGCACTTGTCCTTTAGGTCACTTCTGGTTGCCATCGATTGACCTTCTCATAAGGCTACTTCTGATTGGCTCCCCACATGAGTACTTTTTGTTTTTTGTTGTTATCATACTTATATTTATCAGTTATCTATCCTTTGGTTTTCCTTCTATATCTAATATATATATTTTTTCTAGATTAAAAAGGATGATCCAAAAAAGCGCATAAATACTCAGAAATCCAAATTACAACGAGGAGATCAATGTTCATCCTCTGATAGCAACAATAGCAAAGAACGTGGTCGAGGTCGTGGTCGCGGTAGAGGTAGAGGTAGAGGGAAAGATTGAAACACATATACATACATTCATTCGTTAGTTGTTATTCTTACGGTTTCGATAGCATTTCATCTCATCACTAAACGCTGTATAAAAGATAAACAAATCTATTTGTTTGTTTGTTTGTTTTTTATTGAAAATAAGAAATATATATTTTTAACTTTACTCTGCCATTGTTTATTAAATAGATTCTATTTTTTCGTAACTTATTGGGTTAAACTGCATTGCTCTATTGTTCAACATCAGATTATAGATTCAATAAATGTAATTGTATTATTTGTTTTTGCTCTTTTGTCTACTAAATTCTGCTTGTTTGTACTTGTATGTTGTTGCATGATATTACAAATGTCATATCTGATCTGGCAAAATAGTATCAGGTGAATGTGTTTATTTTTGTTGTCTGTTCATTTATAATCTTACGAATTCTAAGTCATTTTAGTTCAATTCAAATCCAACCATAAAATAGTCTGAACTATACTATATGCTTTTAATCAGTAACTTATCTTAGACATGTAATAAACTGATTACATATCGATTTAGTTATCTGTTATTGGTAAGCTTTAATAACTGTTGAGCTAATAAAAATTGGTGACTAATGTACACAATATCCGATCACTCATACAGTTCATTTGAATCTTCAAGCATTTAAATTCTTTTATTTGTAAATGTTTTAATCTTCACGTTGTTAATTTTAAGGACTATGATTGGTCAGTGTCTATTGGCATATGTACATTCTTAGCAGATTGTCTCGCTATTGCCATTAAGTAACAAGTTTTTTTTAAAACAAAGTTAGATATTGGGTAGCGGTGGAATCCAAGACGCGCGTTTAATCGCATTTGATACTCTTCCATTGTATGTACTTAGATTCTAGTGTGAATACCTACTCTGGGACTTCAATCCGATGTCTTTCACTTCAAATACCCAATCAGTTATCCGCTTAGCTAGTGAGTTCTTTGGCGTTTATTAGATAATACTTGTAATCCCTCTTGTAAAGTGACTAGTTTACTAATCGAGTGGATCATTTGTTTGCTTTGGGTTTTACCACTTGATAGCTTATTTATTTTATTAATCTACTTTTTCGTTTTACGGCTCTACCACAATCAACAAAGCTGCTAAATGCTTCCTCTTTTGGAATGGCTGTATTACTAAAACTAATCCACAATGTAAATTGTGGTAGTCATATTTTTCAATACAATTCGTTCCTTATTATCGTATCAACTTACTCCATTATATTTGGGAATCTTTGTTGTTTCAGTCGGATGTTGTGTGTTTAGTGCCATTGATGCTTTTACTTTATTTCTAAAATGTACAGATCTATACTACACAGCTTTATGTCACATTAACTGTATGGGAGATGTAGTATTAACTAGCCCCTCCCCCCGAATAGAAATAGGCGGAGTGGATTCAGAACGGGTAACCTGTTGACCAAAAGCCGATAGCTCAAAATACTCAGCAACTACTACTGCACAAATGTATATGTTTATTGATTAAATCATATACAATATGTCGGAATCAATTCTCGTTAGTATAAAACAGAAAACTAATTGATTAGTATTTGTTTATTGTTTGATTTTGTGATCAATTTTCTTTAAGTTTAAGCTAAACGTATTGGTTCAATGAGTGAAACATTCGATTATTGACTACTGGGTTATGGTTTTGAATCCCAATTCACTTACGGCACTTTAAACAGAAGAGGATTATTAATTGTTATTATCCCGAGAAATTGTGGCTCAAAATTGAGTTTATAAATATTAACTTAGTCAATAAGTTGCTGCAAAATTTGTCAGAAATTCAAAAAAAGAATCCTGTAAATATCTTTTTTTTGTCATGTAATTTTCACTGTTTAATAGTAAGCATCTGAAGCCATGTTCAATAGTTATAATGAAAAGGAACTGGTGTTAGTTGATAACACTTTTGATTAGAAATTAACCTGTTATTGCTTATGAAATACCATGAATTTGCATACACAATGACTATTAATTTATTATCCTTCACGTTGTATATTTTACTAAATCGAACTAGTTATTACATGATTTCCTATTAGTATGAATATACATGATTACTCTACTTTATCATATGACTTCACACTGTAATCTTTCGTTATTATAGTCTTTAATTTGACTAGCCATCTCATGTAAACATTAAATGTTCAAAAAATATGTTGCCTTTGTTCGAATCTCGTGGGGGGGGGCGAGATCGTGGATGCACACTGCTGAGGAGTCCCACAATAGGACGAAACGGCCGTCCAGTGCTTCCAGGTTTTCCATGATCGTCTAGCTTCAACTGACTCATGATTTCAACCATTGACATTTTAAGTGTTTATTATTTAGAAACTTACATATAATTGATAATTTAATCTATTGCATATTTAAGTAAATTAAACTGATCACGTTTTTATTTGCATAACTGGAACTCTATTGATTGTTTAAAAAAGATGAATTTATAGGTATATTGGTTGTGTCATTGAAACTGAAATTTATCCTTTCAGTTTTGTATTTTTAGATTCTTCAAAGTGTTTATCAATTCAACAAGCTTCAAAAATTCCCTGCTTATCTATTTTCATTCTGTGTACAGTTGACTAAAAGTGAGATATTTCTTGTAATATACATTTGTATCATCATTACGTACTTTTGCAGTACTTACCTTTATAGTTAGCTTCAGCATTAAAAAAAAATGATACCGATATAACTGATGACACAGATTATGCTTATTGAGCTAAAACTTTCAACAATATAGTCTTCGCATAATCACAATAGTAGAGTCAACACTAATTTCATTGTTTTCATATAAAGTTAATGTACATGGTAAATATGAGGTTAGAGAGTGAATTGGTGGATCAGTAGCTTAGTAGTTAATATATTTAGCTGTCAGTTAGAGGATTTGAAATTTAATTCATGTACTCCATCATTTCGGTTTGAGTAATCGGTTAATATCATCAGCTGTAATATAATATACTCTGGTTTGGAGTTCAGTTCATGAATCTATACTTTGCTTGTAAGTTACAATATTCGTTAATTTTTACTATCCTGTGAGATGGTGAAGATTTACTTAGGTGGGTGTTTTTGGCACGGTTTTATTCTCGGACCTTAATTGTTTAGTCATGAGATTATCTTTTCCTTCTAGGCAATATCATTAAGATAGATAGATAGATAGATAGATAGATAGAAGTGAACTATTCTGAGTTATTTTTCCACATAGGGTAATAATGTCCTAAAAGTCAATGAAAACTTCACTACTCAGCTCAGAAAATTAAACTTCACCAAAATTACTATATCGTTAATAACTTTATTTAGTTATGTCAGTCCTTTTTGAACAGTCCATTAATACGCTGTTAAATTTTGGTCTTTCATGATAACATTTTGTCATTGACTAACACTAATGTTTTCTAAACTATAATATTCATGTTATTTATGATAATTCTTATCAATAATTTCTGAAAGTGTTCTTATTCTTCAACTTGACCTCCTTCTTACTCAGTGTTAGATTAAAATCTATTTCAGATGTCATATTACACGTTAACATGTATTTTCATTTTGATCATATTTTTAGTGTATGTATGTGAAGGTGTTGTTAAATTAGATTATCATAAATGGCATACTTTATTGTATTTCGAATAGTTTAAAAGATTATATTAAATATTTATTTAGTGTTATTCTTTGGTAGTATACACTTCAATTTATTAAAGCTAATGTAGAACATGATGAGTAACTTTTCTGTTCCCTTTCTTGATTCATTTCTATATTTATCATAGTTATATTTTTAGAAATAATACTTTCTTTATCGATCTTTCCAAGAATTATTCTCTTACTACAAAATTCAATTATCAACTTGGGGTACCCAGATTACATTTTTCTGTTT